>OX392539.1:47623612-48026112 GCA_947623455.1 Mimachlamys varia | reverse complement strand
TTAATTCATCATTTTTTTAGTACAATAAGCCTCATTAAGTGAGTAGATTTAGTGTTTTTTAAAAGTTATCAAAGTAGCATAAGGTGATGCAACAAGCTAACCCTACTACTTTACATACAATTAATTATTAATAATGTTTATAATAATGGTTTAGGAGCGTAATTAGTATATGTGTTTATTATCAATTTGTTTTATTTAATTAAGCTCTGAAATTATTGATATCTGACTTAAAACTTTATTTGTGCAAAAAAGATGAAAATCATTTTTTTTTAATTTTTATGTGATGCCAGAGTTTATAAACTGCCTTAAACAGATAATTTAGCCGTTTTATGATGTTTTATAACAAAAAATACTTCATGACATGATAATACGTAACTTTATATTTCTTTTAAAAAACATAAGGAAAAAAAGTAGCCAAATCAGCATAAGAAAAGTAACATTTGAATTTTGGGACAGGTTTTGCTCTAAACATTTTGTTTTCGAATATGTATTTATTTACAATTATAAATCAATAAAAAGGCTTTTGAAAACACTAGAGATCTTTTAAATATCGTTTCGAGTATTAAAGTTATACAAGTTCAAACATAGCCAAAAACGGCATTTTTGAGAAAATGACATGTTTTTAAAACCGTAAGAAATAACATTTTTAAGATAGCTGTGTCTACAATCTTTTAATATAGTATAGTTAACATATTCAAATATCACTTAAACAGGTTTTAAGATGATGTTATTAGGAACACTTTTTATAATATTTTGGATTGAAAAATTAAAAAAAAATAAAAAAAATGCGAATTTTCAAACATCTCTATATCCAAGTTTTAAACATGATGACGATCGTTCATGTATTTTAAATCAAACTTCAAATATTTCACTTTCTATAACTACATCTCTTTCAGAAATTTCTCAATTGTATCGCCAACACTGATTAGTTACAAAAACATTGAAGTTTTCAAAAACCGGATTTTTACGCTTTTATTACAAAAGTACTAACCGTGCTATTTAACCTATTTTCTGTATGTCATATGATTAGGGTGAGATCTAATTAAATCGCACAAATGACACAACGTATGATGTTCGATAACCAAGTTATTACGTCATAAACTTTTAGGTAATGCTAATATGGTTACCTGATTTTCTGGGGTTAGGGTTAGAAACTGCATTATGCTAAATTTGCGACTTAAACTTAATAGTTATATATATTGGTTATTTAACCTGCTATAGGAACATTGAATTTGTTTTTGTGGTCAGTTTTTATATTTGAGTCAACTGTTATGGAAGTTGTTGAACTCTGAAACTTTAGGTAGCCTCCTGACCCTTATGTTTATTGCGGGTAGACACCCCCTGGGGTTAGAGTTTATAGTCTATATAGGGGGTCGGCATTACGTAATTAACCCTTAAACATGTTTTAAAGGTTACGTCACATTATATAATTTGAACATATATGATATTTAAAAGAAATATGGTAAAAAGTTACTTAAAGCTAACCCTTTGACATACTGTAAGGGGGTTAGAAAATGTTTTCACGGCCATTAGGGGTTAGCGGCCGACCCCTTCTAACCCCCTAATGAACGTTCTAAACGCGTGGAAACTTTAGGGGCAGGTGAAAAAAGGTTTCGTCGGATGAAGCTATACCCTATGCTAAATGTGTGTTCATTTCGTACCTTGCATTTTCTGTGTAACCAATTAGCATAAGGAATTGAATGCGTCATCTAACAGAGTTGCCATCTATATTTCATGGTAGAGTTAAGTTTTTGCGAGTTGCTAACAGGGTTGGTATGATTAAATGTTTGCTAATTAAAGAATATTAATTATTTTTACAAAAACGAAGGTACCAAATTAGCATAACGGACCATATCAACACCAACATTTCAAAGTAAAACGTATTATGTTTTATAACTGTATTTAGACATTTTTTTATTATAAATCAATATATTCCATCGAAATATATTTAATTCAGCATTTATTTAATACCATAAGTCCCATTAAGTGAGTAGGGTTAGAGTTTTTTAATAGTCGCCATAGTAGCATTACACGACCAAACATGCTAACCCTACTACTTTACATATAATTAATTATTAATGATGTTTATAATAGGGGTTTAGGAGCGTATTTATCACATGTGTTTATCATCAATATGTTTTACTTAATTAAACTATAAAATTATTGATATCTTACTTAAAACTATATTTCTGAAAAAAAGATGAAAGTTATGTTTTTCCCTTTTTTGGGGGTTGTGCCAGTCTATATACTGGCTTTCACATGTTTTTAGCCGCTGACATGATACTTTATAGCCAAAAACAAATCAAAACATGATATTACGGAACTTTATGTTTCTTTGAAAATAATAAAGTGAAAAAAGTAGTCAAATTAGCATAAGACGAATAACAATTGAATTTTGTGAGAGGTTTTGCTCTAAACATTTCTTTTTCAAATATGTCTTTATTTACAATTATAAATCACTCACAAGGGTTTTAAAAACATCAGATTTCTTTTAAATATCATGTATAGTATTTAAGTTATACGAGTTCAAACATAGCAAAAAACAGCATAATTGAGAAAATGACATGTTTATATAAACCATAAAAGTTAACTCATAGAAGGCAACTACGGCTACATTCTTTTCAAATGTTATAGTTGACATCCTAAGTATCATTAAAATTGGTTTTAAGATTATGTTAATATAAACATTTTTTCAATATTTTGCATTGAAAATTATATAAAAAAAAAAAATATGCAATTTTTCAAACGTCTCTATATCTGATTTTTTAATAATATTTTCGATCGTTTATGTATCTTAAAACAAACTTCAAATATTTAACTTAATACAAATACAACTGTTTTAGATATTTCTTGATTGTTTTGCCTAACACTGATTAGTTACATACACATTGCAGATTTCAAAACCCCGATTTTCACGCTTTTATTACAAAAATACTAACCGTGCTTTTTAACTTATTTTCTGTATGTCTTATGATTAGGGCGAGACCTAATGAAATCGGACAAATGTGATAACGTATAATGCTAGATAACCAAGTTATTACGTCATAAACTTCTGTCTTATGCTAATTTGGCTACACAATGAAGGTGCATGTTTAATTCGTAAAGTACTCATTAAAAACGATACAGACACTTATTTGGGCTTATATTGTTCCGCATACACTATTTAATACAGCCATGGAATTAAAAGGAAAATAATTTGAGAAATATGAAAAATATCGAAGATTTCAACACACAATTATTCGATTTCGGTGCGTTAATAAATTATTAAATCGACGTCCATGTTTAGGTCATATAGTACCCATTTTATACGGTAAAGACAGTTATTTGGGCTTATATTGTTCCGCATACACTATTTAATACAGCCATGGAATTAAAAGGAAAATAATTTGAGAAAAATGGAGAATATCGAAGATTTTAAAACACAATTATTCGATTTCGGTGCGTTAATTAGTTATACAATCGACGTCCATGTTTAGGTCATATAGTACCCATTTTATACGGTAAAGACAGTTATTTGGGCTTATATTGTTCGGCATACATCATTTAATACAGTCATGGAATTAATAATGATATAATTTGAAAAATATGGAAAATATCTAAGATTCCAACACTTACAAATTCGGTTTCGTTGGAAGAATTATGTTTAACACATATAAATACATAATGCACTGATTAATTAGGTAAAATGCATATTATAGTCTTAATATCCTTTATATCAATATATACATGCAAGAACATATATGTAAATGAAGTATTTCAAGACATATATAGCTTATAAAAAAATGTAGGCAAAGTAGCATAATTCCTAAACCCTGGGGTTAGGAAATATGCTAGTTTGGCTACATTCGATAAATCAATAAATAAAGTGTCTTATAGCCGTGTATATATGGATATATTGCTAAAAATATAATAACGACGTGTTAATAAACTATATTGTGGCTAATAAATGCATATTACAGCGGCAAATAACTAGTTAAGTATTAATGAAAGATAATGTAGCCAAAGTAGCACAACCACCGTTTAACACATATAAATACATCATAATGCACTGATTAATTAGGTAAAATGCATATCATAGTCTTAATATCCTTTATATCAATCTATACATGCAAGAACATATATGTAAATGAAGTATTTCAAGACATATATAGCTTTTAAAAAAAATGTAGGCAAAGTAGCATAATTCCTAACCCTAACCCTGGGGTTAGGAAATATGCTAGTTTGGCTACATTCGATAAATCAATAAATAAAGTGTCTTATAGCCTTGTATATATGAATATATTGCTAAAAATATAATAACGACGTGTAAATAAACTATATTGTGGCTAATAAATGCATATTACAGCGACAAATAACTAGTTAAGTATTAATGAAAGATAATGTAACCAAAGTAGCACAACCACCGTTTAACACATATAAATACATCATAATGCACTGATTAATTAGGTAAAATGCATGTTATAGTCTTAATATCCTTTATATCAATCTATACATGCAAGAACATATATGTAAATGAAGTATTTCAAGACATATATAGCTTATAAAAAAATGTAGGCAAAGTAGCATAATTCCTAAACCCTGGGGTTAGGAAATATGCTAGTTTGGCTACATTCGATAAATCAATAAATAAAGTGTCTTATAGCCGTGTATATATGGATATATTGCTAAAAATATAATAACGACGTGTTAATAAACTATATTGTGGCTAATAAATGCATATTACAGCGGCAAATAACTAGTTAAGTATTAATGAAAGATAATGTAGCCAAAGTAGCACAACCACTGTCGCAAAATTAGCACAAGGGTAGCCAGATTAGCATAATCCAAAGAAGTATCAATAAAGTGTTTTATAGCCGTGTATATATGGATATATTGCTAAAAATATAATGATGATGTGTTAATAAACTATATTGCGGCTCATAAATGTACATAACAGCGGCAAATAACTAGTTAAGTATTAATTAAAGATAATGTAGCCAAATTAGCATAAGGAAATATCAATAAAAATGACTCATATAAATTCATCATAATTCACTAGATCTTTGTGTCTTATATATTATGTTCAACAACCAATATTCAGTGTTATTTAAACAATAATAATGCAGGCAAACACATATGTAGTAGAAATATTTCACGGCATATAAGTAACTTGAAACATGCATGTATTTTAGTAACAGGACAATAAATATGCGCTGATATAATTGCTGTAACTTCATTAATAATAAGGTTACAATTAAAAAAACAATCTTGTTATCTTCTACCTAACATACATGATCTGTCAGTATGAATACGTCTTCTAAAAAGCAAGTATCTAATAAATAATCACAGTTTGAAACATACATATATTGCGCGATGTCGGAAAAAAATATTTTTAACGTTACGTAACCAGCATAAGAAACACATTTTTTTATTCATTAGATCACGTTATTATAGACAAGTACATGCTTAATATGTTTCAAGAGAATATTTGTCTTAATCTCTAATGGAAACTTGAAAAATATCCGCATGATATGACATACCACAAAAAAAGTCATACAAATTTTATAATTTTTATGCAACTTTTTTTATGATTTATTCGATGTAAAATGTCATAATATGTCGAGAAAAAATGTTTCCTAGAGGTGATATTTTTTAAAGCATATTTGGACTTTGTCGTTTTAAACCATTCTTACTGTGTCGCCATAGTAGCATAAGGGTAGCCAAGTAGCATAAAGGTTGCCAAAGTAGCACAACCACTGTCGCCAAAGTAGCACAAGGGTAGCCAGACTAGCATATGTGTAGCCAAAGTAGCATTCGAGTGTCGCCATAGTAGCATAACGGTAGCCAAAGTAGCTTGATTTGGGAGGTCGGACCATAACCCTAACCCTAACCCTAACCCTAACCCCTAACCCTAACCCTAACCCTAACCCTAACCCTAACCCTAACCCAACCCTAACCCTAACCCTAACCCTAACCCTAACCCTAACCCTAACCCTAACCCTAACCCTAACCCTAACCCTAACCCTAACCCTAACCCTAACCCTAACCCCTAACCCTAACCCTAACCCTAACCCTAACCCTAATTAGCATCCTTTTGTCGCCTCTTTCGGGGTTTTTGCTACCGACTTTTTAGCCCCTTAGGGAACAAAACCGACCCTTTTATGGTGTATTTGAATGAGTTATTTCTAACCCCGTGTCCTTTTTTCCTAACCCTTGTTTAGTTGATTTTTGATTAATTTTTAAGTCACCTCAGTAGCAAAAACCCCTTTAGTGTAACTTCGTTAACCCCAGCCCTTTTTCCCCAGTAAATAGTGCATTAGAGGCAGTTTTCAGAACTTTTTCTAACCCCGTATGACCCTGGGCTAACCCTATCATTGCCCTCTTTTGCCCCCAAAAAATGCAGTTGTCGCGAACATGTGCACTTTTGCTACCAAGCATCAGAAATTTTCACCATTCCTGTTTTTCACCAAAAAAATTCTAACTCCTTAACTGTTCAAGACATCTCAATGATATTTTAATATATTTGGGGGGCCATAGTGCGTTAGTGTGACACAAAAGGAGAATGCAATATTGTTAATACTTTTTGAGATATTGATAAAAACATTTTTCTTAAACGCATTGCTATTTTGCTACTCATGTTAAAAAATTAATATCTTCAAAATTGGCTGTTAATTTTCAACGAAAAAGCTGTCACATATTATTCCCATTCAAATGCATTATATCACCAAGTTTTATTGAAATCCAACAAAAAAACAAAAATGTCAGAGTAAGTTGAAGTTTTTTCCCCCGATTTTTCAAGTTTTGGGGTTTCGCTCATAACATTTGAAGTAAATGTGATATTCAAAAACCGATTTCAGATTCGTGTTCAGGACAAAATTTCCTTTAATTTTGTATAAACTAGAGTTTTAAGGTCGCCCTATTTGCGATTTTATTCTAGTCTAAATATTTAGTAAATTTCGATTTCATTAATTTTTGATACTGCAAAAAAATGTTTTTTTATATTTTCTTGAAAAATGGGAAGAATTTGACATGTCTGATGCATTTTTGGATGAAAAAAAAATTGAAAAACATTTGTTTACAAAAAAGTTCAAGTATTTTGGTAGTAAAAGAACCACCTGTTCCACTTCTAACCCTCGCATTATTCCACGATGAAAATCTCTTATAGATTTATATATTGTAATTTCAATCGCGGTTATCAGAAAACACTATTTGAAATTAACGACATAATATTTTTTTTCATTGTTTTGATACCGGGAATATAGATGAACATTCAAAATGTTCAGTAAAATTTTGTCTTTTTGGTGAAAAGAAAGAACGATTTGGTAGCTGAAACATCGACATTATATTTATGAAGAGATGCGTTACGAAAACATACAAAACAGCTATGGAAGATTTCAAATACGTAATGCTTTTTTCACAAAATTTCAATATCTTATGAAAAAAATCTAGTCACAGCTTAGTTATGTTGCAAAATCCATTTGGACGAGGGTTAGCATTTTTAATAGAGGGTTAGTTAATGCTAATTAAGCCTTCATTTAGGCTCTCCTAACCCCCAATGTTTATTATTCGACTTTATCCAACCACCGGATTTAGTTAGGGTGCTTTAATCGAGGGGGGAAAAATTCCGGTGTCGGAGTATATCTAGCACAGCTTCTGAAGCTTCGAAATGAGATCACTTTTTACTTTTTTTACAAAAATGTTGATTACGTCATCATTTTTTGTTCGATTGATTTCAAACTTCACAGAAAATTTGCTTGGATATCTGGGTATTATTTTCTAAAAGTTTAACCTTGTATGTTGTCTACTTGTTGAACAATCGTAAAAATCCAGACCCCTATTTTTGGGGGGTATTATGTTGCAAAGGACACCCCTCTAGAAATTTCGTTTTACTTAAAATCTAGGAGAGGGTTAGAAATTTATTTAGTGGGCATTTTATGCTGCTTATATCAGAATTCGGCACAAGTGGTATCTTTGGAATATCTCATTTACTTTTTGTTTGATGACAAGTTTCCTAAAAACGGGAAAGTTTCAACTTAACCCTAACCCTGAGGATGTTTATTCTTTATAACTGTTTCATTTATTTTTTTATCTAGAAACTAATTGCACCGATAATTTGAGTTTTTCATATAAATTGTGCTGACAAAGAGACAATTTCACAAAGTTAAAAATGATACCGTAGCTAGTGATTGAAATTTTACCCAAAAATCATAAAAATGACAAACATATGTTTTTTCGAGATTAAAAATATAAATACATCTCGTTTTTTCTTTTAAATGCTCAAACCTGTTTTTTTTAACTATTTCTTATTTATTTTGACACCAGATAGACATTTTTCTGGGTTTTATCGCGAAGGTATCCCAATTCAAAGTTTGTGAGCCAAGAAAAAGTCGACTTTTTTATTTTAAGTGTTAGTGGAAATCTTTTTGCGTGATTAACTATAACAAAGTATTATAACATTCACCAGTGCAAAGATGGGCAAAAAATTATCATTTAAAAAGGAAAAATAATACTTTAAAAAAAAATAAGTTGCATTATACCACTGCTGTGAGTAGAAATAATAAATAAACTGCAAGGTAACTCATCTTTTTTATTTTATGTTTTGATCTTGTTTTCTGTGTTTATTTAATATTTAAAGTTACTTTTATGAAAATCACATGATTTCTATGTAAAAAAAACTGCTTCTTAAAGTCATTTTAGGCAAAGTTATGTTGATAAAGTCCATGCGGTTGGGGTTAGGTTATGTTGCATTAGTTAACCTTTATGTTGTAAATTGCAGGTATAGGGTTAGTGTTATGTTGCATAAGGCCAGTATTATTCCGAAAGCAACATACTTAACCCTAACCGTAGGGTTAGTTATGTTGCATTGGGTTAGCTTATGTTGCAAAATGTTGGACAATGCAACATAACATAACCCTAACCCAAGGGTTTTTAAGTTGAAGTCCAAATTATTTTTCTTTGCAGTAAGCGACCGGAAGTACCACGTAGAGTGACATAAATCTTCAGTTCCTCATTGAATTCATCGAGTGAGAGATATTCCCGATACAGCTTTACAGAGGTAAGATTTACATAGCACTATATTGAAGATAGATTCGTTGTTATTTGAAGAATACTTTTGATGCTGTGATATGTTGTAAATAGTCTGTTTTGACATGATTATGGTAAGGGTTTGGACTTCATTGTTGAAAAATTCCACCTTTTGCAACATAACCTAGCCCTGGGGTTTCATTCTGTTGCATTAGGAAACCCTAAAACAACATAACCTTAACCTGGGGTTTCATTATGTTGCATTAGGAAATCCCATGACAACATAACCTAACCCTTGGGTTACATTATGTTGCATTAGGAAACCCCAAAACAACATAACCTAACCCTGGGGTTTCATTATGTTGCATTAACCCTTAAAAGCTACCCTAACCCTAAATCAGCCGCAAAAGAATTGATGAAAGAGACCCGTAGCCTTCCAAGAAAGCAACACTCGAATCCCACCACCAGTGAAACACAGATTCGTTCATTGTTGCAAAAATACAAAGAGTTTCTGTTATCAGCGGAACGACTCAAAAACGAGGAAACGGCCTCCCAGAATGTAGCACAGATACAATATATTGCGCAGTGTGTTGATGCAGATACAGTGGAGGAGTTGCTGGACAGCGATTCCTTATTAAACACATGGCTGGAACCTTTCAGAAAGCAAAAGCAGCCGGGAACTGTTAAGTCCTATTTAGGGGCTTTCAAGCAATTTCTAACCTTCTTAGAAACCAAGCGCTTATGCGCGGAAAAGGCTTACCAAATAAAACTGTCAGTCGACCGATGGTCTGCATCAATGTCGAAACTATGCAAAACACGAGCAGTTGAACGACAAGTAGAGGACTTTGAGGATGCCCTTCCGGTAGAGGACATAGACAAATTCCACAAGTCGGAAATTGTAGCAACAACAAAAGAAATATTTCAGGAGTTAGAGGAAGATCTTCATAAGTATGTGATGGTAAAAAAGGTGTACAATGTCCTGAGAAACTATCTTATTTTGGAGATTCTTCTGAATAACGCACAACGGTCAGGAGCAATATGTGGGATCACAATCAAAACGGTGAGGAAGGCTAAAAAACTGACGAAGGGTATATAATAAACATTCCTCACCACAAAACAGGAAACCGGACTGTTGCCGTACTAGTTCTGCCAAATGCACTTCACGCATGCCTACAAACCTTCGTGAAGGTAAGAGATTTGATTCCCCAAATAACCCTGGAACAGATGGCAGATGACTCGGAAGTCTTCATGTGTTGGCCAGTGGATGACGACGAAATTCCAACAGCACTCACGTCCAAAAGTTTATCAACATGCATAAACCAGCAGTAGAACCACGCTTTTGGGGAGGACAGCAGCATCATGCCTACTCAAATAAGAAAGCTCGCTGTAACTGAAGTGCGGGATAAACATCCCGATGCAGCTGACGAGTTAGCTTCACACATGACACACAGGAAGGCCACTGCGGACATCAACTACCTTCTTCACGACCGCCAAAAAGAGGCCGCTACAGTATCGTCTATGCTTTCTGAATCACTTGGACTAGCAAAAGAAACAGATGATGACAACCACCGACAGAAAGAAACCCCTAATCCTAAACCTAGCCCTAACGAACAGGGAAGCCAGGAGGAAGCCGACGAAGAGGTTCGCAAGGGAGCAAGAAGAAGTTTTTTCAAAAACGGACAGTCAGCTTCTGATAACATTATGCAAAGATTTGATCAGGTCTGACGGAAGTATGACGGCAAAAAACGTTTTGTAGAGAGGGTCGGACACCCATCTTGTGAATGATTATAATAAAAAACAATTGTCAGATTGGGTCAGAACGGCCAGGAGAGGATTCCTAAAAGGGAAAATTTCGGTTTGAGATCTCGGACTTTCAAAAAATGGATTTTTTCGTTTTTTGTGCTGTTTTTGTTTTTTTTGTTTTTGTTCAATTTAGTTAATTTCTACATAAAGTGTTTTAACTACATACAAAATGTCTACTTACTATGATTGTAAATAGTTTTTCCCAATCAGTTTTCAATTAATGTAAATGTAAAAAACTTGCATTGTGTAATGTGATTGGTTTTGTAAATTTTACACAGGTTGTTATTTCATTTCTGTTTTATTGTTAATGTTAGTTTTCGTATTTTTCCAATATGTTTTGAATCGAATGTATCATATTTATTTAGATATTTCTAAAATGTCGTGTTTTGAACTACATAAAAAAGTGTCTACTTACAATAATTTCAATATTTTTTTCCAATAAGTTTTCAATCAATGTAAATATATATATTAAGTAGGCAACCAAAAATACTTGTGTTATGATGTTTTATTTTTTTTACTTTACTTATTTTACTTTTAATTTCTGTGATAGAGTTTTTTACATAAAATAATGGTAATTTTCTTTTTGTTCCTTTAGGAAATTTACATTAGTTGCATTTTGAATTATATAAAAAATGTCTACTTAACATTATCTAATATATGTTTTTTCCAATCAGGTTTAATCACATGTAAATATGTAAATTAAGTAGACAACCAAAAAAATGTATTATGATTATTTTTATTTTGTTAATTCTATACAGGTTGTGTTTTTGATGATGTAAAATTATTTGTACTTTCAAAGTCTTTTTCATTTCGGTTTTATTTTAGGGTTAGGGTTATTATTACACAGGATGTGTTTTTGATTTTGGGTCCAAAAGGACAGGTTTCACGCATCGGGCCTGAATTAGACTGTTGTCCTTCAAAATGAATAAAGTTGAATGTTATCATTTAATCTGTTTTGCGTTTGTTTCTATCTACTGTCAAATCATATGTTTCCGTGGTGCTCAATTTGTCGTCTTGTTTTTAAAAAAGAAAGCACTATTCCGTGCACATTAAAATTCGTGAAAAAAGACAGGTCAATGAATTTACTTGTACAAATTTTAACAGTTCATATACATATGCATCAGTGGATTCAGTGTTTAAACTTCATTGCTGGAAAATCCCACCTTTTTTCAACATAACCTAGCCATGGGGTTTCATTATGTTGCATTAGGAAACCCCAAAACAACATAGCCTAACCCTGGGGTTACATTATGTTGCATTAGGAAACCCTAAAACAACATAGCCTAACCCTGGGGTTACATTATGTTGCATTAGGAAACCCCAAAACAACATAACCTAACCCTGGGGTTTCATTATGTTGCATCAGGAAACCCAAAAACAACATAACCTAACCCTGGGGTTTCATTATGTTGCATTTGGAAACCCCAAAACAACATAACCTAACCCTGGGGTTTCATAATGTTGCATTAGGAAACCCCAAAACAACATAACCTAACCCTGGGGTTTCATTATGTTGCATTAGGAAACCCCAAAACAACATAACCTAACCCTGGGGTTTCATTATGTTGCAGTAGGAAACCCCAAAACAACATAACCTAACCCTGGGGTTTCATTATGTTGCAGTAGGAAACCCCAAAACAACATAACCTAACCCTGGGGTTTCATTATGTTGCATCAGGAAACCCCAAAACAACATAACCTAACCCTGGGGTTTCATTATGTTGCATCAGGAAACCCTAAAACAACATAACCTAACCCTGGGGTTTCATTATGTTGCATCAGGAAACCCCAAAACAACATAACCTAACCCTGGGGTTTCATTATGTTGCATTAGGAAACCCCAAAACAACATAACCTAACCCTGGGGTTACATTATGTTGCATTAGGAAACCCCAAAACAACATAACCTAACCCTGGGGTTTCATTATGTTGCATTAGGAAACCCAAAAACAACCTAACCTAAACCTTGGGTTACATTATGTTGCATTAGGAAATCCCATAACAACATAACCTAACCCTGGGGTTTCATTATGTTGCATTAGGAAACCCCAAAACAACTAAACCTATACCTGGGGTTTCATTATGTTGCATTAGGAAACCCAAAAACAACATAACCTAACCCTGGGGTTACATTATGTTGCATTAGGAAATCCCATAACAACATAACCTAACCCTTGGGTTACATTATGTTGCATTAGGAAACCCCAAAACAACATAACCTAACCCTGGGGTTTCATTTTGTTGCATTAGGAAACCCCAAAACAACTTAACCTAACCCTGGGGTTTCATTATGTTGCATTAGGAAACCCAAAAACAACATAACCTAACCCTGGGATTTCATTATGTTGCATCAGGAAACCCCAAAACAACATAACCTAACCCTGGGATTTCATTATGTTGCATCAGGAAACCCCAAAACAACATAACCTAACCCTGGGGTTTCATTATGTTGCAACAGGAAACCCCAAAACAACATAACCTAACCCTGGGGTTTCATTATGTTGCATTAGGAAACCCCAAAACAACATAACCTAACCCTGGGGTTTCATTATGTTGCATCAGGAAACCCAAAAACAACATAACCTAACCCTGGGGTTTCATTATGTTGCATTAGGAAACCCCAAAACAACATAACCTAACCCTGGGGTTTCATTATGTTGCAACAGGAAACCCCAAAACAACATAACCTAACCCTGGGGTTTCATTATGTTGCAGTAGGAAACCCCAAAACAACATAACCTAACCCTGGGGTTTCATTATGTTGCAGTAGGAAACCCCAAAACAACATAACCTAACCCTGGGGTTTCATTATGTTGCATCAGGAAACCCCAAAACAACATAACCTAACCCTGGGGTTTCATTATGTTGCATCAGGAAACCCTAAAACAACATAACCTAACCCTGGGGTTTCATTATGTTGCATCAGGAAACCCCAAAACAACATAACCTAACCCTGGGGTTTCATTATGTTGCATTAGGAAAATCCAAAACAACTTAACCTAACCCTGGGGTTTCATTATGTTGCATTAGGAAACCCCAAAACAACATAACCTAACCCTGGGGTTTCATTATGTTGCATTAGGAAACCCCAAAACAACATAACCTAACCCTGGGGTTTCATTATGTTGCATTAACCATTAAAAGCTGCCCTAAGCAACATAACCTAACCCTGGGGTTTCATTATGTTGCATTAGGAAAATCCAAAACAACTTAACCTAACCCTGGGGTTTCATTATGTTGCATTAGGAAACCAAAAAAACAACATAACCTAACCCTGGGGTTTTATTATGTTACATTAATCCTTAAAGGCTGCCCTAAGCAACATAACCAGTTTAAGGCAAATCGCAAACAGAAGCCTATAAATGTTGATCAGAATATCGAAATGAGTCTTGTTTTTGATAATAAATGATTTAACCCTAGCCCATAATTTTAATACCTTAGGTATTACAAATGATCACGGGTGTATATTTACATTCAGATTGTTTCTTCTCTATATGGACATACAAGCTAAAAACCAAAAACACTAGACCATGAATACATCATGAATACAGTATGAATTCATCCATTCACGAGAATTACTTATTGTTCAATACAAGTCTTACGGCTCCGCTTCGGATAACACGGAGAACGCCCCCGCATCAAAAGCTCAAATGACTACGGTAAATTATTGGCGCCAATTTTATTCAAGTTATGGCTGTTCCACCTTTTTTGTTTAAAGGACGGCGCAATAACAAACGCGGTTGGTTAACCAGTTGTTCAATAAATAAGAAATTGAATTGAACAATTGTTCAATAGTAAAAATGTAAATATATGAATTGAACGGGGTTGTTTTAATTTGCATGCGGGTATGAATGCAAATCAGTTACATCCATATTGACCACGAGGGTTAAGGTTAGGAGCTAGGTTTAGGGTTAGGGTAGGAGGGATTACTTTATACCCTGTTGGACATTTATACTCGAGGTTTAATGTTCAAACCTAGCCCTAACCCTAAGCCTTACTTATTTGTCTTTATAGAGTAGTATTTGTTGTATAGGAATATGTATTAGGTAATTAGGTCACTGTAATTAATGTGTTTGGGTAATTACATATAATTATGGTAATAGGGAATTTAATAACGTTTCTATGGGTATTAAACGGTATCTGTATATTATATCAGACGGTTCATAGTTATATATCTGTTATTGTAGTTAATTCCTGGTACTCCAAACATTGCTGTTCGAAAGGAGTATTAACCCTCTCATAGACGGATAGCGGTCCTGTGGTCATGGTTGGAATACATCTTGTGGCTAAGGTGGATACACTAGACACTGCTCAGGGAGATGTTGGCTCGTGACAAGTGATCATCTGGTGGACGAGGTGGTCAAGGACAGTGGACACAATGGACAGAGGTGTGGTTGATGCTTGGTGACTTGGTGGATGTTGGTGCCTGATGAGTTGATGTTTAGAGATCACTATCAGTAGAGCTTGCATCATTAGCCTAACCAGTGTTTGAACATTGTGGTAAGTCATCACAGGCAATAACATCATTGTGCAATATTGTTTTTTTCGTGTGATCATTGTGTATTTGTGAAAGGTGTGGAAGTGAAAGAGAGTGTCTATGTAAACATAGTTTTATATGTATTTTATATAAACTTGTATGTAATGTAAATCAACTTGTCTCTCTTGTTCTTATCAGAATAGGAAATTCGCTTATCCCGTTAGGGATACAAAGAGTTTCTGTTATCAGCGGAACGACTCAAAAACGAGGAAACGGCCTCCCAGAATGTAGCACAGATACAATATATTGCGCAGTGTGTTGATGCAGATAGAGTGGAGGAGTTGCTGGACAGCGATTCCTTATTAAACACATGGCTGGAACCTTTCAGAAAGCAAAAGCAGCCGGGAACTGTTAAGTCCTATTTAGGGGCTTTCAAGCAATTTCTAACCTTCTTAGAAACCAAGCGCTTATGCGCGGAAAAGGCTTAGGTAGCTGTGTACGGTAGATCTAGAGATTAATGGGAAAAAAGACCAATGCCTGAGAATTGTCAACACCGAGATTTAACCGTACACTGCATAGATGTAAATGTATACATTTTTGTAAATTGTATATCATTTCCAATTCAAAAAAAGGACTATAAAGTGTATACACTGATGTATCCTATGTATGGCACTTGTGTGAAAACCATGGTTACCACATCAAAAATTACCGAAAAATGCAAAATATCACTGTTTTTGACACAAAATTTGACCTATGCAGATAGGAATTTTTTTCTTAAGTTCTATCTAAAATTAAAGCTTACTAACTTGGTTGCAGAATTATATCTGTCCCAGCATAGGTCGTACGCTTAGATTTTCCGCTATTTTCCCTCATGTGCTGTTGTCGAAATTTCACTTCCTGTAAAGCTGGCTTTTCCTGTGTAGACACCCATTTCGGAAGGGTCAAAATTTTAATCTCTAACCAAAAAAAAAATTTTTCTCTTTTTACAAATGTGAAGTCAACAAAGTCCACTTTATCATGCTTAAGCCAATTTTACTCCTTATTTTTTTTTTTTAGATTTTCATAGGCATGCTATTATAGGGGTTATTCATTGTACAAAAATATCACCCATGGCCACAAAAGCCTTCTGTACACTGCTACCATACCAAATAAAACTGTCAGTCGACCGATGGTCTGCATCAATGTCGAAACTATGCAAAACACGAGCAGTTGAACGACAAGTAGAGGACTTTGAGGATACCCTTACGGTAGAGGACATAGACAAATTCCACAAGTCGGAAATTGTAGCAACAACAAAAGAAATATTTAAGGAGTTAGAGGAAGATCTTCATGAGTATGTGATGGAAAAAAAGGTGCACAATGTCCTGAGAAACTATCTTATTTTGGAGATTCTTCTGAATAACGCACAACGGTCAGGAGCAATATGTGGAATCACAATCAAATCGGTGAGGAAGGCTAAAAAACTGACGAAGGGTACATAATAAACATTCCTCACCACAAAAAAGGAAACCGGGCTGTTGCCGTACTAGTTCTGATAAATGCACTTCACGCATGCCTACAAATCTTCGTGAAGGTAAGAGATTTGATTCCCCAAATAACCCTGGAACAGATGGCAGATGACTCGGAAGTCTTCCTGTGTTGGCCAGTGGATAACGACGAAATTCCAACAGCACTCACGTCCAAAAGTTTATCAACATGCATAAACCAGCTGTAGAACCACGCTTTTGGGGAGGACAGCAGCATCATGCCTACTCAAATAAGAAAGCTCACTGTAACTGAAGTGCGGGATAAACATCCCGATGCAGCTGACGCGTTAGCTTCACACATGACACACAGGAAGGCCACTTCGGACATCAACTACCTACTTCACGACCGCCAAAAAGAGGCCGCTACAGTATCGTCTATGCTTTCTGAATCACTTGGACTAGCAAAGGAAACAGATGATGACAACCACCGACAGAAAGAAACCCCTAATCCTAAACCTAGTCCTAACGAACAGGGAAGCCAGGAGGAAGCCGACGAAGAGGTTCGCAAGGGAGCAAGAAGAAGTTTTTTTCAAAAACGGACAGTCAGCTTCTGATAACATTATGCAAAGACTTGATCAGGTCTGACGGAAGTATGACGGCAAAAAACGTTCTGGAGAGAGTGTCGGACACCCATCTTGTGAATGATTATAATAAAAAACAATTGTCAGATCGGGTCAGAACGGCCAGGAGAGGATTCCTAAAATGGAAAATTTCGGTTTGAGATCTCGGACTTTCAAAAAATGGATTTTTTCGTTTTTTTGTGCTGTTTTTGTTTTTTGTTTTTGTTCAATTTAGTTAATTTCTACATAAAGTGTTTTAACTACATACAAAATGTCTACTTACTATGATTGTAAATAGTTTTTCCCAATCAGTTTTCAATTAATGTAAATATATCAATTAAGTAGGCAGCCAAAAAAAAACTTTGTGTATTGTGATTGGTTTTGTAAATTTTACACAGGTGGTTATTTCATTTCTGTTTTATTGTTAATGTTAGTTTTCGTATTTTTCCAATATGTTTTGAATCGAATGTATCATATTGTTTTAGCTATTTCTAAAATGTCGTGTTTTGAACTACATAAAAAAGTGTCTACTTACATTAATTTCAATAATTTTTTTCCAATAAGTTTTCAATCAATGTAAATATATATATATTAAGTAGGCAACCAAAAATACTTGTGTTATGATGTTTTATTTTTTTTACTTTACTTATTTTTCTTTTAATTTCTGTGATAGAGTTTTTTACATAAAATAATGGTAATTTTCTTTTTGTTCCTTTAGGAAATTTACATTAGTTGCATTTTGAATTATATAAAAAATGTCTACTTAACATTATCTAATATATGTTTTTTCTAATCAGGTTTAATCACATGTAAATATGTAAATTAAGTAGACAACCAAACAAATGTATTATGATTATTTTTATTTTGTTAATTCTATACAGGTTGTGTTTTTGATTTTGAGTCCAAAAGGACAGGTTTCACGCATCGGGCCTGAATTAGACTGTTGTCCTTCAAAATGAATAAAGTTGAAAGTTATTATTTAATCTGTTTTGCGTTTGTTTCTATCTACTGTCAAATCATATATTTCCGTGGTTCTCAATTTGTCTTCTTCTTTTTAGAAAAGAAAGCATTATTCCGTGCATATTAAAATTCGTGAAAAAAGACAGGTCAATGAATTTACTTGTACAAATTTTAACAGTTCATATACATATGCATCAATGGATTCAGTGTTTAAACTTCATTGCTGGAAAATCCCACCTTTTTCAACATAACCTAGCCCTGGGGTTTCATTTTGTTGCGTTAGGAAACCCCAAAACAACATAACTTAACCCTGGGGTTTCATTACGTTGCATTAACCATTAAAAGCTGCCCTAAGCAACATAACCTAACCCTGGGGTTTCATTATGTTGCATTAGGAAAGCCCAAAACAACTTAACCTAACCCTGGGGTTTCATTATGTTGCATTAGGAAAGCCCAAAACAACTTAACCTTACCCTGGGGTTTCATTATGTTGCATTAGGAAAGCCCAAAACAACTTAACCTTACCCTGGGGTTTCATTATGTTGCATTAGGAAAGCCCAAAACAACTTAACCTAACCCTGGGGTTTCATTACGTTGCATTAACCATTAAAAGCTGCCCTAAGCAACATAACCTAACCCTGGGGTTTCATTATGTTGCATTAGGAAAGCCCAAAACAACTTAACCTAACCCTGGGGTTTCATTATGTTGCATTAGGAAAGCCCAAAACAACTTAACCTAACCCTGGGGTTTCATTATGTTGCATTAGGAAAATCCAAAACAACTTAACCTAACCCTGGGGTTTCATTATGTTGCATTAGGAAACCAAAAAAACAACATAACCTAACCCTGGGGTTTTATTATGTTACATTAATCCTTAAAGGCTGCCCTAAGCAACATAACCAGTTTAAGGCAAATCGCAAACAGAAGCCTATAAATGTTGATCAGAATATCGAAATGAGTCTTGTTTTTGATAATAAATGATTTAACCCTAGCCCATAATTTTAATACCTTAGGTATTACAAATGATCACGGGTGTATATTTACATTCAGATTGTTTCTTCTCTATATGGACATACAAGCTAAAAACCAAAAACACTAGACCATGAATACATCATGAATACAGTATGAATTCATCCATTCACGAGAATTACTTATTGTTCAATACAAGTCTTACGGCTCCGCTTCGGATAACACGGAGAACGCCCCCGCATCAAAAGCTCAAATGACTACGGTAAATTATTGGCGCCAATTTTATTCAAGTTATGGCTGTTCCACCTTTTTTGTTTAAAGGACGGCGCAATAACAAACGCGGTTGGTTAACCAGTTGTTCAATAAATAAGAAATTGAATTGAACAATTGTTCAATAGTAAAAATGTAAATATATGAATTGAACGGGGTTGTTTTAATTTGCATGCGGGTATGAATGCAAATCAGTTACATCCATATTGACCACGAGGGTTAAGGTTAGGAGCTAGGTTTAGGGTTAGGGTAGGAGGGATTACTTTATACCCTGTTGGACATTTATACTCGAGGTTTAATGTTCAAACCTAGCCCTAACCCTAAGCCTTACTTATTTGTCTTTATAGAGTAGTATTTGTTGTATAGGAATATGTATTAGGTAATTAGGTCACTGTAATTAATGTGTTTGGGTAATTACATATAATTATGGTAATAGGGAATTTAATAACGTTTCTATGGGTATTAAACGGTATCTGTATATTATATCAGACGGTTCATAGTTATATATCTGTTATTGTAGTTAATTCCTGGTACTCCAAACATTGCTGTTCGAAAGGAGTATTAACCCTCTCATAGACGGATAGCGGTCCTGTGGTCATGGTTGGAATACATCTTGTGGCTAAGGTGGATACACTAGACACTGCTCAGGGAGATGTTGGCTCGTGACAAGTGATCATCTGGTGGACGAGGTGGTCAAGGACAGTGGACACAATGGACAGAGGTGTGGTTGATGCTTGGTGACTTGGTGGATGTTGGTGCCTGATGAGTTGATGTTTAGAGATCACTATCAGTAGAGCTTGCATCATTAGCCTAACCAGTGTTTGAACATTGTGGTAAGTCATCACAGGCAATAACATCATTGTGCAATATTGTTTTTTTCGTGTGATCATTGTGTATTTGTGAAAGGTGTGGAAGTGAAAGAGAGTGTCTATGTAAACATAGTTTTATATGTATTTTATATAAACTTGTATGTAATGTAAATCAACTTGTCTCTCTTGTTCTTATCAGAATAGGAAATTCGCTTATCCCGTTAGGGATACAAAGAGTTTCTGTTATCAGCGGAACGACTCAAAAACGAGGAAACGGCCTCCCAGAATGTAGCACAGATACAATATATTGCGCAGTGTGTTGATGCAGATAGAGTGGAGGAGTTGCTGGACAGCGATTCCTTATTAAACACATGGCTGGAACCTTTCAGAAAGCAAAAGCAGCCGGGAACTGTTAAGTCCTATTTAGGGGCTTTCAAGCAATTTCTAACCTTCTTAGAAACCAAGCGCTTATGCGCGGAAAAGGCTTAGGTAGCTGTGTACGGTAGATCTAGAGATTAATGGGAAAAAAGACCAATGCCTGAGAATTGTCAACACCGAGATTTAACCGTACACTGCATAGATGTAAATGTATACATTTTTGTAAATTGTATATCATTTCCAATTCAAAAAAAGGACTATAAAGTGTATACACTGATGTATCCTATGTATGGCACTTGTGTGAAAACCATGGTTACCACATCAAAAATTACCGAAAAATGCAAAATATCACTGTTTTTGACACAAAATTTGACCTATGCAGATAGGAATTTTTTTCTTAAGTTCTATCTAAAATTAAAGCTTACTAACTTGGTTGCAGAATTATATCTGTCCCAGCATAGGTCGTACGCTTAGATTTTCCGCTATTTTCCCTCATGTGCTGTTGTCGAAATTTCACTTCCTGTAAAGCTAGCTTTTCCTGTGTAGACACCCATTTCGGAAGGGTCAAAATTTTAATCTCTAACCAAAAAAAAAATTTTTCTCTTTTTACAAATGTGAAGTCAACAAAGTCCACTTTATCATGCTTAAGCCAATTTTACTCCTTATTTTTTTTTTTAGATTTTCATAGGCATGCTATTATAGGGGTTATTCATTGTACAAAAATATCACCCATGGCCACAAAAGCCTTCTGTACACTGCTACCATACCAAATAAAACTGTCAGTCGACCGATGGTCTGCATCAATGTCGAAACTATGCAAAACACGAGCAGTTGAACGACAAGTAGAGGACTTTGAGGATACCCTTACGGTAGAGGACATAGACAAATTCCACAAGTCGGAAATTGTAGCAACAACAAAAGAAATATTTCAGGAGTTAGAGGAAGATCTTCATGAGTATGTGATGGAAAAAAAGGTGCACAATGTCCTGAGAAACTATCTTATTTTGGAGATTCTTCTGAATAACGCACAACGGTCAGGAGCAATATGTGGAATCACAATCAAATCGGTGAGGAAGGCTAAAAAACTGACGAAGGGTACATAATAAACATTCCTCACCACAAAAAAGGAAACCGGGCTGTTGCCGTACTAGTTCTGATAAATGCACTTCACGCATGCCTACAAATCTTCGTGAAGGTAAGAGATTTGATTCCCCAAATAACCCTGGAACAGATGGCAGATGACTCGGAAGTCTTCCTGTGTTGGCCAGTGGATAACGACGAAATTCCAACAGCACTCACGTCCAAAAGTTTATCAACATGCATAAACCAGCTGTAGAACCACGCTTTTGGGGAGGACAGCAGCATCATGCCTACTCAAATAAGAAAGCTCGCTGTAACTGAAGTGCGGGATAAACATCCCGATGCAGCTGACGCGTTAGCTTCACACATGACACACAGGAAGGCCACTTCGGACATCAACTACCTACTTCACGACCGCCAAAAAGAGGCCGCTACAGTATCGTCTATGCTTTCTGAATCACTTGGACTAGCAAAGGAAACAGATGATGACAACCACCGACAGAAAGAAACCCCTAATCCTAAACCTAGTCCTAACGAACAGGGAAGCCAGGAGGAAGCCGACGAAGAGGTTCGCAAGGGAGCAAGAAGAAGTTTTTTTCAAAAACGGACAGTCAGCTTCTGATAACATTATGCAAAGACTTGATCAGGTCTGACGGAAGTATGACGGCAAAAAACGTTCTGGAGAGAGTGTCGGACACCCATCTTGTGAATGATTATAATAAAAAACAATTGTCAGATCGGGTCAGAACGGCCAGGAGAGCATTCCTAAAAGGGAAAATTTCGGTTTGAGATCTCGGACTTTCAAAAAATGGATTTTTTCGTTTTTTTGTGCTGTTTTTGTTTTTTGTTTTTGTTCAATTTAGTTAATTTCTACATAAAGTGTTTTAACTACATACAAAATGTCTACTTACTATGATTGTAAATAGTTTTTCCCAATCAGTTTTCAATTAATGTAAATATATCAATTAAGTAGGCAGCCAAAAAAAAACTTTGTGTATTGTGATTGGTTTTGTAAATTTTACACAGGTGGTTATTTCATTTCTGTTTTATTGTTAATGTTAGTTTTCGTATTTTTCCAATATGTTTTGAATCGAATGTATCATATTGTTTTAGCTATTTCTAAAATGTCGTGTTTTGAACTACATAAAAAAGTGTCTACTTACATTAATTTCAATAATTTTTTTCCAATAAGTTTTCAATCAATGTAAATATATATATATTAAGTAGGCAACCAAAAATACTTGTGTTATGATGTTTTATTTTTTTTACTTTACTTATTTTTCTTTTAATTTCTGTGATAGAGTTTTTTACATAAAATAATGGTAATTTTCTTTTTGTTCCTTTAGGAAATTTACATTAGTTGCATTTTGAATTATATAAAAAATGTCTACTTAACATTATCTAATATATGTTTTTTCTAATCAGGTTTAATCACATGTAAATATGTAAATTAAGTAGACAACCAAACAAATGTATTATGATTATTTTTATTTTGTTAATTCTATACAGGTTGTGTTTTTGATTTTGAGTCCAAAAGGACAGGTTTCACGCATCGGGCCTGAATTAGACTGTTGTCCTTCAAAATGAATAAAGTTGAAAGTTATTATTTAATCTGTTTTGCGTTTGTTTCTATCTACTGTCAAATCATATATTTCCGTGGTTCTCAATTTGTCTTCTTCTTTTTAGAAAAGAAAGCATTATTCCGTGCATATTAAAATTCGTGAAAAAAGACAGGTCAATGAATTTACTTGTACAAATTTTAACAGTTCATATACATATGCATCAATGGATTCAGTGTTTAAACTTCATTGCTGGAAAATCCCACCTTTTTCAACATAACCTAGCCCTGGGGTTTCATTTTGTTGCGTTAGGAAACCCCAAAACAACATAACTTAACCCTGGGGTTTCATTACGTTGCATTAACCATTAAAAGCTGCCCTAAGCAACATAACCTAACCCTGGGGTTTCATTATGTTGCATTAGGAAAGCCCAAAACAACTTAACCTAACCCTGGGGTTTCATTATGTTGCATTAGGAAAGCCCAAAACAACTTAACCTTACCCTGGGGTTTCATTATGTTGCATTAGGAAAGCCCAAAACAACTTAACCTTACCCTGGGTTTCATTATGTTGCATTAGGAAAGCCCAAAACAACTTAACCTAACCCTGGGGTTTCATTACGTTGCATTAACCATTAAAAGCTGCCCTAAGCAACATAACCTAACCCTGGGGTTTCATTATGTTGCATTAGGAAAGCCCAAAACAACTTAACCTAACCCTGGGGTTTCATTATGTTGCATTAGGAAAGCCCAAAACAACTTAACCTAACCCTGGGGTTTCATTATGTTGCATTAGGAAAATCCAAAACAACTTAACCTAACCCTGGGGTTTCATTATGTTGCATTAGGAAACCAAAAAAACAACTTAACCTAACCCTGGGGTTTTATTATGTTACATTAATCCTTAAAGGCTGCCCTAAGCAACATAACCAGTTTAAGGCACATCGCAAACAGAAGCCTATAAATGTTGATCAGAATATCGAAATGAGTCTTGTTTTTTGATAATAAATGATTTAACCCTAACCCATAATTTTAATACCTTAGGTATTTCAAATGATCACGGGTGTATATTTACATTCAGATTGTTTCTTCTCTATATGGACATACAAGCTAAAAACCAAAAACACTAGACCATGTATACATCATGAATACAGTATGAATTCATCCATTCACGAGAATTACTTATTGTTCAATAAAAGTCTTACGGCTCCGCTTCGGATAACACGGAGAACGCCCCCGCATCAAAAGCTCAAATGACTACGGTAAATTATTGGCGCCAATTTTATTCAAGTTATGGCTGTTCCACCTTTTTTGTTTAAAGGACGGCGCAATAACAAACGCGGTTGATTAACCAGTTGTTCAATAAATAAGAAATTGAATTGAACAATTGTTCAATAGTAAAAATGTAAATATATGAATTGAACGGGGTTGTTTTTTATTTGCATGCGGGTATGAATGCAAATCGGTTACATCCATATTGACCACGAGGGTTAAGGTTAGGGGTTAGGTTTAGGGTTAGGGTAGGAGGGATTACTTTATACCCTGTTGGACATTTATACTCGAGGTTTAATGTTCAAACCTAGCCCTAACCCTAAGCCTTACTTATTTGTCTTTATAGAGTAGTATTTGTTGTATAGGAATATGTATTAGGTAATTAGGTCACTGTAATTAATGTGTTTGGGTAATTACATTTAATTATGTTAATAGGGAATTTAATAACGTTTCTATGGGTATTAAACGGTATCTGTATATTATATCAGATGGTTCATAGTTATATATCTGTTATTGTAGTTAATTCCTGGTACTCCCAACATATTGTTGGTCGAAAGGAGTATTAGCCCTCTCATAGACGGACGGCGGTCCTGTAGTCATGGTTGGAATACATCTTGTGGCTGAGGTGGATACACTAGATACTGCTCAGGGAGATGTTGGCTCGTGACAAGAGATCATCTGGTGGACGCGGTGGTCAAGGACAGTGGACACAATGGACAGAGGTGTGGTTGATGCTTGGTGACTTGGTGGATGTTGGTGCCTGATGAGTTGATGTTTAGAGATCACTATCAGTAGAGCTTGCATCATTAGCCTAACCAGTGTTTGAACATTGTGATAAGTCATCACAGGCAATAACATCATTGTGCAATATTGGTGTTTTCGTGTGATCATTGTGTAACTGTGAAAGGTGTGGAAGTGAAAGAGAGTGTCTATGTAAACATAGTTTATATGTATTTTATATAAACTTGTATATAATGTAAATCAACTTGTCTCTCTTGTTCTTATCAGAATAGGAAATTCGCTTATCCCGTTACAATTTTTAGTGTAACAAGTAAACACACTAATGAGCATACTCAAAAACGTCCATCTTCATATCACTTTAAGATACAGAATATTTCTCAATGAGACAAAGATGGCGACCATAAAACTTGCCCATAGTTCTAATCAACCTGCATCTCTCGAATCCTTGTGTTGTTAGTTTGTTTGGCAGCAGTCGAGATCGATCACGCAAATATCTATATTTAGAGCAGTTACAATACTATGCAAATATCATTTCCTAGTATGTGTATGCTAGCAATTACCAAGATGCCATGCATTTGATAGTAGTCAAGTTGTTCAGGAGCGGGAGGGGTAAAAATATTATGGGTTCAAAGGTCACAGAAAAGTGGCAGCATTGAAAGAGCTAATATCAAAGCTGTTAACGTGATGGCAACCCTTGAATAACCAATCAACCGACGTTAGTTGGCCAGTTACTTGTCTTCAGTGCTCAGACCAAAATTATGTTAACCTTCGAGTAATTACCATCGTATGGCATTGCCACCATTGCTTAAATAGCCAACTATCCGAAGTCTGTTAGCCAGAAATGTCCTTGTCGTCAGTGCTAGGGCAAAACACCAGCTCACTAATGTTTTCCTTTCATTATTCTTAAGAATGCTAAACCTTTCACCTTAATGTTGCCTTAATCGATCGAAAAGAAAATATATATAGAAAGTTTTTGATAAACAAAATATTAAAGAAGAAAATATGGTTTTTACACATGGAACAGTAATTTGGCGACGTGCTTATTGCATTATACATAAAATATATAATGTTTAGTTTAGATTTCATTTGGTAATTTCATAAAATAGCTCAGAAGACATCTAAGTGTTTATGCAAATCTCAAAATTTGATTTAGATGGTCACACAGAAAAAAAGGCGGGATGGGGCGGAGCAATCCTCAGACACCAGTGGGTCGGTCACTCTTTAATAAACAAGCCATTCTAATGGAACAGGTTAAACCGTTTCGAACACTATAAGTGACGGCGACCTGAGGTGTTTCATTTAAGTGAGCACCATAGAAGATAACGGCCAAACACGTAAGAACATGGAGGTGTCCACAGTAATTCGCATTGTTGTTACTGTAAGTATATAAGTAATTCTAATTAAAAGTCGGTACAGTAATTCGCATTGTTGTTACTGTAAGTATATAAGTAAGTCTAATTAAAATCGGTTCAGTAATTCGCATTGTTGTTACTGTAAGTATATAAGTAATTCTAATTAAAAGTGGGTATCGAATTATCAACTAAATTATTCTATTATTTTGTTTTTACCGCATAGATAATATTTCACAAATGAAGAAAATCCATAGCCGATGTCATGAATTTGATTGATATATTAAAGCATTGATATTTAGTACCTAATGGAAAATGATATCAATACCAAATAGAATATATATATATGTATAATATGTGTATGACGTGATTAATTAATATTTTTTGTAAAGGTATAGTGTACCAGAAAATACAAAATATATCTGATGTTATCCAGTGAATATTGAAGGGATCCATTGTATATTTCATCATAATTCGACAAGAACGTCAAATAGTGGACCTCACATAGTTTAACTCCATGTCGGACTGAACATTATCTCATCTTATCTTGTGTTCCATATTATTACCTTTTAATACAGATATAGAAACAGGCACTACCATTATCATTACCACTACATATCTAGTTTGTGTCAACAGTAATATTTATCTTATGTAACAAATACACATACATCAAACATAACTTTGGTGGTATGTTACCGTGGTCGATCATCATCCCTACTTAATTATTTTTTTATGATTTAGTTTTATGCTAACACTCAACCCCTTCTGTTTCAACATTACATGCAGATCTAAAATTTTGATTTCCACCTATTTTGCCTCTTACGTTAAAGATAAGTCTTAAAAAGAAAAATAGTATCATGCAGGAGAATACATTTAATTTTCGAGCATTTTATATATTATAAACTTATAAATTGGGCGTAAGCATAAACTGTGTGTATGTGCGTGTGTCTTCCTGCTACATTTGTATAATTGGGAATGATTAACGTAATAGTATGCAAAAACAATTAATTACACTGTATCAAGTGAGATTAAGGCTTAGTGATTTATGCTAATCAACGTATGTTATACATTATCATACATACCATGTGAAACATGTATTCTTTTAAAAGCGTCATATGCAGCATTAAATATGTCATTTAGAATATTTAGAAAACGTGACGTATTTGAATTTCTCTCTGCATTTTACTTCCTTTCTGACAAGATATTGAACAAGCTTCACAATGAATGCATTTACGCTAAGTGTAACACATCACAATGAATACATTTACGCTGAGTGTAACACATCACAATGAATGCATTTACGCTAAGTGTAACACATCACAATGAATACATTTACGCTAAGTGTAACACATCTCAATGAATATATTTATGCTAAGTGTAACACATCGCAATGAATACATTTACGCCAAGTGTAACACATCACAATGAATACATTTACGCTAAGTGTAACACATCACAATGAATACATTTACGTTGAGTGTAACACATTTCAATTAATATATTTACGCTAAGTGTAACAAATTTCAACAGCATCAACAAATTCATCATACAATGTGTAGTTCAAAATAGTATTTAGCTTTATTTTCCTGAATCTATTACAACATTTGCTGCTAATTTATAGCGCTCAGTAACTTGGTCACGGGTTCGAGTCCCACTTTGGGCAGTCAACCCTAACCCTAGCCCCAACATCAACAATAACCGACTTTCGGCCCGTGCTTCACTGAGACTGGCCGTAGATTGTTGGTTTTCCTCCATGATCTCCGACTTTTCTCCACCGTTAAATAATCATATGGATAGGAGGTAACAAACCAAATTGTGATCTACCTTTTGTTTACATGATTTGAAAACCAATTTAAGTATAAAAAGTTACTCTTTCAGTGGACCATCTTTAATATAGTGAATGGCAGTATATCAACCACAGCATGCCCGGCGCCTCCTCCTTGTGACTGTGACGGACATAATATTAACTGTGATTCCAGAAATCTTTCTGAGGTTCCACGGTTCAACGCCTCTATCAGTGCCAGCTGGTGGATAGACCTGAGTTCAAACAATATCACATATATTCCAAGCAAAGCTTTTGTGAACATCACGGGATTGTACTGGCTGCAACTGAAAAACAATCAGATATCTGACATGGCCGACGATGCTCTGTTTGGCGCCGAAAATACGCTGAATTTTCTGTTTATGAGAAACAATAAAATGAAAAAAATACCTACAGCATTAGGTATGATGAAGAAAGTGAGTTCTCTCGCCATTGATGCAAACCCTGTTCAAGATTTCCAAGAGGACGTTCTTCGTAATGTGTCTTCCACTTTACAGTACTTAACTTTTGGTTATCCCGGGATGTCATTTTGGCCAGATTCCATTCGTTATCTATCCAGTCTGACGAGCCTAACAGTCAACGATCTAACTATGGATTATCTGCCCTTGTCTGCATTCATTGGCCTTGAAAGCTCCCTTGGGCTTTTGGAACTAACAAGATGCACTATCCGAAGTCTACCGCTGTCTCTGAGCTCATTGGATGGCCTTCAAGTTCTTTCTCTCACAAACAATCCGAAACCTGGAGCTTTCTGGTATCCCCCGTGAGGCTTTTAGTGGTATCAAATCTCTTGAGGAAATTTCTATAACGAACCAAAGCTTTAGTACAGTTCCCGATATCTTTCATGACGCGTTGGCAATGCGGACCATCGAAACAACAGGCACTCCCATCACTCACATTGATGCTTCCATGATCCCTGATGAGAACAACTTACAAAGCATACGTCTTGATGGTTCATTGCTAGAGGACGTTCCTCCCGCCATCGCCAAAATGAAAAATTTACAAAGTCTTATTTTCTACAATAGTAGCATCACCACAGTGTCTGGGTCGGACTTTGAAGGCCTTACAAAGATAACTTACATCGGAATCATCAACGCACCACTGAATTCCTTATCAGATGACGCTTTAAGAGATACGCACAACCTTCAATGGCTGTTTCTTAGCAACACAAACTTGACGACAATACCCAGAGCAATCAATGGTCTCCAGCAACTCCGTAACGTCGACTTAGAAGGCAATAGGATCATTTGCACATGTGCTAGTTTGGGATGGCTGAAACATCGGGAGGGTTCAGAGTATTTCTTCCCGATTGGTAGCTGTGCGAACTTGAAGAATGTAAGTCTAAGTACCTACTATAAAGATGAGGTTCCAAAGTGTCCAAATGATATCAATATGTCATGAAGTCATTTATGATGTGTTTTTTCTGAAGTAAAATGCTATGCAATGCATGTTGTCTTTGGGGTTTTTTTCCAGCAAAATAGCACATTCCCTAAGTTCGTTAGCTGTCTAAAAATACGATTTCTACCACAATACCCCGGGTTATTCCACTCTCAGACCATTGTATAAACGTGCTTACTGTTGGATAAATATATGTTATATACCACGAGTGGAATATGACCTTCCGGACTTTTGATTGGTTGAGAAGTTGAACTTTGACCGGAAATCACGATTATTGACGTCGTCATCGATTGTCGACGACGTCACAATTTGGCGGGAATATATGCGAGATGATGCGTTTTCGCCTAAATAGTCCGCGGTTCACTTCAAAAATCAACACTGACACTGCCGATTTAATATTGTGGTAGAAACAGGTCACCCGACTCATGGTTATTGAATATGGAATTTAATTTGTCGAGGGGCTTATCAGGACGGGTAAAAAAAAACCTTGCCAAATCTTTCAATTTTACTTTCAGGTATATCGACGATGTGTTGTCTATAAACAACAAGAAGTTTGCTGACCTAGTCGATCGCATATACCCTACTGAACTTGAGATTAAAGACACAACAGACTTTCCTATATCAGCTTCTTACCTCGATCTTTACTTAAACTATGACCAACACGGGCAACTTACTACTAAGCTGTATGATAAACGTGACGATTTCGATTTTCCGATCGTGAAACTTCTCTTTCTTGATAGTAACATCCCTGCTTCTTCATCCTATGGTGTTTACATGTCGCAGTTGATTCGTTATTCTAGGGCTTGCTCTGAATATCGCGATTTTCGTGATAAATGTCGACTGCTGACGAACAAACTTACGGCACAGGGATTCGAGAAATACAGGTTGATGAAGACTATGGGCAAGTTTTATGGTCGCCATCTTGATATCATCGAGAAATATTTGTATCTTTGTGTGATATGAAGATGGACGTTTTTGAGCTTGCTTGTTAGTGTGTTTACTTGTTGTGATGACAATGATGACTCAGTTCTCATTTTGAGGATTGATGCTTACTTGGATGTGACCAAGACATGGTGGGTGCCGTCGATGAAGCAGAAGACGCTTACTCTTCCGGAACACTTTGTCTTATTCTCTTTAGCTTTTACGAGAGTCTCCATGTAAATCTTTCCTTTGTTCTTATTTTGTCCCTAGTTTAATCGATTTTGAGTTCGGATTATCGTTTTGTTGACGCTTTGGTATTCTCTGATTTTTTTTTTTTTTTTTCACTCTGGTAAATTATTTTTTTAAAGCTGCGAAAGACACTCGCTTAAGCTTGTGTCTTTTGTAACTTTTAAAAAATAATTAACGAGAGTAAAATAAATTCCATATCCAACAACCACTCGTTGTGTAACCTCTATTTATATAATTAAGGAAATCATAACTGCATTAACTGTGCTTTTACGTCCATTTTCCATGCATTTATATTCGGTTGACATCTAAACTAGGTTTTGTGTGAAATTTGTCATGTATTTGCACATCGTCCGGCGATTAGGTCTACACTACGGTGACTATAAGTAAATCAACCGGATACCCCATTATAACAATAAATACACACTTGCCAAACATGGTAATAACAAAATTTAAACAAGAAAAGAAATTTGCGAACGACATACGATTTTGCTGAGTTTGCTTAGCAATGTTACCTCACGGAACCGGAGAGAGGCTAAAATCAAGGAGAATTTGATCTTTGTGAGTTTTTCAGTAGTTCATGTATGTACATTTCGTGAGTACAACTCGGAACGTGTATCATGATTCATCTCAGGATACGATTTTTTTATTAGGTTCAAGCTAAAATGAACGGCTATAAAATCAATCGTTTGAGGGGAAAATTTCATTTCAATAGTGTCCTGTGATAACTATCCGTCCGCCAATATCCTCCACCGCTCTATATTTAATACATACATTTCTTATTCAATAATAAAGCTTCATAGAAATAGAAAACAAATAGTGAATACCGAAGCGTTAACAAAAGCATAATCGGAACTCAAAATCGAATAAACTAGGGGCAAAATATTAACAAAGGAAAGATTTACATGGAGACTCTTGTAAAAGTACCAGGTGTTCCAGAAGAGTAAACGTCTTCTGCTTCATCGACAACAGCCGGCATGTAAATCATGCTCACATCTAAGTAAACATCGAAATTAGAACCGAGTCATTGTCAATCACAACAAGTAAGCGTTGGTTATCAATCCATTAAAATCAACTTCTCAACATTTACTTGTACAGTTTTTCTACATTTAAACCCATTGCCCATCAACGGGTAGATTACAAGACAAACTTGCTGTTATAAAGGCCCATCTACAAATCATTTATATCAGTTACAGAAAGTTGTTATCTTAACGGAATGTAATATATATTATATACAGAAAAAAAACGTTTGAAACGGATGTTTCGAGCTTAGGAACATATATATGTAATTCAGCGGTTCTTGTCGACATACAGATGTATGTGCAGTTTATCGGAAGTCGTGTGTCGGACACCAGTTGGTAAGACGGAAATCATTCAGAAATACTTTCCTGTATACAAAGTGCGATAATTTTGCATTACCTACATTTCATTACACCGAGATCGAAGTGTGTACATTAGATGTAAACTTTTCCAAAGGAAACTAAATTTTAACGGTCGTTAAACTCGGCAATATTACCCGAAAATGGATATCACTTCCTTACCGGTTGGCTCCAGTGAGTTCCTAATGGAACAAGAGAAGAAAGAATTCCTTGCGAACTACATACCTTTCACAATCATGATGATTTTTATCTTCTTTATTGGCACCATAGGAAATGTGACGGTGCTTGTGATTTACTTCATCAGGTACAAACCCTCCACCTACAGAGTATGTATTCTAACTCTGGCAGCCATTGACTTGTCTAGTTGTTTGATAGACGTACCGGCCTACCTTTCTGAAGAGAGATTCAGCTATACGTATCGAGCTGGCCCAGCGTGCATAATGTTTGAAACTTTCCACTTCTTCATTCTTAGCTATTCCTACATGATGTTGAGCTTCATTGCGATAGAACGGTATCGGCGATCTTGTAAACCTTTCGCTCACCAAATCACTCTAAACGAATCTAGATTCATTTGTTTAGTCCTTGGGATCGCGTGTGTTTTGATTTCGTCCCCGGGTATTTGGATACACGGGATCGTCTTGGTTCAAGTTGAAGGTGCAAATGTAACGGGTTACAGGTGCGACGTGATCGACAAATCCTCTTCACTCACAAAGGGTTACTATGTGCTATGCTTACTACTTCTGTTAGTTTCTTTAATCATCTGTGGAACGATGTATACATTGGTAGGCCGAGTTCTAATAAAGAGAAGAAATGAGTTGAAACAACATTCCATCAAATCTGCCGTGGTTCCATCCGTGCAGGATGAAACTGTCGGAGAAGGTACTACCACACAGACCCCTCAAGTGACTCCGGCAGAACACCATGAAGATACGTCCTCGGGCGAAGTTGAAGATATTGCGTCAGACCAGCTAGACAAAAGTGAAACAACTTCAATCGACCACAATATTAAGATAAACAGCACGGAAGACACTTCGAAAATCATCGTAACCAAACAGAAAAACAAACCTAAAGGATTTATCCTGAAGAAGAAAAAAGGTAAAAATAAGAAGAAATCTATAAAATCAAAAAATGCAAAGGATCTGAGGAGAAAACGATACAACAAAAGCGTTCGGATAACCCTAATGTTTCTTGTGGCTTCAATTCTTTCTTGTCTGTCGGCATTCCCTTTGCTTCTGCTACAGACTATCGAAGGTGTGAGTTCGTCTGCAATGAATTATATGGAGACAAATTGCTTGTGGTTTGCAGTCATCTTGGCTAGAACTCAACTTTTGAATCATATCTTTAACCCCATAGTGTACTGCTTTATGGACGAGAAATTTCGTAACGAGTGCATCCTGTTTTGCAAACGTTCTAAAAGTAAAGTCACTGAGAAGTGCTGCAGTGGAAATTCGAAACAGTGAGAATACTGCAGCCTTTTTAGTTTTCGTTTTCCTCTACTGTATACCGTAAACAAAAGATATCTCAATATACTTCGTTGGGACTAAGAATGCAGTAAAATATTTATGAAATATTAACGAAGAAATCAAATATATTCTTACATAGTATCAAGTACATTATTGTAGTAATATTAATATAATTGAAGCGCCGGTGATGAGGTTTAACAAGTGTACACTATCGTAACTTTGTTGTAATTAAAGTTTAGCCCTGAACCATCATGTTGACAGTACAATGGATACAAATAGCTGTTGTTTCGACAAAATGTGACTGAATTTTCAAGGTAGACGTCGCAATATTTATCCAGTTGGAGTGCACAGACTTCCATAGATATGTCAGCAATTCTGGTTGCAAATGGTGTCAATAATTTGTCATCAAGAGTGTGAAACATACATTATTCAATTGTTAAAGAACAAGCTTACATCACTTCCACCATCCCGATAAATAACACATTAATATATTATATCATCTTTGTTATGGTAAAAAATAGTTTAAAGAAATTTGCAACGTGGTTTCTGGTAGCTTATTTTTTTGGAAAGAAAAAGGTCCAATGAATTTGGGTAAAGTAGAAACAGTACGCAAACAATGACAAATTGCAATCTGAAACGCCAACACTTCGCTTTGGATAAAACTTTAAAGCAATGGTCAGCTCCTCGAGGAACAAGCAAAATATTAAGATGCATATTGATGTTTCGAAGTAGAATTAGTATTGTAACAGACTCGTGATTGAATACATCACGAAATAAAAATATACGTAATGTATTTATGTTAATCTCTTTACTGCTATCTTTGCATTCTTTCGTAACACAAATCATTCCTTTTCTATTTTACTGGTTTGTATTATGTTCTGATTTGATCAACATTTTTACAGACCTGAAAATGATGTCAATACATTTCAGACAGTCTGTATGCAAATTATATAATAAAAATAAATTATGACAAACGTCTATTACAACACACATGACTGTACTGATTGAATTTTCATAGCAGGCAAATTAACTTCTGCAGTTCAGAATTGCTTTAACGTCAATATTTTAGATATGGAGACTTCGATAGACTCTGATATAAGAACAGCTAGAGAAGAAACAGAAATTTTCTTTTAACATGCCGGCCATACAAAACTTAAGAATGATACGAAGGTCATTATATCATGGTTTCACTTGGGAACAGAAGCTTATTTCCTAACTTGAACTTTGGATTCTGATGATGATTTTTTGTTATTTTAGTATTGCTGACCAATTCATACAATGTATTACTGTATTTCGGTAATTTTCACCCTGACAGCATGCTGCTAAATTATGATTGCGCTTTTTCATCATCGGGGTTATCTCATTAAATTCAGTTTTGAATGCGCTAAAACTTGAGAAAATCACAAATACATTCTTAGTCCAGCTAAGCAACGGCCTAAACATGAAGCCTAGAAGGCGACCGAGGAAACAAAACCGGCTGAGAGCCATCTGTGCACTAGCCCTATAATTCAATGAATTTACTAGTTTTCAAAATTGAATAGTTTCAAACTAATGTGATATACCCATGTATATTGTGAACTGTGCCACTATTCAAATGAATTCAAACATGTCAAGCAAACCTTGGCAACTACCAAGAAATATACAAAAGACGCACGAGAGCAGTCAATGTTATCACATATATTCATATAGCTTCAACAAGAACTCTTTATACTCCCATTAAAATAAAATGTCAGCAACGATTCTGCATTGATAGTTTTCTTATTCAATTAGATGTATCACTTAACTAGAATAATAAGAGGCCCGGCATCCTCGCTATCCAGGGGTTACGATCACCTGCGCTCTCTACAACAGTGGAATATTTTATGGAAAAACTGAAGGCTCTGTGTGCACAAAATTTATTGGTGAGGCAAGGAGACTGGCTTGACCCTTAGATGTACATCAAAAGAATCTCGTCACTACATTACGTCTCCTATGTAATCTTCAAAGGGCAGGCATGTAGCCTAGCGATTGGTCAGGATTTTTTTTACCCGAGCTGTGCCTTCAGTTTTTACATGACATATTCCAGGTGTGTAGAGAATGTAGGTGATCGTAGTCCCTGGATATCGAGAATGGAGGCCCGTGGGCCTTCATGGTAACCTAATTTGAATTTCTGTTTTTAAGTATTGATTGTAGCAAGTTTTGAGTTAAAGGACATTACAAAACTTTGAACGAATCCGAATCTTTGGGCCCTGCCCCTCAGCCTCTAGGGGTTACACATGTTACTTTGTTTCCATAACAACCAACCTCATTCTTTTATATATAACAAAGTTCCACCCAGTTTTGTATTTCCAACTAAAAATGTATTATATTCAAATGTACAATATTCTTATAGAGGGTACTGTAATTATTTTATCCTTATGTATTTTAGCATATTTGACCCCTGTGACCTTGAAAGGTCAGGAAAATTCATTTTACCAAACTTGGTGTCCCTTCATCCACTGACCCAATATTATTACTCTAGGCCTCTTCGTAATCGAGATGTTCTTTGGCAATTTTTTTATCATATTTTATCAATATTTCCAGACATTTGACCTCTGCAACTTTGAAAGTTGGTGAAGATCATTTAACTGAACTGAATTTTTTCCAGCATGCAACATGCTTAACACTGCTATAAGTAACATTGCATTTCAATTATAGAGAAATATATTTAGTTGTTTATAACAGATGTGACCCCTATGACCTTGAAAGTGGGTCAATGTCATTCATTTGAAAAAAAAAAAAAAACCTTGGTAGCTCTTCATCCCAGCATGCTGTTTGAAGGTTTTAAGACATTTGACCCCTGTGATCTTGAAAGATTTGAACAAACTTGGCATTTGGTAGCTCTTCATCCAAACATGCTACTGGCCAATATAAGTACTCTTGGGCCTTTTGGTTATTGAGAAGATGTAGTTTAAAGTTAAATCTTGTCTCACATCTACCAAGAAACCCTTGTTTAATTACTAGTATGTAAACTTATAGTCCCTAGAAACAATTACTTCACTGATAAAGACAAAGCCACTCAAGGGCAGGATTGAAATAAAACATATTTATTAACAGTAACAAACACAATGTTGATAACAATAATATCACAGCATGTATCAACAGTATTCCCCAGAATATACCAGGGTAACAGAGTAACAACAGGTAGTCAATAGGTTTGGCACATGATGATCACAGAAACGAAAATTGTCAACCTTACACAATCAAACATTTAAACAACAAAACTAAAGGGATTACATATACATAAATTCCATTCTTATAAAGATCACAGATAAACTCAGAAATATAAAGAGTATAGAACATACCACATAGGAATGTCCCCTTCTTCTATAAAATCAATTGATACTGTTTAATCTGTATCCAATTTCAATGAAATCTGCTTGATGTTAATCTAACAGTAAAGTAAATACGAACAACTTTTGTGTTGTGTTAATTTAAGCTTGTTTTCTTTAATGATTGTTGTTCTTCATGATCACACCATGATTTCCCTCGAGACAATGCTTGCTTTCCTTTTACTTGTTCTTGGGCCATCATACACATCTTGACTATCACAAACATCAAATTCGTTATTCTGTAACAAAAAAATAAAAACAAAAACAATTAATGCACATGTTTTCCTGAAATAAACATTATGAAAAACAACTCAGAGTTTCAAAAGGTAAAATATAAAACTGCTTATTCAAGTTCAAATATTTTGGCACCCTTGGCCTTCTGCACATTTTCTTTGAAATGTTCATTACAAAAAAACAACAGACGATTTCCAAAAGGGAAAATATTGAACTGCTACTAAAGTTAAATTCTTAAGTTGAATTCTTTTAAGACCACATCAGATTTAAAAAACTATAATTTATTTAATAACTGATAATATTATATATTTGTGGCACAGAGCATGTGTATCTTGTGGTGATGTCTAAAATAATGGTTAACAATAGTGTAGGATACAAACAATTCAATTTAACTGTGTGTGTGGGTGAGAAATACACAAAAGGGCAATCATTGTTAATGCTTAATCCATATATGTATAATTGCAATTACAGTATTTAACAAATGGACAGTAGTACATGTATTAACAAATGGATAGGACAACAGGTCATTCCTATATCAGTCTTTCCAAGATAAATATAGAAACAGTACAGTCGGTAGAGAACAGTAGATCACTGATCCACACTCTCAGTCTCTACAAACAGAACAGGCTATTAAGCGATCGAAGGCAGATCATTCATCGTGAACATTTTTCAAACATTATGTTTGAAAAAGAATTTAAGTTTCTTAAAAATGGACATATCATAAACTAAGATAAACCAGCCACGACAAAGATCTTTCCATATTATCATTCTCTACATTTCTAGAACAGAGCTTTATAAATGCATGAGAATTAAATTAAACTTTTAATGTTAAATAATATTGAATTGCAACACTTGTTAACCTGTCCACCATCTCACTTACCCCATCCACCTTAGAGATAGCTCTTTTCCTTCCTTTCTTTGTAGGGGCTGGTTCTGTAAATTCCTCTTCCTCATTCATATCAGTGGAAATTCTAGGACTGCGTCTCACCTTATAGTAAAAAACAATAACTGAAATTGCAGTGAATGTTTAGCACTTTAATAGACAACTTTTATCCAGATATCCATCCATATTCTGTATGCCTTAGAAAGTTTTCCATAGTAAAAAAAAATTATCCTTTGCTAGAAAATTTAAGAAAATTTTCCTTTCATCTTGCAAAATTCTATTATGTCATTACTGGTAAAATTCAGACCATTTCACACAGCAATATACTACTTGTTTGTCAATTGCTTAAAAAATGTATAGTAAACTTATAAATGTAAATGAAAATTGTTCATCATTTCGGAGAAAGAAAATGGTCAGAAATGAAATGGCAGTAAACATCCCAATAATAACATACAGTATATTGTGAATCATATTAAACCACTGAGTCAATAATCCATCGACTTTTTGTACAGAGTTTTAATGTCTTAATGTACAAATAATTTCATGTCATTGCTAATTAAAATTCCTACCTCTTCAACAGGTGCAGCTGTCGTCTTCTTGCTCCTTTTCCCTTTCTTCTTTCTTGAAAGACTGATGCCCTCTGCCATCTCAGTAAGCTTAGAAATCTATCAAAATGAATAAAAACTTCTTCCAGCTGAACTTGTATAAACAATAAGATGAATTTTGTTTATGATTTTAGTATTTTTCCTCGTCTCCCTGCTCTTTTTTCCAGAAATATTCCCTTCTTTTTTGTCTTTTATGTATCAGAAACAAATCCTTTGTTAACATTTTCTTCAGGTTGGATATTTTGATTTATGAAAAAGTTATTCAAGAAGCCATCTGGATATGCTGCAGTGGGCTGGTTCTAAATTGAGATAAGGGGGCTCACAGACTCTCGCACATCTATGACCAAGTCTTATATAATAAATACCATTTTTAAACCTAAACTAGAACTGTAAGCCAATGGCTAACTGATACCCCCTGCCCACCATCTTTGCCATGAAAATTTTAACTTTTATAACATAATGTACTAAATAAATGTTGATGGATGAACACATTTTAATCTGCATGCAGATACATCTATGTACACATCATCCCTGTGAAGTTTCATTTAAATTGGTTCAAAGGTTTAGGACCATTTTTCCAATCAAAATTTTCCAACAAAAACCTGTATATAGTAACCTGGTTACCATGGCAGCTGTAAGTCTGCATAAAATAATGTGCATGCATATCTATATATGGTCCATAATATTCATGTGAAACTTCATTGAATTTGGTTTACAGATTAGAAAACAAAAACCTGTTTATATGACCTGGTTACCACAGCAACCTACATTTCTATAAGAAAAACAAATCAGCATTAATATGTACACATATATAATCCCTTACATTCCTGTGCAGTTCCATTGAAATCAGTTCATAGGTTTAGATGGAGTTGTGGTGGTGACAAATATGTGTTCTACAAGAATTTGCCTATCTTAACAGTTTCTTCCCTGCCACTTTAAATATGTTTAACAAATTAGACACTAGCATTATAAACTCTGAGTCCCTATCACAGTTCAAAAAGCATCTAAAAGACCTTAACAAACCCCTAAATGATGTAACACAAATATTTAAAAACTCTGGTACAGACAAACTAATATTAAGTAAAAAAAGTAGCCAAATCAGCATAAGAAAAGTAACATTTGAATTTTGGGACAGGTTTTGCTCTAAACATTTTGTTTTCGAATATGTATTTATTTACAATTATAAATCAATAAAAAGGCTTTTGAAAACACTAGAGATCTTTTAAATATCGTTTCGAGTATTAAAGTTATACAAGTTCAAACATAGCCAAAAACGGCATTTTTGAGAAAATGACATGTTTTTAAAACCGTAAGAAATAACATTTTTAAGATAGCTGTGTCTACAATCTTTTAATATAGTATAGTTAACATATTCAAATATCACTTAAACAGGTTTTAAGATGATGTTATTAGGAACACTTTTTATAATATTTTGGATTGAAAAATTAAAAAAAAATAAAAAAAATGCGAATTTTCAAACATCTCTATATCCAAGTTTTAAACATGATGACGATCGTTCATGTATTTTAAATCAAACTTCAAATATTTCACTTTCTATAACTACATCTCTTTCAGAAATTTCTCAATTGTATCGCCAACACTGATTAGTTACAAAAACATTGAAGTTTTCAAAAACCGGATTTTTACGCTTTTATTACAAAAGTACTAACCGTGCTATTTAACCTATTTTCTGTATGTCATATGATTAGGGTGAGATCTAATTAAATCGCACAAATGACACAACGTATGATGTTCGATAACCAAGTTATTACGTCATAAACTTTTAGGTAATGCTAATATGGTTACCTGATTTTCTGGGGTTAGGGTTAGAAACTGCATTATGCTAAATTTGCGACTTAAACTTAATAGTTATATATATTGGTTATTTAACCTGCTATAGGAACATTGAATTTGTTTTTGTGGTCAGTTTTTATATTTGAGTCAACTGTTATGGAAGTTGTTGAACTCTGAAACTTTAGGTAGCCTCCTGACCCTTATGTTTATTGCGGGTAGACACCCCCTGGGGTTAGAGTTTATAGTCTATATAGGGGGTCGGCATTACGTAATTAACCCTTAAACATGTTTTAAAGGTTACGTCACATTATATAATTTGAACATATATGATATTTAAAAGAAATATGGTAAAAAGTTACTTAAAGCTAACCCTTTGACATACTGTAAGGGGGTTAGAAAATGTTTTCACGGCCATTAGGGGTTAGCGGCCGACCCCTTCTAACCCCCTAATGAACGTTCTAAACGCGTGGAAACTTTAGGGGCAGGTGAAAAAAGGTTTCGTCGGATGAAGCTATACCCTATGCTAAATGTGTGTTCATTTCGTACCTTGCATTTTCTGTGTAACCAATTAGCATAAGGAATTGAATGCGTCATCTAACAGAGTTGCCATCTATATTTCATGGTAGAGTTAAGTTTTTGCGAGTTGCTAACAGGGTTGGTATGATTAAATGTTTGCTAATTAAAGAATATTAATTATTTTTACAAAAACGAAGGTACCAAATTAGCATAACGGACCATATCAACACCAACATTTCAAAGTAAAACGTATTATGTTTTATAACTGTATTTAGACATTTTTTTATTATAAATCAATATATTCCATCGAAATATATTTAATTCAGCATTTATTTAATACCATAAGTCCCATTAAGTGAGTAGGGTTAGAGTTTTTTAATAGTCGCCATAGTAGCATTACACGACCAAACATGCTAACCCTACTACTTTACATATAATTAATTATTAATGATGTTTATAATAGGGGTTTAGGAGCGTATTTATCACATGTGTTTATCATCAATATGTTTTACTTAATTAAACTATAAAATTATTGATATCTTACTTAAAACTATATTTCTGAAAAAAAGATGAAAGTTATGTTTTTCCCTTTTTTGGGGGTTGTGCCAGTCTATATACTGGCTTTCACATGTTTTTAGCCGCTGACATGATACTTTATAGCCAAAAACAAATCAAAACATGATATTACGGAACTTTATGTTTCTTTGAAAATAATAAAGTGAAAAAAGTAGTCAAATTAGCATAAGACGAATAACAATTGAATTTTGTGAGAGGTTTTGCTCTAAACATTTCTTTTTCAAATATGTCTTTATTTACAATTATAAATCACTCACAAGGGTTTTAAAAACATCAGATTTCTTTTAAATATCATGTATAGTATTTAAGTTATACGAGTTCAAACATAGCAAAAAACAGCATAATTGAGAAAATGACATGTTTATATAAACCATAAAAGTTAACTCATAGAAGGCAACTACGGCTACATTCTTTTCAAATGTTATAGTTGACATCCTAAGTATCATTAAAATTGGTTTTAAGATTATGTTAATATAAACATTTTTTCAATATTTTGCATTGAAAATTATATAAAAAAAAAAAATATGCAATTTTTCAAACGTCTCTATATCTGATTTTTTAATAATATTTTCGATCGTTTATGTATCTTAAAACAAACTTCAAATATTTAACTTAATACAAATACAACTGTTTTAGATATTTCTTGATTGTTTTGCCTAACACTGATTAGTTACATACACATTGCAGATTTCAAAACCCCGATTTTCACGCTTTTATTACAAAAATACTAACCGTGCTTTTTAACTTATTTTCTGTATGTCTTATGATTAGGGCGAGACCTAATGAAATCGGACAAATGTGATAACGTATAATGCTAGATAACCAAGTTATTACGTCATAAACTTCTGTCTTATGCTAATTTGGCTACACAATGAAGGTGCATGTTTAATTCGTAAAGTACTCATTAAAAACGATACAGACACTTATTTGGGCTTATATTGTTCCGCATACACTATTTAATACAGCCATGGAATTAAAAGGAAAATAATTTGAGAAATATGAAAAATATCGAAGATTTCAACACACAATTATTCGATTTCGGTGCGTTAATAAATTATTAAATCGACGTCCATGTTTAGGTCATATAGTACCCATTTTATACGGTAAAGACAGTTATTTGGGCTTATATTGTTCCGCATACACTATTTAATACAGCCATGGAATTAAAAGGAAAATAATTTGAGAAAAATGGAGAATATCGAAGATTTTAAAACACAATTATTCGATTTCGGTGCGTTAATTAGTTATACAATCGACGTCCATGTTTAGGTCATATAGTACCCATTTTATACGGTAAAGACAGTTATTTGGGCTTATATTGTTCGGCATACATCATTTAATACAGTCATGGAATTAATAATGATATAATTTGAAAAATATGGAAAATATCTAAGATTCCAACACTTACAAATTCGGTTTCGTTGGAAGAATTATGTTTAACACATATAAATACATAATGCACTGATTAATTAGGTAAAATGCATATTATAGTCTTAATATCCTTTATATCAATATATACATGCAAGAACATATATGTAAATGAAGTATTTCAAGACATATATAGCTTATAAAAAAATGTAGGCAAAGTAGCATAATTCCTAAACCCTGGGGTTAGGAAATATGCTAGTTTGGCTACATTCGATAAATCAATAAATAAAGTGTCTTATAGCCGTGTATATATGGATATATTGCTAAAAATATAATAACGACGTGTTAATAAACTATATTGTGGCTAATAAATGCATATTACAGCGGCAAATAACTAGTTAAGTATTAATGAAAGATAATGTAGCCAAAGTAGCACAACCACCGTTTAACACATATAAATACATCATAATGCACTGATTAATTAGGTAAAATGCATATCATAGTCTTAATATCCTTTATATCAATCTATACATGCAAGAACATATATGTAAATGAAGTATTTCAAGACATATATAGCTTTTAAAAAAAATGTAGGCAAAGTAGCATAATTCCTAACCCTAACCCTGGGGTTAGGAAATATGCTAGTTTGGCTACATTCGATAAATCAATAAATAAAGTGTCTTATAGCCTTGTATATATGAATATATTGCTAAAAATATAATAACGACGTGTAAATAAACTATATTGTGGCTAATAAATGCATATTACAGCGACAAATAACTAGTTAAGTATTAATGAAAGATAATGTAACCAAAGTAGCACAACCACCGTTTAACACATATAAATACATCATAATGCACTGATTAATTAGGTAAAATGCATGTTATAGTCTTAATATCCTTTATATCAATCTATACATGCAAGAACATATATGTAAATGAAGTATTTCAAGACATATATAGCTTATAAAAAAATGTAGGCAAAGTAGCATAATTCCTAAACCCTGGGGTTAGGAAATATGCTAGTTTGGCTACATTCGATAAATCAATAAATAAAGTGTCTTATAGCCGTGTATATATGGATATATTGCTAAAAATATAATAACGACGTGTTAATAAACTATATTGTGGCTAATAAATGCATATTACAGCGGCAAATAACTAGTTAAGTATTAATGAAAGATAATGTAGCCAAAGTAGCACAACCACTGTCGCAAAATTAGCACAAGGGTAGCCAGATTAGCATAATCCAAAGAAGTATCAATAAAGTGTTTTATAGCCGTGTATATATGGATATATTGCTAAAAATATAATGATGATGTGTTAATAAACTATATTGCGGCTCATAAATGTACATAACAGCGGCAAATAACTAGTTAAGTATTAATTAAAGATAATGTAGCCAAATTAGCATAAGGAAATATCAATAAAAATGACTCATATAAATTCATCATAATTCACTAGATCTTTGTGTCTTATATATTATGTTCAACAACCAATATTCAGTGTTATTTAAACAATAATAATGCAGGCAAACACATATGTAGTAGAAATATTTCACGGCATATAAGTAACTTGAAACATGCATGTATTTTAGTAACAGGACAATAAATATGCGCTGATATAATTGCTGTAACTTCATTAATAATAAGGTTACAATTAAAAAAACAATCTTGTTATCTTCTACCTAACATACATGATCTGTCAGTATGAATACGTCTTCTAAAAAGCAAGTATCTAATAAATAATCACAGTTTGAAACATACATATATTGCGCGATGTCGGAAAAAAATATTTTTAACGTTACGTAACCAGCATAAGAAACACATTTTTTTATTCATTAGATCACGTTATTATAGACAAGTACATGCTTAATATGTTTCAAGAGAATATTTGTCTTAATCTCTAATGGAAACTTGAAAAATATCCGCATGATATGACATACCACAAAAAAAGTCATACAAATTTTATAATTTTTATGCAACTTTTTTTATGATTTATTCGATGTAAAATGTCATAATATGTCGAGAAAAAATGTTTCCTAGAGGTGATATTTTTTAAAGCATATTTGGACTTTGTCGTTTTAAACCATTCTTACTGTGTCGCCATAGTAGCATAAGGGTAGCCAAGTAGCATAAAGGTTGCCAAAGTAGCACAACCACTGTCGCCAAAGTAGCACAAGGGTAGCCAGACTAGCATATGTGTAGCCAAAGTAGCATTCGAGTGTCGCCATAGTAGCATAACGGTAGCCAAAGTAGCTTGATTTGGGAGGTCGGACCATAACCCTAACCCTAACCCTAACCCTAACCCCTAACCCTAACCCTAACCCTAACCCTAACCCTAACCCTAACCCAACCCTAACCCTAACCCTAACCCTAATTAGCATCATGATTAGGCCAATAAGTTACACTTTGTATTTCGCCAGGGTTAGAAAGAAATATTGTTTCGACATTATTGAAAATGTTTTGGAACATGTATTTGTGGCCGCCGAACATATGTTGGAAAAATTGTCCGGATACGAAAATTCGAAAAGACTTTTTTTCTTGAAAAACCTCGAAAAGGTTACCAAATTGCACCCCCCTTTTCTAAAAGGGGGTTAGAAAATATTTCTTCGGTTTTCCAGGGGGTTAGCCTAACCCCCTAACAATATCTAAGAATTAGTTCTAACCCCCTGCTAATTTTCAGCGAGAAAAATTGAGGAACAAAAAAGTTAGGTCGGGGATATATAGGGTCAGTCGACCGCCCGAACCCTCAATCTGCAAAGTTGGTGTTTTGTTCATAAAAAATTCTTTATTAAATATTTTTGCAAAATATTTGCTGTGCCGCGTTTTTGGAGGCAAGATCTAATAGATTTTCAACTCTAGATTCTTCCTCAGGGCTTTTTTCCTTGTAAAAATCGAGTTTGAAAGGTTGAAAATTTTGACACCAAAAGGTTACATAATTGCAAAAATATGACATGCGAGAAAGCTAATTACACTTAGTAAAGTTCAGATATTTTAAAATGCCATATAGCGTCGGAAAGAAAAAGGTTGGAACTAGTTTATAACAGTTTTTGGTTAAGAAATACTCATTCCTTCATCTTAGGGTTAGGGTCTGAAAAGGTGCAATTATGTAACCAATTGGCCCCCTCTTTATTTGCATTTCCATATTTTTCGAACCAGTGCAGTTTTTAATGTGCCTTTTGGTTAGATTGTCCGGAAATAAATGTTCTAACTACATTAGAAAGCAAAAGTTCTTAGGTGTCGAAATGACAAAGTTATAATGTAGTTTACGCGACCAAAAAACAAGCCAAAATATCGATATTTCAGACCATTGAAATCATACTTTATCTGTAAGATATCGTTTTGTAATTTTGCAAGCTAAAAGAACTTCCAAATACCCAAATTATATCGATTATTTGTTTTAAAAACTCAAAAAACAAAAAAGTTACGGCACTTTCAAAGTGTCGATTTTGGCCAAAAAAACTTTTTTGTGTTAGGTGTTTTTTTATATCCAAATACATATTTTCGATAGAAAAACGACGGGAAACTCATTTTTCATAGTTTCGTAGAGATTCGAGCATGGGAAATGCTAACCCTGAACAAAAAAGTTACATATTTTCACCAACTTTGACCCTAACTTTGACACTAATTATAGACATTTTCCAGAATGTAATTTTGCAGAATGAAAGCATCACATCTCAAGATATTTGACACAAAAAATCAGAAGTCTGCATCTATTACAAGTATAAAAATATTTCGAATGAAAATTTTGAAAATTATCATTTTTGAATTGGTTACATAACTGCAATGGGTAAGGGTTAGGTTAAATATTGGTATTTTTGACGATACAAATGCACGAATAAATAAAGGAAATCAGAACAGAATAGACTGTGTTTTTTATTTTGTAGGTTTATTTTGAAAAAATCTAACCCTTATGATTTGAAAGGATATTGCAATTATGTAACCTTTTCAATTGGTTACATAATTGCATAGGCCGCGGTTAGGATTATTCCCCCTGAACTTCGCGAGATCTCGCGAGGCCAGGGTTAGAAATGCAATTATGTAACCTTTTTGAATTTGGTTACATAATTGCCACCCTTCAGGGTTAGCATTTTCAACAATAACATCTTTATAATTTCGGTTGAATATGTTACAGATAAGTATAATTAAATGTTTTCCGCTGTTTTTCTTGCTATATTTCACTTCAATACCTCTAACCGCGATCAGGTGCAATTATGTAACCAATTCAAAAAGGTTACATATTTGCACTGCATTGCGGTTAGGTCCTCATAATGGCTAATGTGCATTCTTTTAACGATAAAATGCCTTTGTAGCATTTAAATTGAAATATTCATATTAAAAACTGAACGTTTAACTCTTATTTCATCTAACCCTGAGGGGTTGCAATTATGTAACCTTTTTGAATTGGTTACATAATTGCAACCCTTCAGGGTTAACATTTTCAACATAAATATTTGTGTAATTTCATTTGAATATGTTACAAATAAGTATACTTAAATGTTTTACGTTGTTTTTCTTACAATAATTTACTTCCTTATCTCTAACCGCGATGCACTGAAAATATGTAACCAATTCGAAAAGGTTACATAATTGCACGGCATCGCGGTTAGGTACTTTTAATGTCTATTATGCATCCTTTTTATTATAAAACATTTTAAAAGGATTTAATTGGAAATATTCTCTCTCAAAATAATACATTTCACAATTATATCACCTAACCCTGAGGGGTTGCAATTATGTAACCTTTTCAATTGGTTACATAATTGCAACCCTTCAGGGTTAGAATTTTCAACATAAATATTTGTGTAATTTCATTTGAATATGTTACAAAAAAGTATACTTAAATGTTTTACGTTGTTTTTCTTAGAATAATTTACTTCTCTATCTCTAACCGCGATGCACTGCAATTATGTAACCAATTCGAAAAGGTTACACAATTGCACCGCATCGCGGTTAGGTACTTTTAATGTCTATTATGCATCCTTTTTATTATAAAACATTTTAAAAGGATTTAATTGGAAATATTCTCTCTCAAAATAATACATTTCACAATTATATCACCTAACCCTGAGGGGTTGCAATTATGTAACCTTTTCAATTGGTTACATAATTGCAACCCTTCAGGGTTAGCATTTTCAAAAGAAATATATGTGTATTGTCGATTGAATTTGTTTAAAATAAGTATTATTAAATGCTTTCCGTTCTTTTTCTTGGAAGATTTTACTTGTATACCTCTAACCGCGATGCACTGCAATTATGTAACCAATTCGAAAAGGTTACATAATTGCACGGCATCGCGGTTAGGTACTTTTAATGTCTATTATGCATCCTTTTTATTATAAAACATTTTAAAAGGATTTAATTGGAAATATTCTCTCTCAAAATAATACATTTCACAATTATATCACCTAACCCTGAGGGGTTGCAATTATGTAACCTTTTCAATTGGTTACATAATTGCAACCCTTCAGGGTTAGAATTTTCAACATAAATATTTGTGTAATTTCATTTGAATATGTTACAAAAAAGTATACTTAAATGTTTTACGTTGTTTTTCTTAGAATAATTTACTTCTCTATCTCTAACCGCGATGCACTGCAATTATGTAACCAATTCGAAAAGGTTACACAATTGCACCGCATCGCGGTTAGGTACTTTTAATGTCTATTATGCATCCTTTTTATTATAAAACATTTTAAAAGGATTTAATTGGAAATATTCTCTCTCAAAATAATACATTTCACAATTATATCACCTAACCCTGAGGGGTTGCAATTATGTAACCTTTTCAATTGGTTACATAATTGCAACCCTTCAGGGTTAGCATTTTCAAAAGAAATATATGTGTATTGTCGATTGAATTTGTTTAAAATAAGTATTATTAAATGCTTTCCGTTCTTTTTCTTGGAAGATTTTACTTGTATACCTCTAACCGCGATGCACTGCAATTATGTAACCAATTCGAAAAGGTTACATAATTGCACGGCATCGCGGTTAGGTACTTTTAATGTCTATTATGCATCCTTTTTATTATAAAACATTTTAAAAGGATTTAATTGGAAATATTCTCTCTCAAAATAATACATTTCACAATTATATCACCTAACCCTGAGGGGTTGCAATTATGTAACCTTTTCAATTGGTTACATAATTGCAACCCTTCAGGGTTAGAATTTTCAACATAAATATTTGTGTAATTTCATTTGAATATGTTACAAAAAAGTATACTTAAATGTTTTACGTTGTTTTTCTTAGAATAATTTACTTCTCTATCTCTAACCGCGATGCACTGCAATTATGTAACCAATTCGAAAAGGTTACACAATTGCACCGCATCGCGGTTAGGTACTTTTAATGTCTATTATGCATCCTTTTTATTATAAAACATTTTAAAAGGATTTAATTGGAAATATTCTCTCTCAAAATAATACATTTCACAATTATATCACCTAACCCTGAGGGGTTGCAATTATGTAACCTTTTCAATTGGTTACATAATTGCAACCCTTCAGGGTTAGCATTTTCAAAAGAAATATATGTGTATTGTCGATTGAATTTGTTTAAAATAAGTATTATTAAATGCTTTCCGTTCTTTTTCTTGGAAGATTTTACTTGTATACCTCTAACCGCGATGCACTGCAATTATGTAACCAATTCGAAAAGGTTACATAATTGCACGGCATCGCGGTTAGGTACTTTTAATGTCTATTATGCATCCTTTTTATTATAAAACATTTTAAAAGGATTTAATTGGAAATATTCTCTCTCAAAATAATACATTTCACAATTATATCACCTAACCCTGAGGGGTTGCAATTATGTAACCTTTTCAATTGGTTACATAATTGCAACCCTTCAGGGTTAGAATTTTCAACATAAATATTTGTGTAATTTCATTTGAATATGTTACAAAAAAGTATACTTAAATGTTTTACGTTGTTTTTCTTAGAATAATTTACTTCTCTATCTCTAACCGCGATGCACTGCAATTATGTAACCAATTCGAAAAGGTTACACAATTGCACCGCATCGCGGTTAGGTACTTTTAATGTCTATTATGCATCCTTTTTATTATAAAACATTTTAAAAGGATTTAATTGGAAATATTCTCTCTCAAAATAATACATTTCACAATTATATCACCTAACCCTGAGTGGTTGCAATTATGTAACCTTTTCAATTGGTTACATAATTGCAACCCTTCAGGGTTAGAATTTTCAACATAAATATTTGTGTAATTTCATTTAAATATGTTACAAATAAGTATACTTAAATGTTTAACTTTGTTTTTTTTACAATAATTTACTTCTTTATCTCTAACCGCGATGCACTGCAATTATGTAACTAATTCAAAAAGGTTACACAATTGCACCGCATCGCGGTTAGGCCCTTTCAATGGTTAATTTGTAGCCTTTTTATCATATAGCGTTTTAAAAGCATTTAAATTGATATATTCTTGCTTGAATTAATACGTGTCACTATTATTAAACCTAACCCTGAGGAGTTGCAATTATGTAACCTTTTTAATTGGTTACATAATTGCAACCCTTCAGGGTTAGCATTTTCAAAAGAAATATATGTGTATTGTCGATTGAATTTGTTTAAAATAAGTATTATTAAATGCTTTCCGTTCTTTTTCTTGGAAGATTTTACTTGTATACCTCTAACCGCGATGCACTGCAATTATGTAACCAATTCGAAAAGGTTACATAATTGCACGGCATCGCGGTTAAGTACTTTTAATGTCAATTATGCATCCTTTTTATTATAAAACATTTTAAAAGGATTTAATTGGAAATATTCTCTCTCAAAATAATACATTTCACAATTATATCACCTAACCCTGAGGGGTTGCAATTATGTAACCTTTTCAATTGGTTACATAATTGCAACCCTTCAGGGTTAGAATTTTCAACATAAATATTTGTGTAATTTCATTTGAATATGTTACAAATAAGTATACTTAAATGTTTTACGTTGTTTTTCTTACAATAATTTACTTCTCTATCTCTAACCGCGATGCACTGCAATTATGTAACCAATTCGAAAAGGTTACATAATTGCACGGCATCGCGGTTAGGTACTTTTAATGTCTATTATGCATCCTTTTTATTATAAAACATTTTAAAAGGATTTAATTGGAAATATTCTCTCTCAAAATAATACATTTCACAATTATATCACCTAACCCTGAGGGGTTGCAATTATGTAACCTTTTCAATTGGTTACATAATTGCAACCCTTCAGGGTTAGCATTTTCAAAAGAAATATATGTGTATTGTCGATTGAATTTGTTTAAAATAAGTATTATTAAATGCTTTCCGTTCTTTTTCTTGGAAGATTAAATAGTAAATAAAGCTGTATCTTATGTATTTACCCCTAACCGCGACCGAAATGCAATTATGTAACGAATTCAAACTTTCGTTACATAATTTCAAATCAATAGGTTTAGGGTAAAACAGGTGATATGTGATGCTTTTTTTGAAAAGTATACAAGAAAAGGATCGAAATATTTGTAATATGGTTAATAAATGTTCATTTCGGTATCATTTGACCTAACCACGAAGTGTTGCAATTATGTAACGAATTCACTTTTGTTGTCTTTTTTCCTAAGTGAAGTTTTTCAACATTTATAACTTTGTAATTGCGATTGTAAATGTTAACTTCTGTTACACTAACTGCAAGTGATTGCAGTAAACACCAGAAAACATTAAATCCCTAGCAAAAAACATCTAAAATTATCACTAATGCAGCAAAAAGCACTGAAATGCTTATTGAAAACATACAAACATACCATAAAACATTGATTTACCAACCAAAAACACCTGCAAACATTGAATCCCAAACGAAAAACATTTAATATTATAACCAATGTAACAAAAAGCAATGAAATACTCATTGAAAACATACAAACACACCATTAAACATTGTTTTTCAATTAAAAAACACCATAAAACATTGAATCCCAAACGAAAAACATTTAATAGAATCACCAATGCAAAAAAATGGTATCTTTGTAAGTTTTCAATGAGTATTTCATTGCTTTTTGTTGCATTGGTGATCCTATTAAATGTTTTTCGTTTGGGATTCAATGTTTGGAGGTGTTTTCGGTTGGTAAATCAATGTTTTATGGTATGTTTGTATGTTTTCAATAAGCATTTCAGTGCTTTTTGCTGCATTGGTGATATTATTAAATGTTTTTCGTTTGGGATTCAATGTTTGGAGGTGTTTTGGTTGGTAAATCAATGTTTTATGGTATGTTTGAATGTTTTCAATAAGCATTTCAGTGCTTTTTGCTGCATTGGTGATATTATTAAATGTTTTTCGTTTGGGATTCAATGTTTTCTGAAAAGCAATATTTAATGGTATGTTTGTATAATTTCAATGAGTATATCATTGCTTTTAGTTGCATTGGTGATAATATTAAATATTTTTCGTTTGGGATTCAATGTTTTCCGGTGTTTTTTGTTGGTAAATCAATGTTTTATGATATGTTTGCATGTTTTCAATAAGCATTTCAATGCTTTTTGCTACATTGGTGATAATTTTAGATGTTTTTTGTTAGGGATTCAATGTTTTCCGGTGTTTTTTGTTGGTAAATCAATGTTTTATGATATGTTTGTATGTTTTCAATAGGCATTTCAGTGCTTTTTGCTACATTGGTGATATTATTAAATGTTTTTCGTTTGGGATACAATGTTTTCTGGTGTTTTTTGTTTGAAAAACAATGTTTAATGGTATGTTTGTAAGTTTTCAATGAGTATTTCATTGCTTTTTGTTGCATTGGTGATAATATTAAATGTTTTTCGTTTGGGATTCAATGTTTGGAGGTGTTTTTGGTTGGTAAATTAATGTTTTAAGGTATGTTTGTATGTTTTCAATAAGTATTTCAGTGCTTTTTGCTGCATTGGTGATAATTTTACATGTTTTTCGTTAGGGATTCAATGTTTGTTGGTGTTTTTTGTTGGTAAATCAATGTTTTATGGTATGTTTGTATGTTTTCAATAAGCATTTCAGTGCTTTTTGCTACATTGGTGATGTTATTAAATGTTTTTTGTTTGGAATTCAATGTTTGGAGGTGTTTTTGGTTGGTACATCAATGTTTTATGGTATGTTTGTATGTTTTCAATAAGCATTTCAGTGCTTTTTGCTACATTGGTAATATTATTAAATGTTTTTCGTTTGGGATTCAATGTTTTCTGGTGTTTTTTGTTTGAAAAACAATGTTTAATGATATGTTTGTAAGTTTTCAATGAGTATTTTATTGCTTTTTGTTGCATTGGTGATAATATTATATGTTTTTCGTTAGGGATTCAATGTTTGTTGGTGTTTTTTGTTGGTAAATCAATGTTTTATGGTATGTTTGTATGTTTTCAATAAGCATTTCAGTGCTTTTTGCTACATTGGTGATGTTATTAGATGTTTTTTGTTTGGAATTCAATGTTTGGAGGTGTTTTTGGTTGGTACATCAATGTTTTATGGTATGTTTGTATGTTTTCAATAAGCATTTCAGTGCTTTTTGCTACATTGGTAATATTATTAAATGTTTTTCGTTTGGGATTCAATGTTTTCTGGTGTTTTTTGTTTGAAAAACAATGTTTAATGATATGTTTGTAAGTTTTCAATGAGTATTTTATTGCTTTTTGTTGCATTGGTGATAATATTATATGTTTTTCGTTTGGGATTCAATGTTTGGAGGTGTTTTTGGTTGGTAAATCAATGTTTTAAGGTATGTTTGAATGTTTTCAATAAGCATTTCAGTACTTTTTGTTGCATTGGTGATAATTTTAAATGTTTTTCGTTGAGTATTCAATGTTTTCTGGTGTTTTTGGTCGACAATTAAATGTTTTTCGGTATCAATGTGTATTTTGAACTGGTATTTGAGTGTTTTTTTGTTGAATTAATTATGTTTTCAGACGTAGTCGTCGCTGTCCTCGTCATAACCGCCATTGCCATCGTTGGTGTCGCCATCATCGATGTCGCTCTCGCTGTAATCATCATAGGAGATGAAGGAGGGATAATATCTTCGGAGTGAGGGGTCGGAGGCGGCGATTGTTCATGTACCGGGTCCTTTTCGGGGCTTTTGGGGACACTTTCTTCAGAAACGTCCCCCTCTGGGGACGGAGGACGTGTTGCCCTAGTTCGCCTTAGCTTTTTGGAAGCTCCCTTTGTTGTCCCTTTCCTTTTTTGTTTTGTTTTCCCCATTTTCTTTTCACGCTTTACTACTCAAAATTATACACTTAAAATACACTACCGGTCTATTGTAATGAAAAATCAAGAATGATCAATTTTCTTTTCACTGCTTTATGGTACTCTCAAAATAGACAGCCGATCTCTTCAAAGGAACTTTCAAGAATGATAAACGGAACGCTCGCGCGACTTTGTTCGATGTCGTCAAAAACCCTTACACTCTTGGAGTGTGCCAAGGTTCCGTTTTTGAAAACGGAAAATTTTGGGCTAACCACGGTTTGGATGCAATTATGTAACCAATTCAGTATGTGTCGACTGAGGGTTGAGAATCTCAAAAAATCTTTATGCGATGATATTCCGACAAAAATCTTTTTCTATTATCTCAAGACGTTCGAGATAATGCAAAATAGGTGGAAACTGTTTCCGAAAAGTTAAATATTGACCAAAATATAAGCATTTAAAATCATGTAACCAATTCGAAATTTCGCCTGGGGTTAGGTGTTAAGTTCGTTTATTTTCTAAATATAAGAGCGGAATACTTTCCATTTGATTTATTCTAGCTCTCCACAAAGTTACGTCTTAGGAAAATAAATAAAAACTCTAACCCTGGAGGGATGCAATTACGTAACTAATCCCTTGTGGGTATATGCCTTACAAAAAAAAGTTGGGAAAAAAACTTTTTTCTTTCTTTTCGGATAGTGTTTATATCTACAGAAAGTACGTGAAGCGCAGGTTATAGAAAAGCGTTTAAAGTCTAGAAATTGCTTTTTTTTCACCTAACCCTGGGGGTTCGCAATTATGCAATTATGTAACCTTTTTGAATTGGTTACATTATTGCACCCCCTCAGGGCTAGACTTAATATCACTGTAATTCTGGAAAATAAAGTTTGTTTCACATAAATATAACGTGATCTTTCAAATTTAAACATTATATCCTATTCTTATGATGAAGGTAACTCTAACCCTGAGGGTTGCAATTATGTAACCAATTCACTTATAGGGTGCACGACACCATTTTTTGGACAATTTAAAAAAATTCTACAACCTTTAATATTGCAACAATTAAATGTGTAATAGCTTATTTTGATTAATTTTATCATTCTCTATCACTTTATCAAGCGAAAAAAAATTATTTTTAATGTTTTATATTTTTTTGGTTGAATTTAAAAAAGGGCCCTAAAACCAGCATGGGGGGCATGTTTCAAGTCAAATTTCGTCAAAAGTCCTGTAATGTTTAGCTAAAAAAAATATGTCGTTTTAAAGCAAATTTAATGCCCTTTCCAACGATATATAGTTTGTCTTGATAAGTGCGAGGATACTGGAATAAATTGCCATTTAATTTGAGGGGGGTATAAATTGGTACCTTGACTTGGTACATATGGCTACACTACAATTAAGAAAGTGTAAATAAATCAAACTTTCCTTCATTTTCTGCTACATTTATGATGTCCCGATGGAATTAATACAAAAAACCGAACAGAATTGCATAAACCTGTTTGGAAAAAATTTAATAGTGTACCTATCCTTAGGACAAAACAATTCCACAATTCATAACTTGAGCTTCTGAAGGTCTATTTTCTTAATTCTTTTTTTAATATTTCCGGTCATCAAAGTTCTAAAGATTTATGCAATTTAAAGCCTAACCCTAGCCCTATAAATGACCTAAAAAACATTTAGATCTTGGGCGTGTAACCTTATGGTGCAATTATGTAACCAATTGGAAATGAGCTCGGGGTTAGGTGTTCAAAGACATTTTTCCAGCAAAAAACAATATAGGAATCTAGTACTAATGGGATTTTAGCTTTTTATCACAAATTAAACTGAAATCAAATTAAAATTGTACTTAACCGCGGCGTTGTAAAAAGTGTAACCAATTCGCCTTTGAACGTTAATAACTTTTTTTCTAAAAGTCCGAAAATTATAGGGTCAAGTGAAAAAAAGGCAGAATTTAATCCTTTATCGACATGACATAACGGTTCAAAAACGAAAAGTTCACTTTGGTTACTTGCGCAAAAGGTTACATAATTGCAGTTACATTATAGAAGTAAAAGGGTACATTATAGAAGGTAAAGGTTACATAATTGAAGCAAAAGGTTACATAATTGCATCTAAGGTTACACGTTGCATAAAAGGTTACATAGGCGTTTTGAAAAGGTTACATAATTGCGGCTTTCGGTTACATAATTGCAGGTTTTGGTTACAAAAATCCCAAAGATGATAACCCTAACCCTAACCCTAACCCTAACCCTAACCCTAACCCTAACCCTAACCCTAACCCTAACCCTAACCCTAACCCTAACCCCTAACCCTAACCCTAACCCTAACCCTAACCCTAATTAGCATCCTTTTGTCGCCTCTTTCGGGGTTTTTGCTACCGACTTTTTAGCCCCTTAGGGAACAAAACCGACCCTTTTATGGTGTATTTGAATGAGTTATTTCTAACCCCGTGTCCTTTTTTCCTAACCCTTGTTTAGTTGATTTTTGATTAATTTTTAAGTCACCTCAGTAGCAAAAACCCCTTTAGTGTAACTTCGTTAACCCCAGCCCTTTTTCCCCAGTAAATAGTGCATTAGAGGCAGTTTTCAGAACTTTTTCTAACCCCGTATGACCCTGGGCTAACCCTATCATTGCCCTCTTTTGCCCCCAAAAAATGCAGTTGTCGCGAACATGTGCACTTTTGCTACCAAGCATCAGAAATTTTCACCATTCCTGTTTTTCACCAAAAAAATTCTAACTCCTTAACTGTTCAAGACATCTCAATGATATTTTAATATATTTGGGGGGCCATAGTGCGTTAGTGTGACACAAAAGGAGAATGCAATATTGTTAATACTTTTTGAGATATTGATAAAAACATTTTTCTTAAACGCATTGCTATTTTGCTACTCATGTTAAAAAATTAATATCTTCAAAATTGGCTGTTAATTTTCAACGAAAAAGCTGTCACATATTATTCCCATTCAAATGCATTATATCACCAAGTTTTATTGAAATCCAACAAAAAAACAAAAATGTCAGAGTAAGTTGAAGTTTTTTCCCCCGATTTTTCAAGTTTTGGGGTTTCGCTCATAACATTTGAAGTAAATGTGATATTCAAAAACCGATTTCAGATTCGTGTTCAGGACAAAATTTCCTTTAATTTTGTATAAACTAGAGTTTTAAGGTCGCCCTATTTGCGATTTTATTCTAGTCTAAATATTTAGTAAATTTCGATTTCATTAATTTTTGATACTGCAAAAAAATGTTTTTTTATATTTTCTTGAAAAATGGGAAGAATTTGACATGTCTGATGCATTTTTGGATGAAAAAAAAATTGAAAAACATTTGTTTACAAAAAAGTTCAAGTATTTTGGTAGTAAAAGAACCACCTGTTCCACTTCTAACCCTCGCATTATTCCACGATGAAAATCTCTTATAGATTTATATATTGTAATTTCAATCGCGGTTATCAGAAAACACTATTTGAAATTAACGACATAATATTTTTTTTCATTGTTTTGATACCGGGAATATAGATGAACATTCAAAATGTTCAGTAAAATTTTGTCTTTTTGGTGAAAAGAAAGAACGATTTGGTAGCTGAAACATCGACATTATATTTATGAAGAGATGCGTTACGAAAACATACAAAACAGCTATGGAAGATTTCAAATACGTAATGCTTTTTTCACAAAATTTCAATATCTTATGAAAAAAATCTAGTCACAGCTTAGTTATGTTGCAAAATCCATTTGGACGAGGGTTAGCATTTTTAATAGAGGGTTAGTTAATGCTAATTAAGCCTTCATTTAGGCTCTCCTAACCCCCAATGTTTATTATTCGACTTTATCCAACCACCGGATTTAGTTAGGGTGCTTTAATCGAGGGGGGAAAAATTCCGGTGTCGGAGTATATCTAGCACAGCTTCTGAAGCTTCGAAATGAGATCACTTTTTACTTTTTTTACAAAAATGTTGATTACGTCATCATTTTTTGTTCGATTGATTTCAAACTTCACAGAAAATTTGCTTGGATATCTGGGTATTATTTTCTAAAAGTTTAACCTTGTATGTTGTCTACTTGTTGAACAATCGTAAAAATCCAGACCCCTATTTTTGGGGGGTATTATGTTGCAAAGGACACCCCTCTAGAAATTTCGTTTTACTTAAAATCTAGGAGAGGGTTAGAAATTTATTTAGTGGGCATTTTATGCTGCTTATATCAGAATTCGGCACAAGTGGTATCTTTGGAATATCTCATTTACTTTTTGTTTGATGACAAGTTTCCTAAAAACGGGAAAGTTTCAACTTAACCCTAACCCTGAGGATGTTTATTCTTTATAACTGTTTCATTTATTTTTTTATCTAGAAACTAATTGCACCGATAATTTGAGTTTTTCATATAAATTGTGCTGACAAAGAGACAATTTCACAAAGTTAAAAATGATACCGTAGCTAGTGATTGAAATTTTACCCAAAAATCATAAAAATGACAAACATATGTTTTTTCGAGATTAAAAATATAAATACATCTCGTTTTTTCTTTTAAATGCTCAAACCTGTTTTTTTTAACTATTTCTTATTTATTTTGACACCAGATAGACATTTTTCTGGGTTTTATCGCGAAGGTATCCCAATTCAAAGTTTGTGAGCCAAGAAAAAGTCGACTTTTTTATTTTAAGTGTTAGTGGAAATCTTTTTGCGTGATTAACTATAACAAAGTATTATAACATTCACCAGTGCAAAGATGGGCAAAAAATTATCATTTAAAAAGGAAAAATAATACTTTAAAAAAAAATAAGTTGCATTATACCACTGCTGTGAGTAGAAATAATAAATAAACTGCAAGGTAACTCATCTTTTTTATTTTATGTTTTGATCTTGTTTTCTGTGTTTATTTAATATTTAAAGTTACTTTTATGAAAATCACATGATTTCTATGTAAAAAAAACTGCTTCTTAAAGTCATTTTAGGCAAAGTTATGTTGATAAAGTCCATGCGGTTGGGGTTAGGTTATGTTGCATTAGTTAACCTTTATGTTGTAAATTGCAGGTATAGGGTTAGTGTTATGTTGCATAAGGCCAGTATTATTCCGAAAGCAACATACTTAACCCTAACCGTAGGGTTAGTTATGTTGCATTGGGTTAGCTTATGTTGCAAAATGTTGGACAATGCAACATAACATAACCCTAACCCAAGGGTTTTTAAGTTGAAGTCCAAATTATTTTTCTTTGCAGTAAGCGACCGGAAGTACCACGTAGAGTGACATAAATCTTCAGTTCCTCATTGAATTCATCGAGTGAGAGATATTCCCGATACAGCTTTACAGAGGTAAGATTTACATAGCACTATATTGAAGATAGATTCGTTGTTATTTGAAGAATACTTTTGATGCTGTGATATGTTGTAAATAGTCTGTTTTGACATGATTATGGTAAGGGTTTGGACTTCATTGTTGAAAAATTCCACCTTTTGCAACATAACCTAGCCCTGGGGTTTCATTCTGTTGCATTAGGAAACCCTAAAACAACATAACCTTAACCTGGGGTTTCATTATGTTGCATTAGGAAATCCCATGACAACATAACCTAACCCTTGGGTTACATTATGTTGCATTAGGAAACCCCAAAACAACATAACCTAACCCTGGGGTTTCATTATGTTGCATTAACCCTTAAAAGCTACCCTAACCCTAAATCAGCCGCAAAAGAATTGATGAAAGAGACCCGTAGCCTTCCAAGAAAGCAACACTCGAATCCCACCACCAGTGAAACACAGATTCGTTCATTGTTGCAAAAATACAAAGAGTTTCTGTTATCAGCGGAACGACTCAAAAACGAGGAAACGGCCTCCCAGAATGTAGCACAGATACAATATATTGCGCAGTGTGTTGATGCAGATACAGTGGAGGAGTTGCTGGACAGCGATTCCTTATTAAACACATGGCTGGAACCTTTCAGAAAGCAAAAGCAGCCGGGAACTGTTAAGTCCTATTTAGGGGCTTTCAAGCAATTTCTAACCTTCTTAGAAACCAAGCGCTTATGCGCGGAAAAGGCTTACCAAATAAAACTGTCAGTCGACCGATGGTCTGCATCAATGTCGAAACTATGCAAAACACGAGCAGTTGAACGACAAGTAGAGGACTTTGAGGATGCCCTTCCGGTAGAGGACATAGACAAATTCCACAAGTCGGAAATTGTAGCAACAACAAAAGAAATATTTCAGGAGTTAGAGGAAGATCTTCATAAGTATGTGATGGTAAAAAAGGTGTACAATGTCCTGAGAAACTATCTTATTTTGGAGATTCTTCTGAATAACGCACAACGGTCAGGAGCAATATGTGGGATCACAATCAAAACGGTGAGGAAGGCTAAAAAACTGACGAAGGGTATATAATAAACATTCCTCACCACAAAACAGGAAACCGGACTGTTGCCGTACTAGTTCTGCCAAATGCACTTCACGCATGCCTACAAACCTTCGTGAAGGTAAGAGATTTGATTCCCCAAATAACCCTGGAACAGATGGCAGATGACTCGGAAGTCTTCATGTGTTGGCCAGTGGATGACGACGAAATTCCAACAGCACTCACGTCCAAAAGTTTATCAACATGCATAAACCAGCAGTAGAACCACGCTTTTGGGGAGGACAGCAGCATCATGCCTACTCAAATAAGAAAGCTCGCTGTAACTGAAGTGCGGGATAAACATCCCGATGCAGCTGACGAGTTAGCTTCACACATGACACACAGGAAGGCCACTGCGGACATCAACTACCTTCTTCACGACCGCCAAAAAGAGGCCGCTACAGTATCGTCTATGCTTTCTGAATCACTTGGACTAGCAAAAGAAACAGATGATGACAACCACCGACAGAAAGAAACCCCTAATCCTAAACCTAGCCCTAACGAACAGGGAAGCCAGGAGGAAGCCGACGAAGAGGTTCGCAAGGGAGCAAGAAGAAGTTTTTTCAAAAACGGACAGTCAGCTTCTGATAACATTATGCAAAGATTTGATCAGGTCTGACGGAAGTATGACGGCAAAAAACGTTTTGTAGAGAGGGTCGGACACCCATCTTGTGAATGATTATAATAAAAAACAATTGTCAGATTGGGTCAGAACGGCCAGGAGAGGATTCCTAAAAGGGAAAATTTCGGTTTGAGATCTCGGACTTTCAAAAAATGGATTTTTTCGTTTTTTGTGCTGTTTTTGTTTTTTTTGTTTTTGTTCAATTTAGTTAATTTCTACATAAAGTGTTTTAACTACATACAAAATGTCTACTTACTATGATTGTAAATAGTTTTTCCCAATCAGTTTTCAATTAATGTAAATGTAAAAAACTTGCATTGTGTAATGTGATTGGTTTTGTAAATTTTACACAGGTTGTTATTTCATTTCTGTTTTATTGTTAATGTTAGTTTTCGTATTTTTCCAATATGTTTTGAATCGAATGTATCATATTTATTTAGATATTTCTAAAATGTCGTGTTTTGAACTACATAAAAAAGTGTCTACTTACAATAATTTCAATATTTTTTTCCAATAAGTTTTCAATCAATGTAAATATATATATTAAGTAGGCAACCAAAAATACTTGTGTTATGATGTTTTATTTTTTTTACTTTACTTATTTTACTTTTAATTTCTGTGATAGAGTTTTTTACATAAAATAATGGTAATTTTCTTTTTGTTCCTTTAGGAAATTTACATTAGTTGCATTTTGAATTATATAAAAAATGTCTACTTAACATTATCTAATATATGTTTTTTCCAATCAGGTTTAATCACATGTAAATATGTAAATTAAGTAGACAACCAAAAAAATGTATTATGATTATTTTTATTTTGTTAATTCTATACAGGTTGTGTTTTTGATGATGTAAAATTATTTGTACTTTCAAAGTCTTTTTCATTTCGGTTTTATTTTAGGGTTAGGGTTATTATTACACAGGATGTGTTTTTGATTTTGGGTCCAAAAGGACAGGTTTCACGCATCGGGCCTGAATTAGACTGTTGTCCTTCAAAATGAATAAAGTTGAATGTTATCATTTAATCTGTTTTGCGTTTGTTTCTATCTACTGTCAAATCATATGTTTCCGTGGTGCTCAATTTGTCGTCTTGTTTTTAAAAAAGAAAGCACTATTCCGTGCACATTAAAATTCGTGAAAAAAGACAGGTCAATGAATTTACTTGTACAAATTTTAACAGTTCATATACATATGCATCAGTGGATTCAGTGTTTAAACTTCATTGCTGGAAAATCCCACCTTTTTTCAACATAACCTAGCCATGGGGTTTCATTATGTTGCATTAGGAAACCCCAAAACAACATAGCCTAACCCTGGGGTTACATTATGTTGCATTAGGAAACCCTAAAACAACATAGCCTAACCCTGGGGTTACATTATGTTGCATTAGGAAACCCCAAAACAACATAACCTAACCCTGGGGTTTCATTATGTTGCATCAGGAAACCCAAAAACAACATAACCTAACCCTGGGGTTTCATTATGTTGCATTTGGAAACCCCAAAACAACATAACCTAACCCTGGGGTTTCATAATGTTGCATTAGGAAACCCCAAAACAACATAACCTAACCCTGGGGTTTCATTATGTTGCATTAGGAAACCCCAAAACAACATAACCTAACCCTGGGGTTTCATTATGTTGCAGTAGGAAACCCCAAAACAACATAACCTAACCCTGGGGTTTCATTATGTTGCAGTAGGAAACCCCAAAACAACATAACCTAACCCTGGGGTTTCATTATGTTGCATCAGGAAACCCCAAAACAACATAACCTAACCCTGGGGTTTCATTATGTTGCATCAGGAAACCCTAAAACAACATAACCTAACCCTGGGGTTTCATTATGTTGCATCAGGAAACCCCAAAACAACATAACCTAACCCTGGGGTTTCATTATGTTGCATTAGGAAACCCCAAAACAACATAACCTAACCCTGGGGTTACATTATGTTGCATTAGGAAACCCCAAAACAACATAACCTAACCCTGGGGTTTCATTATGTTGCATTAGGAAACCCAAAAACAACCTAACCTAAACCTTGGGTTACATTATGTTGCATTAGGAAATCCCATAACAACATAACCTAACCCTGGGGTTTCATTATGTTGCATTAGGAAACCCCAAAACAACTAAACCTATACCTGGGGTTTCATTATGTTGCATTAGGAAACCCAAAAACAACATAACCTAACCCTGGGGTTACATTATGTTGCATTAGGAAATCCCATAACAACATAACCTAACCCTTGGGTTACATTATGTTGCATTAGGAAACCCCAAAACAACATAACCTAACCCTGGGGTTTCATTTTGTTGCATTAGGAAACCCCAAAACAACTTAACCTAACCCTGGGGTTTCATTATGTTGCATTAGGAAACCCAAAAACAACATAACCTAACCCTGGGATTTCATTATGTTGCATCAGGAAACCCCAAAACAACATAACCTAACCCTGGGATTTCATTATGTTGCATCAGGAAACCCCAAAACAACATAACCTAACCCTGGGGTTTCATTATGTTGCAACAGGAAACCCCAAAACAACATAACCTAACCCTGGGGTTTCATTATGTTGCATTAGGAAACCCCAAAACAACATAACCTAACCCTGGGGTTTCATTATGTTGCATCAGGAAACCCAAAAACAACATAACCTAACCCTGGGGTTTCATTATGTTGCATTAGGAAACCCCAAAACAACATAACCTAACCCTGGGGTTTCATTATGTTGCAACAGGAAACCCCAAAACAACATAACCTAACCCTGGGGTTTCATTATGTTGCAGTAGGAAACCCCAAAACAACATAACCTAACCCTGGGGTTTCATTATGTTGCAGTAGGAAACCCCAAAACAACATAACCTAACCCTGGGGTTTCATTATGTTGCATCAGGAAACCCCAAAACAACATAACCTAACCCTGGGGTTTCATTATGTTGCATCAGGAAACCCTAAAACAACATAACCTAACCCTGGGGTTTCATTATGTTGCATCAGGAAACCCCAAAACAACATAACCTAACCCTGGGGTTTCATTATGTTGCATTAGGAAAATCCAAAACAACTTAACCTAACCCTGGGGTTTCATTATGTTGCATTAGGAAACCCCAAAACAACATAACCTAACCCTGGGGTTTCATTATGTTGCATTAGGAAACCCCAAAACAACATAACCTAACCCTGGGGTTTCATTATGTTGCATTAACCATTAAAAGCTGCCCTAAGCAACATAACCTAACCCTGGGGTTTCATTATGTTGCATTAGGAAAATCCAAAACAACTTAACCTAACCCTGGGGTTTCATTATGTTGCATTAGGAAACCAAAAAAACAACATAACCTAACCCTGGGGTTTTATTATGTTACATTAATCCTTAAAGGCTGCCCTAAGCAACATAACCAGTTTAAGGCAAATCGCAAACAGAAGCCTATAAATGTTGATCAGAATATCGAAATGAGTCTTGTTTTTGATAATAAATGATTTAACCCTAGCCCATAATTTTAATACCTTAGGTATTACAAATGATCACGGGTGTATATTTACATTCAGATTGTTTCTTCTCTATATGGACATACAAGCTAAAAACCAAAAACACTAGACCATGAATACATCATGAATACAGTATGAATTCATCCATTCACGAGAATTACTTATTGTTCAATACAAGTCTTACGGCTCCGCTTCGGATAACACGGAGAACGCCCCCGCATCAAAAGCTCAAATGACTACGGTAAATTATTGGCGCCAATTTTATTCAAGTTATGGCTGTTCCACCTTTTTTGTTTAAAGGACGGCGCAATAACAAACGCGGTTGGTTAACCAGTTGTTCAATAAATAAGAAATTGAATTGAACAATTGTTCAATAGTAAAAATGTAAATATATGAATTGAACGGGGTTGTTTTAATTTGCATGCGGGTATGAATGCAAATCAGTTACATCCATATTGACCACGAGGGTTAAGGTTAGGAGCTAGGTTTAGGGTTAGGGTAGGAGGGATTACTTTATACCCTGTTGGACATTTATACTCGAGGTTTAATGTTCAAACCTAGCCCTAACCCTAAGCCTTACTTATTTGTCTTTATAGAGTAGTATTTGTTGTATAGGAATATGTATTAGGTAATTAGGTCACTGTAATTAATGTGTTTGGGTAATTACATATAATTATGGTAATAGGGAATTTAATAACGTTTCTATGGGTATTAAACGGTATCTGTATATTATATCAGACGGTTCATAGTTATATATCTGTTATTGTAGTTAATTCCTGGTACTCCAAACATTGCTGTTCGAAAGGAGTATTAACCCTCTCATAGACGGATAGCGGTCCTGTGGTCATGGTTGGAATACATCTTGTGGCTAAGGTGGATACACTAGACACTGCTCAGGGAGATGTTGGCTCGTGACAAGTGATCATCTGGTGGACGAGGTGGTCAAGGACAGTGGACACAATGGACAGAGGTGTGGTTGATGCTTGGTGACTTGGTGGATGTTGGTGCCTGATGAGTTGATGTTTAGAGATCACTATCAGTAGAGCTTGCATCATTAGCCTAACCAGTGTTTGAACATTGTGGTAAGTCATCACAGGCAATAACATCATTGTGCAATATTGTTTTTTTCGTGTGATCATTGTGTATTTGTGAAAGGTGTGGAAGTGAAAGAGAGTGTCTATGTAAACATAGTTTTATATGTATTTTATATAAACTTGTATGTAATGTAAATCAACTTGTCTCTCTTGTTCTTATCAGAATAGGAAATTCGCTTATCCCGTTAGGGATACAAAGAGTTTCTGTTATCAGCGGAACGACTCAAAAACGAGGAAACGGCCTCCCAGAATGTAGCACAGATACAATATATTGCGCAGTGTGTTGATGCAGATAGAGTGGAGGAGTTGCTGGACAGCGATTCCTTATTAAACACATGGCTGGAACCTTTCAGAAAGCAAAAGCAGCCGGGAACTGTTAAGTCCTATTTAGGGGCTTTCAAGCAATTTCTAACCTTCTTAGAAACCAAGCGCTTATGCGCGGAAAAGGCTTAGGTAGCTGTGTACGGTAGATCTAGAGATTAATGGGAAAAAAGACCAATGCCTGAGAATTGTCAACACCGAGATTTAACCGTACACTGCATAGATGTAAATGTATACATTTTTGTAAATTGTATATCATTTCCAATTCAAAAAAAGGACTATAAAGTGTATACACTGATGTATCCTATGTATGGCACTTGTGTGAAAACCATGGTTACCACATCAAAAATTACCGAAAAATGCAAAATATCACTGTTTTTGACACAAAATTTGACCTATGCAGATAGGAATTTTTTTCTTAAGTTCTATCTAAAATTAAAGCTTACTAACTTGGTTGCAGAATTATATCTGTCCCAGCATAGGTCGTACGCTTAGATTTTCCGCTATTTTCCCTCATGTGCTGTTGTCGAAATTTCACTTCCTGTAAAGCTGGCTTTTCCTGTGTAGACACCCATTTCGGAAGGGTCAAAATTTTAATCTCTAACCAAAAAAAAAATTTTTCTCTTTTTACAAATGTGAAGTCAACAAAGTCCACTTTATCATGCTTAAGCCAATTTTACTCCTTATTTTTTTTTTTTAGATTTTCATAGGCATGCTATTATAGGGGTTATTCATTGTACAAAAATATCACCCATGGCCACAAAAGCCTTCTGTACACTGCTACCATACCAAATAAAACTGTCAGTCGACCGATGGTCTGCATCAATGTCGAAACTATGCAAAACACGAGCAGTTGAACGACAAGTAGAGGACTTTGAGGATACCCTTACGGTAGAGGACATAGACAAATTCCACAAGTCGGAAATTGTAGCAACAACAAAAGAAATATTTAAGGAGTTAGAGGAAGATCTTCATGAGTATGTGATGGAAAAAAAGGTGCACAATGTCCTGAGAAACTATCTTATTTTGGAGATTCTTCTGAATAACGCACAACGGTCAGGAGCAATATGTGGAATCACAATCAAATCGGTGAGGAAGGCTAAAAAACTGACGAAGGGTACATAATAAACATTCCTCACCACAAAAAAGGAAACCGGGCTGTTGCCGTACTAGTTCTGATAAATGCACTTCACGCATGCCTACAAATCTTCGTGAAGGTAAGAGATTTGATTCCCCAAATAACCCTGGAACAGATGGCAGATGACTCGGAAGTCTTCCTGTGTTGGCCAGTGGATAACGACGAAATTCCAACAGCACTCACGTCCAAAAGTTTATCAACATGCATAAACCAGCTGTAGAACCACGCTTTTGGGGAGGACAGCAGCATCATGCCTACTCAAATAAGAAAGCTCACTGTAACTGAAGTGCGGGATAAACATCCCGATGCAGCTGACGCGTTAGCTTCACACATGACACACAGGAAGGCCACTTCGGACATCAACTACCTACTTCACGACCGCCAAAAAGAGGCCGCTACAGTATCGTCTATGCTTTCTGAATCACTTGGACTAGCAAAGGAAACAGATGATGACAACCACCGACAGAAAGAAACCCCTAATCCTAAACCTAGTCCTAACGAACAGGGAAGCCAGGAGGAAGCCGACGAAGAGGTTCGCAAGGGAGCAAGAAGAAGTTTTTTTCAAAAACGGACAGTCAGCTTCTGATAACATTATGCAAAGACTTGATCAGGTCTGACGGAAGTATGACGGCAAAAAACGTTCTGGAGAGAGTGTCGGACACCCATCTTGTGAATGATTATAATAAAAAACAATTGTCAGATCGGGTCAGAACGGCCAGGAGAGGATTCCTAAAATGGAAAATTTCGGTTTGAGATCTCGGACTTTCAAAAAATGGATTTTTTCGTTTTTTTGTGCTGTTTTTGTTTTTTGTTTTTGTTCAATTTAGTTAATTTCTACATAAAGTGTTTTAACTACATACAAAATGTCTACTTACTATGATTGTAAATAGTTTTTCCCAATCAGTTTTCAATTAATGTAAATATATCAATTAAGTAGGCAGCCAAAAAAAAACTTTGTGTATTGTGATTGGTTTTGTAAATTTTACACAGGTGGTTATTTCATTTCTGTTTTATTGTTAATGTTAGTTTTCGTATTTTTCCAATATGTTTTGAATCGAATGTATCATATTGTTTTAGCTATTTCTAAAATGTCGTGTTTTGAACTACATAAAAAAGTGTCTACTTACATTAATTTCAATAATTTTTTTCCAATAAGTTTTCAATCAATGTAAATATATATATATTAAGTAGGCAACCAAAAATACTTGTGTTATGATGTTTTATTTTTTTTACTTTACTTATTTTTCTTTTAATTTCTGTGATAGAGTTTTTTACATAAAATAATGGTAATTTTCTTTTTGTTCCTTTAGGAAATTTACATTAGTTGCATTTTGAATTATATAAAAAATGTCTACTTAACATTATCTAATATATGTTTTTTCTAATCAGGTTTAATCACATGTAAATATGTAAATTAAGTAGACAACCAAACAAATGTATTATGATTATTTTTATTTTGTTAATTCTATACAGGTTGTGTTTTTGATTTTGAGTCCAAAAGGACAGGTTTCACGCATCGGGCCTGAATTAGACTGTTGTCCTTCAAAATGAATAAAGTTGAAAGTTATTATTTAATCTGTTTTGCGTTTGTTTCTATCTACTGTCAAATCATATATTTCCGTGGTTCTCAATTTGTCTTCTTCTTTTTAGAAAAGAAAGCATTATTCCGTGCATATTAAAATTCGTGAAAAAAGACAGGTCAATGAATTTACTTGTACAAATTTTAACAGTTCATATACATATGCATCAATGGATTCAGTGTTTAAACTTCATTGCTGGAAAATCCCACCTTTTTCAACATAACCTAGCCCTGGGGTTTCATTTTGTTGCGTTAGGAAACCCCAAAACAACATAACTTAACCCTGGGGTTTCATTACGTTGCATTAACCATTAAAAGCTGCCCTAAGCAACATAACCTAACCCTGGGGTTTCATTATGTTGCATTAGGAAAGCCCAAAACAACTTAACCTAACCCTGGGGTTTCATTATGTTGCATTAGGAAAGCCCAAAACAACTTAACCTTACCCTGGGGTTTCATTATGTTGCATTAGGAAAGCCCAAAACAACTTAACCTTACCCTGGGGTTTCATTATGTTGCATTAGGAAAGCCCAAAACAACTTAACCTAACCCTGGGGTTTCATTACGTTGCATTAACCATTAAAAGCTGCCCTAAGCAACATAACCTAACCCTGGGGTTTCATTATGTTGCATTAGGAAAGCCCAAAACAACTTAACCTAACCCTGGGGTTTCATTATGTTGCATTAGGAAAGCCCAAAACAACTTAACCTAACCCTGGGGTTTCATTATGTTGCATTAGGAAAATCCAAAACAACTTAACCTAACCCTGGGGTTTCATTATGTTGCATTAGGAAACCAAAAAAACAACATAACCTAACCCTGGGGTTTTATTATGTTACATTAATCCTTAAAGGCTGCCCTAAGCAACATAACCAGTTTAAGGCAAATCGCAAACAGAAGCCTATAAATGTTGATCAGAATATCGAAATGAGTCTTGTTTTTGATAATAAATGATTTAACCCTAGCCCATAATTTTAATACCTTAGGTATTACAAATGATCACGGGTGTATATTTACATTCAGATTGTTTCTTCTCTATATGGACATACAAGCTAAAAACCAAAAACACTAGACCATGAATACATCATGAATACAGTATGAATTCATCCATTCACGAGAATTACTTATTGTTCAATACAAGTCTTACGGCTCCGCTTCGGATAACACGGAGAACGCCCCCGCATCAAAAGCTCAAATGACTACGGTAAATTATTGGCGCCAATTTTATTCAAGTTATGGCTGTTCCACCTTTTTTGTTTAAAGGACGGCGCAATAACAAACGCGGTTGGTTAACCAGTTGTTCAATAAATAAGAAATTGAATTGAACAATTGTTCAATAGTAAAAATGTAAATATATGAATTGAACGGGGTTGTTTTAATTTGCATGCGGGTATGAATGCAAATCAGTTACATCCATATTGACCACGAGGGTTAAGGTTAGGAGCTAGGTTTAGGGTTAGGGTAGGAGGGATTACTTTATACCCTGTTGGACATTTATACTCGAGGTTTAATGTTCAAACCTAGCCCTAACCCTAAGCCTTACTTATTTGTCTTTATAGAGTAGTATTTGTTGTATAGGAATATGTATTAGGTAATTAGGTCACTGTAATTAATGTGTTTGGGTAATTACATATAATTATGGTAATAGGGAATTTAATAACGTTTCTATGGGTATTAAACGGTATCTGTATATTATATCAGACGGTTCATAGTTATATATCTGTTATTGTAGTTAATTCCTGGTACTCCAAACATTGCTGTTCGAAAGGAGTATTAACCCTCTCATAGACGGATAGCGGTCCTGTGGTCATGGTTGGAATACATCTTGTGGCTAAGGTGGATACACTAGACACTGCTCAGGGAGATGTTGGCTCGTGACAAGTGATCATCTGGTGGACGAGGTGGTCAAGGACAGTGGACACAATGGACAGAGGTGTGGTTGATGCTTGGTGACTTGGTGGATGTTGGTGCCTGATGAGTTGATGTTTAGAGATCACTATCAGTAGAGCTTGCATCATTAGCCTAACCAGTGTTTGAACATTGTGGTAAGTCATCACAGGCAATAACATCATTGTGCAATATTGTTTTTTTCGTGTGATCATTGTGTATTTGTGAAAGGTGTGGAAGTGAAAGAGAGTGTCTATGTAAACATAGTTTTATATGTATTTTATATAAACTTGTATGTAATGTAAATCAACTTGTCTCTCTTGTTCTTATCAGAATAGGAAATTCGCTTATCCCGTTAGGGATACAAAGAGTTTCTGTTATCAGCGGAACGACTCAAAAACGAGGAAACGGCCTCCCAGAATGTAGCACAGATACAATATATTGCGCAGTGTGTTGATGCAGATAGAGTGGAGGAGTTGCTGGACAGCGATTCCTTATTAAACACATGGCTGGAACCTTTCAGAAAGCAAAAGCAGCCGGGAACTGTTAAGTCCTATTTAGGGGCTTTCAAGCAATTTCTAACCTTCTTAGAAACCAAGCGCTTATGCGCGGAAAAGGCTTAGGTAGCTGTGTACGGTAGATCTAGAGATTAATGGGAAAAAAGACCAATGCCTGAGAATTGTCAACACCGAGATTTAACCGTACACTGCATAGATGTAAATGTATACATTTTTGTAAATTGTATATCATTTCCAATTCAAAAAAAGGACTATAAAGTGTATACACTGATGTATCCTATGTATGGCACTTGTGTGAAAACCATGGTTACCACATCAAAAATTACCGAAAAATGCAAAATATCACTGTTTTTGACACAAAATTTGACCTATGCAGATAGGAATTTTTTTCTTAAGTTCTATCTAAAATTAAAGCTTACTAACTTGGTTGCAGAATTATATCTGTCCCAGCATAGGTCGTACGCTTAGATTTTCCGCTATTTTCCCTCATGTGCTGTTGTCGAAATTTCACTTCCTGTAAAGCTAGCTTTTCCTGTGTAGACACCCATTTCGGAAGGGTCAAAATTTTAATCTCTAACCAAAAAAAAAATTTTTCTCTTTTTACAAATGTGAAGTCAACAAAGTCCACTTTATCATGCTTAAGCCAATTTTACTCCTTATTTTTTTTTTTAGATTTTCATAGGCATGCTATTATAGGGGTTATTCATTGTACAAAAATATCACCCATGGCCACAAAAGCCTTCTGTACACTGCTACCATACCAAATAAAACTGTCAGTCGACCGATGGTCTGCATCAATGTCGAAACTATGCAAAACACGAGCAGTTGAACGACAAGTAGAGGACTTTGAGGATACCCTTACGGTAGAGGACATAGACAAATTCCACAAGTCGGAAATTGTAGCAACAACAAAAGAAATATTTCAGGAGTTAGAGGAAGATCTTCATGAGTATGTGATGGAAAAAAAGGTGCACAATGTCCTGAGAAACTATCTTATTTTGGAGATTCTTCTGAATAACGCACAACGGTCAGGAGCAATATGTGGAATCACAATCAAATCGGTGAGGAAGGCTAAAAAACTGACGAAGGGTACATAATAAACATTCCTCACCACAAAAAAGGAAACCGGGCTGTTGCCGTACTAGTTCTGATAAATGCACTTCACGCATGCCTACAAATCTTCGTGAAGGTAAGAGATTTGATTCCCCAAATAACCCTGGAACAGATGGCAGATGACTCGGAAGTCTTCCTGTGTTGGCCAGTGGATAACGACGAAATTCCAACAGCACTCACGTCCAAAAGTTTATCAACATGCATAAACCAGCTGTAGAACCACGCTTTTGGGGAGGACAGCAGCATCATGCCTACTCAAATAAGAAAGCTCGCTGTAACTGAAGTGCGGGATAAACATCCCGATGCAGCTGACGCGTTAGCTTCACACATGACACACAGGAAGGCCACTTCGGACATCAACTACCTACTTCACGACCGCCAAAAAGAGGCCGCTACAGTATCGTCTATGCTTTCTGAATCACTTGGACTAGCAAAGGAAACAGATGATGACAACCACCGACAGAAAGAAACCCCTAATCCTAAACCTAGTCCTAACGAACAGGGAAGCCAGGAGGAAGCCGACGAAGAGGTTCGCAAGGGAGCAAGAAGAAGTTTTTTTCAAAAACGGACAGTCAGCTTCTGATAACATTATGCAAAGACTTGATCAGGTCTGACGGAAGTATGACGGCAAAAAACGTTCTGGAGAGAGTGTCGGACACCCATCTTGTGAATGATTATAATAAAAAACAATTGTCAGATCGGGTCAGAACGGCCAGGAGAGCATTCCTAAAAGGGAAAATTTCGGTTTGAGATCTCGGACTTTCAAAAAATGGATTTTTTCGTTTTTTTGTGCTGTTTTTGTTTTTTGTTTTTGTTCAATTTAGTTAATTTCTACATAAAGTGTTTTAACTACATACAAAATGTCTACTTACTATGATTGTAAATAGTTTTTCCCAATCAGTTTTCAATTAATGTAAATATATCAATTAAGTAGGCAGCCAAAAAAAAACTTTGTGTATTGTGATTGGTTTTGTAAATTTTACACAGGTGGTTATTTCATTTCTGTTTTATTGTTAATGTTAGTTTTCGTATTTTTCCAATATGTTTTGAATCGAATGTATCATATTGTTTTAGCTATTTCTAAAATGTCGTGTTTTGAACTACATAAAAAAGTGTCTACTTACATTAATTTCAATAATTTTTTTCCAATAAGTTTTCAATCAATGTAAATATATATATATTAAGTAGGCAACCAAAAATACTTGTGTTATGATGTTTTATTTTTTTTACTTTACTTATTTTTCTTTTAATTTCTGTGATAGAGTTTTTTACATAAAATAATGGTAATTTTCTTTTTGTTCCTTTAGGAAATTTACATTAGTTGCATTTTGAATTATATAAAAAATGTCTACTTAACATTATCTAATATATGTTTTTTCTAATCAGGTTTAATCACATGTAAATATGTAAATTAAGTAGACAACCAAACAAATGTATTATGATTATTTTTATTTTGTTAATTCTATACAGGTTGTGTTTTTGATTTTGAGTCCAAAAGGACAGGTTTCACGCATCGGGCCTGAATTAGACTGTTGTCCTTCAAAATGAATAAAGTTGAAAGTTATTATTTAATCTGTTTTGCGTTTGTTTCTATCTACTGTCAAATCATATATTTCCGTGGTTCTCAATTTGTCTTCTTCTTTTTAGAAAAGAAAGCATTATTCCGTGCATATTAAAATTCGTGAAAAAAGACAGGTCAATGAATTTACTTGTACAAATTTTAACAGTTCATATACATATGCATCAATGGATTCAGTGTTTAAACTTCATTGCTGGAAAATCCCACCTTTTTCAACATAACCTAGCCCTGGGGTTTCATTTTGTTGCGTTAGGAAACCCCAAAACAACATAACTTAACCCTGGGGTTTCATTACGTTGCATTAACCATTAAAAGCTGCCCTAAGCAACATAACCTAACCCTGGGGTTTCATTATGTTGCATTAGGAAAGCCCAAAACAACTTAACCTAACCCTGGGGTTTCATTATGTTGCATTAGGAAAGCCCAAAACAACTTAACCTTACCCTGGGGTTTCATTATGTTGCATTAGGAAAGCCCAAAACAACTTAACCTTACCCTGGGTTTCATTATGTTGCATTAGGAAAGCCCAAAACAACTTAACCTAACCCTGGGGTTTCATTACGTTGCATTAACCATTAAAAGCTGCCCTAAGCAACATAACCTAACCCTGGGGTTTCATTATGTTGCATTAGGAAAGCCCAAAACAACTTAACCTAACCCTGGGGTTTCATTATGTTGCATTAGGAAAGCCCAAAACAACTTAACCTAACCCTGGGGTTTCATTATGTTGCATTAGGAAAATCCAAAACAACTTAACCTAACCCTGGGGTTTCATTATGTTGCATTAGGAAACCAAAAAAACAACTTAACCTAACCCTGGGGTTTTATTATGTTACATTAATCCTTAAAGGCTGCCCTAAGCAACATAACCAGTTTAAGGCACATCGCAAACAGAAGCCTATAAATGTTGATCAGAATATCGAAATGAGTCTTGTTTTTTGATAATAAATGATTTAACCCTAACCCATAATTTTAATACCTTAGGTATTTCAAATGATCACGGGTGTATATTTACATTCAGATTGTTTCTTCTCTATATGGACATACAAGCTAAAAACCAAAAACACTAGACCATGTATACATCATGAATACAGTATGAATTCATCCATTCACGAGAATTACTTATTGTTCAATAAAAGTCTTACGGCTCCGCTTCGGATAACACGGAGAACGCCCCCGCATCAAAAGCTCAAATGACTACGGTAAATTATTGGCGCCAATTTTATTCAAGTTATGGCTGTTCCACCTTTTTTGTTTAAAGGACGGCGCAATAACAAACGCGGTTGATTAACCAGTTGTTCAATAAATAAGAAATTGAATTGAACAATTGTTCAATAGTAAAAATGTAAATATATGAATTGAACGGGGTTGTTTTTTATTTGCATGCGGGTATGAATGCAAATCGGTTACATCCATATTGACCACGAGGGTTAAGGTTAGGGGTTAGGTTTAGGGTTAGGGTAGGAGGGATTACTTTATACCCTGTTGGACATTTATACTCGAGGTTTAATGTTCAAACCTAGCCCTAACCCTAAGCCTTACTTATTTGTCTTTATAGAGTAGTATTTGTTGTATAGGAATATGTATTAGGTAATTAGGTCACTGTAATTAATGTGTTTGGGTAATTACATTTAATTATGTTAATAGGGAATTTAATAACGTTTCTATGGGTATTAAACGGTATCTGTATATTATATCAGATGGTTCATAGTTATATATCTGTTATTGTAGTTAATTCCTGGTACTCCCAACATATTGTTGGTCGAAAGGAGTATTAGCCCTCTCATAGACGGACGGCGGTCCTGTAGTCATGGTTGGAATACATCTTGTGGCTGAGGTGGATACACTAGATACTGCTCAGGGAGATGTTGGCTCGTGACAAGAGATCATCTGGTGGACGCGGTGGTCAAGGACAGTGGACACAATGGACAGAGGTGTGGTTGATGCTTGGTGACTTGGTGGATGTTGGTGCCTGATGAGTTGATGTTTAGAGATCACTATCAGTAGAGCTTGCATCATTAGCCTAACCAGTGTTTGAACATTGTGGTAAGTCATCACAGGCAATAACATCATTGTGCAATATTGTTTTTTTCGTGTGATCATTGTGTAACTGTGAAAGGTGTGGAAGTGAAAGAGAGTGTCTATGTAAACATAGTTTATATGTATTTTATATAAACTTGTATATAATGTAAATCAACTTGTCTCTCTTGTTCTTATCAGAATAGGAAATTCGCTTATCCCGTTACAATTTTTAGTGTAACAAGTAAACACACTAATGAGCATACTCAAAAACGTCCATCTTCATATCACTTTAAGATACAGAATATTTCTCAATGAGACAAAGATGGCGACCATAAAACTTGCCCATAGTTCTAATCAACCTGCATCTCTCGAATCCTTGTGTTGTTAGTTTGTTTGGCAGCAGTCGAGATCGATCACGCAAATATCTATATTTAGAGCAGTTACAATACTATGCAAATATCATTTCCTAGTATGTGTATGCTAGCAATTACCAAGATGCCATGCATTTGATAGTAGTCAAGTTGTTCAGGAGCGGGAGGGGTAAAAATATTATGGGTTCAAAGGTCACAGAAAAGTGGCAGCATTGAAAGAGCTAATATCAAAGCTGTTAACGTGATGGCAACCCTTGAATAACCAATCAACCGACGTTAGTTGGCCAGTTACTTGTCTTCAGTGCTCAGACCAAAATTATGTTAACCTTCGAGTAATTACCATCGTATGGCATTGCCACCATTGCTTAAATAGCCAACTATCCGAAGTCTGTTAGCCAGAAATGTCCTTGTCGTCAGTGCTAGGGCAAAACACCAGCTCACTAATGTTTTCCTTTCATTATTCTTAAGAATGCTAAACCTTTCACCTTAATGTTGCCTTAATCGATCGAAAAGAAAATATATATAGAAAGTTTTTGATAAACAAAATATTAAAGAAGAAAATATGGTTTTTACACATGGAACAGTAATTTGGCGACGTGCTTATTGCATTATACATAAAATATATAATGTTTAGTTTAGATTTCATTTGGTAATTTCATAAAATAGCTCAGAAGACATCTAAGTGTTTATGCAAATCTCAAAATTTGATTTAGATGGTCACACAGAAAAAAAGGCGGGATGGGGCGGAGCAATCCTCAGACACCAGTGGGTCGGTCACTCTTTAATAAACAAGCCATTCTAATGGAACAGGTTAAACCGTTTCGAACACTATAAGTGACGGCGACCTGAGGTGTTTCATTTAAGTGAGCACCATAGAAGATAACGGCCAAACACGTAAGAACATGGAGGTGTCCACAGTAATTCGCATTGTTGTTACTGTAAGTATATAAGTAATTCTAATTAAAAGTCGGTACAGTAATTCGCATTGTTGTTACTGTAAGTATATAAGTAAGTCTAATTAAAATCGGTTCAGTAATTCGCATTGTTGTTACTGTAAGTATATAAGTAATTCTAATTAAAAGTGGGTATCGAATTATCAACTAAATTATTCTATTATTTTGTTTTTACCGCATAGATAATATTTCACAAATGAAGAAAATCCATAGCCGATGTCATGAATTTGATTGATATATTAAAGCATTGATATTTAGTACCTAATGGAAAATGATATCAATACCAAATAGAATATATATATATGTATAATATGTGTATGACGTGATTAATTAATATTTTTTGTAAAGGTATAGTGTACCAGAAAATACAAAATATATCTGATGTTATCCAGTGAATATTGAAGGGATCCATTGTATATTTCATCATAATTCGACAAGAACGTCAAATAGTGGACCTCACATAGTTTAACTCCATGTCGGACTGAACATTATCTCATCTTATCTTGTGTTCCATATTATTACCTTTTAATACAGATATAGAAACAGGCACTACCATTATCATTACCACTACATATCTAGTTTGTGTCAACAGTAATATTTATCTTATGTAACAAATACACATACATCAAACATAACTTTGGTGGTATGTTACCGTGGTCGATCATCATCCCTACTTAATTATTTTTTTATGATTTAGTTTTATGCTAACACTCAACCCCTTCTGTTTCAACATTACATGCAGATCTAAAATTTTGATTTCCACCTATTTTGCCTCTTACGTTAAAGATAAGTCTTAAAAAGAAAAATAGTATCATGCAGGAGAATACATTTAATTTTCGAGCATTTTATATATTATAAACTTATAAATTGGGCGTAAGCATAAACTGTGTGTATGTGCGTGTGTCTTCCTGCTACATTTGTATAATTGGGAATGATTAACGTAATAGTATGCAAAAACAATTAATTACACTGTATCAAGTGAGATTAAGGCTTAGTGATTTATGCTAATCAACGTATGTTATACATTATCATACATACCATGTGAAACATGTATTCTTTTAAAAGCGTCATATGCAGCATTAAATATGTCATTTAGAATATTTAGAAAACGTGACGTATTTGAATTTCTCTCTGCATTTTACTTCCTTTCTGACAAGATATTGAACAAGCTTCACAATGAATGCATTTACGCTAAGTGTAACACATCACAATGAATACATTTACGCTGAGTGTAACACATCACAATGAATGCATTTACGCTAAGTGTAACACATCACAATGAATACATTTACGCTAAGTGTAACACATCTCAATGAATATATTTATGCTAAGTGTAACACATCGCAATGAATACATTTACGCCAAGTGTAACACATCACAATGAATACATTTACGCTAAGTGTAACACATCACAATGAATACATTTACGTTGAGTGTAACACATTTCAATTAATATATTTACGCTAAGTGTAACAAATTTCAACAGCATCAACAAATTCATCATACAATGTGTAGTTCAAAATAGTATTTAGCTTTATTTTCCTGAATCTATTACAACATTTGCTGCTAATTTATAGCGCTCAGTAACTTGGTCACGGGTTCGAGTCCCACTTTGGGCAGTCAACCCTAACCCTAGCCCCAACATCAACAATAACCGACTTTCGGCCCGTGCTTCACTGAGACTGGCCGTAGATTGTTGGTTTTCCTCCATGATCTCCGACTTTTCTCCACCGTTAAATAATCATATGGATAGGAGGTAACAAACCAAATTGTGATCTACCTTTTGTTTACATGATTTGAAAACCAATTTAAGTATAAAAAGTTACTCTTTCAGTGGACCATCTTTAATATAGTGAATGGCAGTATATCAACCACAGCATGCCCGGCGCCTCCTCCTTGTGACTGTGACGGACATAATATTAACTGTGATTCCAGAAATCTTTCTGAGGTTCCACGGTTCAACGCCTCTATCAGTGCCAGCTGGTGGATAGACCTGAGTTCAAACAATATCACATATATTCCAAGCAAAGCTTTTGTGAACATCACGGGATTGTACTGGCTGCAACTGAAAAACAATCAGATATCTGACATGGCCGACGATGCTCTGTTTGGCGCCGAAAATACGCTGAATTTTCTGTTTATGAGAAACAATAAAATGAAAAAAATACCTACAGCATTAGGTATGATGAAGAAAGTGAGTTCTCTCGCCATTGATGCAAACCCTGTTCAAGATTTCCAAGAGGACGTTCTTCGTAATGTGTCTTCCACTTTACAGTACTTAACTTTTGGTTATCCCGGGATGTCATTTTGGCCAGATTCCATTCGTTATCTATCCAGTCTGACGAGCCTAACAGTCAACGATCTAACTATGGATTATCTGCCCTTGTCTGCATTCATTGGCCTTGAAAGCTCCCTTGGGCTTTTGGAACTAACAAGATGCACTATCCGAAGTCTACCGCTGTCTCTGAGCTCATTGGATGGCCTTCAAGTTCTTTCTCTCACAAACAATCCGAAACCTGGAGCTTTCTGGTATCCCCCGTGAGGCTTTTAGTGGTATCAAATCTCTTGAGGAAATTTCTATAACGAACCAAAGCTTTAGTACAGTTCCCGATATCTTTCATGACGCGTTGGCAATGCGGACCATCGAAACAACAGGCACTCCCATCACTCACATTGATGCTTCCATGATCCCTGATGAGAACAACTTACAAAGCATACGTCTTGATGGTTCATTGCTAGAGGACGTTCCTCCCGCCATCGCCAAAATGAAAAATTTACAAAGTCTTATTTTCTACAATAGTAGCATCACCACAGTGTCTGGGTCGGACTTTGAAGGCCTTACAAAGATAACTTACATCGGAATCATCAACGCACCACTGAATTCCTTATCAGATGACGCTTTAAGAGATACGCACAACCTTCAATGGCTGTTTCTTAGCAACACAAACTTGACGACAATACCCAGAGCAATCAATGGTCTCCAGCAACTCCGTAACGTCGACTTAGAAGGCAATAGGATCATTTGCACATGTGCTAGTTTGGGATGGCTGAAACATCGGGAGGGTTCAGAGTATTTCTTCCCGATTGGTAGCTGTGCGAACTTGAAGAATGTAAGTCTAAGTACCTACTATAAAGATGAGGTTCCAAAGTGTCCAAATGATATCAATATGTCATGAAGTCATTTATGATGTGTTTTTTCTGAAGTAAAATGCTATGCAATGCATGTTGTCTTTGGGGTTTTTTTCCAGCAAAATAGCACATTCCCTAAGTTCGTTAGCTGTCTAAAAATACGATTTCTACCACAATACCCCGGGTTATTCCACTCTCAGACCATTGTATAAACGTGCTTACTGTTGGATAAATATATGTTATATACCACGAGTGGAATATGACCTTCCGGACTTTTGATTGGTTGAGAAGTTGAACTTTGACCGGAAATCACGATTATTGACGTCGTCATCGATTGTCGACGACGTCACAATTTGGCGGGAATATATGCGAGATGATGCGTTTTCGCCTAAATAGTCCGCGGTTCACTTCAAAAATCAACACTGACACTGCCGATTTAATATTGTGGTAGAAACAGGTCACCCGACTCATGGTTATTGAATATGGAATTTAATTTGTCGAGGGGCTTATCAGGACGGGTAAAAAAAAACCTTGCCAAATCTTTCAATTTTACTTTCAGGTATATCGACGATGTGTTGTCTATAAACAACAAGAAGTTTGCTGACCTAGTCGATCGCATATACCCTACTGAACTTGAGATTAAAGACACAACAGACTTTCCTATATCAGCTTCTTACCTCGATCTTTACTTAAACTATGACCAACACGGGCAACTTACTACTAAGCTGTATGATAAACGTGACGATTTCGATTTTCCGATCGTGAAACTTCTCTTTCTTGATAGTAACATCCCTGCTTCTTCATCCTATGGTGTTTACATGTCGCAGTTGATTCGTTATTCTAGGGCTTGCTCTGAATATCGCGATTTTCGTGATAAATGTCGACTGCTGACGAACAAACTTACGGCACAGGGATTCGAGAAATACAGGTTGATGAAGACTATGGGCAAGTTTTATGGTCGCCATCTTGATATCATCGAGAAATATTTGTATCTTTGTGTGATATGAAGATGGACGTTTTTGAGCTTGCTTGTTAGTGTGTTTACTTGTTGTGATGACAATGATGACTCAGTTCTCATTTTGAGGATTGATGCTTACTTGGATGTGACCAAGACATGGTGGGTGCCGTCGATGAAGCAGAAGACGCTTACTCTTCCGGAACACTTTGTCTTATTCTCTTTAGCTTTTACGAGAGTCTCCATGTAAATCTTTCCTTTGTTCTTATTTTGTCCCTAGTTTAATCGATTTTGAGTTCGGATTATCGTTTTGTTGACGCTTTGGTATTCTCTGATTTTTTTTTTTTTTTTTCACTCTGGTAAATTATTTTTTTAAAGCTGCGAAAGACACTCGCTTAAGCTTGTGTCTTTTGTAACTTTTAAAAAATAATTAACGAGAGTAAAATAAATTCCATATCCAACAACCACTCGTTGTGTAACCTCTATTTATATAATTAAGGAAATCATAACTGCATTAACTGTGCTTTTACGTCCATTTTCCATGCATTTATATTCGGTTGACATCTAAACTAGGTTTTGTGTGAAATTTGTCATGTATTTGCACATCGTCCGGCGATTAGGTCTACACTACGGTGACTATAAGTAAATCAACCGGATACCCCATTATAACAATAAATACACACTTGCCAAACATGGTAATAACAAAATTTAAACAAGAAAAGAAATTTGCGAACGACATACGATTTTGCTGAGTTTGCTTAGCAATGTTACCTCACGGAACCGGAGAGAGGCTAAAATCAAGGAGAATTTGATCTTTGTGAGTTTTTCAGTAGTTCATGTATGTACATTTCGTGAGTACAACTCGGAACGTGTATCATGATTCATCTCAGGATACGATTTTTTTATTAGGTTCAAGCTAAAATGAACGGCTATAAAATCAATCGTTTGAGGGGAAAATTTCATTTCAATAGTGTCCTGTGATAACTATCCGTCCGCCAATATCCTCCACCGCTCTATATTTAATACATACATTTCTTATTCAATAATAAAGCTTCATAGAAATAGAAAACAAATAGTGAATACCGAAGCGTTAACAAAAGCATAATCGGAACTCAAAATCGAATAAACTAGGGGCAAAATATTAACAAAGGAAAGATTTACATGGAGACTCTTGTAAAAGTACCAGGTGTTCCAGAAGAGTAAACGTCTTCTGCTTCATCGACAACAGCCGGCATGTAAATCATGCTCACATCTAAGTAAACATCGAAATTAGAACCGAGTCATTGTCAATCACAACAAGTAAGCGTTGGTTATCAATCCATTAAAATCAACTTCTCAACATTTACTTGTACAGTTTTTCTACATTTAAACCCATTGCCCATCAACGGGTAGATTACAAGACAAACTTGCTGTTATAAAGGCCCATCTACAAATCATTTATATCAGTTACAGAAAGTTGTTATCTTAACGGAATGTAATATATATTATATACAGAAAAAAAACGTTTGAAACGGATGTTTCGAGCTTAGGAACATATATATGTAATTCAGCGGTTCTTGTCGACATACAGATGTATGTGCAGTTTATCGGAAGTCGTGTGTCGGACACCAGTTGGTAAGACGGAAATCATTCAGAAATACTTTCCTGTATACAAAGTGCGATAATTTTGCATTACCTACATTTCATTACACCGAGATCGAAGTGTGTACATTAGATGTAAACTTTTCCAAAGGAAACTAAATTTTAACGGTCGTTAAACTCGGCAATATTACCCGAAAATGGATATCACTTCCTTACCGGTTGGCTCCAGTGAGTTCCTAATGGAACAAGAGAAGAAAGAATTCCTTGCGAACTACATACCTTTCACAATCATGATGATTTTTATCTTCTTTATTGGCACCATAGGAAATGTGACGGTGCTTGTGATTTACTTCATCAGGTACAAACCCTCCACCTACAGAGTATGTATTCTAACTCTGGCAGCCATTGACTTGTCTAGTTGTTTGATAGACGTACCGGCCTACCTTTCTGAAGAGAGATTCAGCTATACGTATCGAGCTGGCCCAGCGTGCATAATGTTTGAAACTTTCCACTTCTTCATTCTTAGCTATTCCTACATGATGTTGAGCTTCATTGCGATAGAACGGTATCGGCGATCTTGTAAACCTTTCGCTCACCAAATCACTCTAAACGAATCTAGATTCATTTGTTTAGTCCTTGGGATCGCGTGTGTTTTGATTTCGTCCCCGGGTATTTGGATACACGGGATCGTCTTGGTTCAAGTTGAAGGTGCAAATGTAACGGGTTACAGGTGCGACGTGATCGACAAATCCTCTTCACTCACAAAGGGTTACTATGTGCTATGCTTACTACTTCTGTTAGTTTCTTTAATCATCTGTGGAACGATGTATACATTGGTAGGCCGAGTTCTAATAAAGAGAAGAAATGAGTTGAAACAACATTCCATCAAATCTGCCGTGGTTCCATCCGTGCAGGATGAAACTGTCGGAGAAGGTACTACCACACAGACCCCTCAAGTGACTCCGGCAGAACACCATGAAGATACGTCCTCGGGCGAAGTTGAAGATATTGCGTCAGACCAGCTAGACAAAAGTGAAACAACTTCAATCGACCACAATATTAAGATAAACAGCACGGAAGACACTTCGAAAATCATCGTAACCAAACAGAAAAACAAACCTAAAGGATTTATCCTGAAGAAGAAAAAAGGTAAAAATAAGAAGAAATCTATAAAATCAAAAAATGCAAAGGATCTGAGGAGAAAACGATACAACAAAAGCGTTCGGATAACCCTAATGTTTCTTGTGGCTTCAATTCTTTCTTGTCTGTCGGCATTCCCTTTGCTTCTGCTACAGACTATCGAAGGTGTGAGTTCGTCTGCAATGAATTATATGGAGACAAATTGCTTGTGGTTTGCAGTCATCTTGGCTAGAACTCAACTTTTGAATCATATCTTTAACCCCATAGTGTACTGCTTTATGGACGAGAAATTTCGTAACGAGTGCATCCTGTTTTGCAAACGTTCTAAAAGTAAAGTCACTGAGAAGTGCTGCAGTGGAAATTCGAAACAGTGAGAATACTGCAGCCTTTTTAGTTTTCGTTTTCCTCTACTGTATACCGTAAACAAAAGATATCTCAATATACTTCGTTGGGACTAAGAATGCAGTAAAATATTTATGAAATATTAACGAAGAAATCAAATATATTCTTACATAGTATCAAGTACATTATTGTAGTAATATTAATATAATTGAAGCGCCGGTGATGAGGTTTAACAAGTGTACACTATCGTAACTTTGTTGTAATTAAAGTTTAGCCCTGAACCATCATGTTGACAGTACAATGGATACAAATAGCTGTTGTTTCGACAAAATGTGACTGAATTTTCAAGGTAGACGTCGCAATATTTATCCAGTTGGAGTGCACAGACTTCCATAGATATGTCAGCAATTCTGGTTGCAAATGGTGTCAATAATTTGTCATCAAGAGTGTGAAACATACATTATTCAATTGTTAAAGAACAAGCTTACATCACTTCCACCATCCCGATAAATAACACATTAATATATTATATCATCTTTGTTATGGTAAAAAATAGTTTAAAGAAATTTGCAACGTGGTTTCTGGTAGCTTATTTTTTTGGAAAGAAAAAGGTCCAATGAATTTGGGTAAAGTAGAAACAGTACGCAAACAATGACAAATTGCAATCTGAAACGCCAACACTTCGCTTTGGATAAAACTTTAAAGCAATGGTCAGCTCCTCGAGGAACAAGCAAAATATTAAGATGCATATTGATGTTTCGAAGTAGAATTAGTATTGTAACAGACTCGTGATTGAATACATCACGAAATAAAAATATACGTAATGTATTTATGTTAATCTCTTTACTGCTATCTTTGCATTCTTTCGTAACACAAATCATTCCTTTTCTATTTTACTGGTTTGTATTATGTTCTGATTTGATCAACATTTTTACAGACCTGAAAATGATGTCAATACATTTCAGACAGTCTGTATGCAAATTATATAATAAAAATAAATTATGACAAACGTCTATTACAACACACATGACTGTACTGATTGAATTTTCATAGCAGGCAAATTAACTTCTGCAGTTCAGAATTGCTTTAACGTCAATATTTTAGATATGGAGACTTCGATAGACTCTGATATAAGAACAGCTAGAGAAGAAACAGAAATTTTCTTTTAACATGCCGGCCATACAAAACTTAAGAATGATACGAAGGTCATTATATCATGGTTTCACTTGGGAACAGAAGCTTATTTCCTAACTTGAACTTTGGATTCTGATGATGATTTTTTGTTATTTTAGTATTGCTGACCAATTCATACAATGTATTACTGTATTTCGGTAATTTTCACCCTGACAGCATGCTGCTAAATTATGATTGCGCTTTTTCATCATCGGGGTTATCTCATTAAATTCAGTTTTGAATGCGCTAAAACTTGAGAAAATCACAAATACATTCTTAGTCCAGCTAAGCAACGGCCTAAACATGAAGCCTAGAAGGCGACCGAGGAAACAAAACCGGCTGAGAGCCATCTGTGCACTAGCCCTATAATTCAATGAATTTACTAGTTTTCAAAATTGAATAGTTTCAAACTAATGTGATATACCCATGTATATTGTGAACTGTGCCACTATTCAAATGAATTCAAACATGTCAAGCAAACCTTGGCAACTACCAAGAAATATACAAAAGACGCACGAGAGCAGTCAATGTTATCACATATATTCATATAGCTTCAACAAGAACTCTTTATACTCCCATTAAAATAAAATGTCAGCAACGATTCTGCATTGATAGTTTTCTTATTCAATTAGATGTATCACTTAACTAGAATAATAAGAGGCCCGGCATCCTCGCTATCCAGGGGTTACGATCACCTGCGCTCTCTACAACAGTGGAATATTTTATGGAAAAACTGAAGGCTCTGTGTGCACAAAATTTATTGGTGAGGCAAGGAGACTGGCTTGACCCTTAGATGTACATCAAAAGAATCTCGTCACTACATTACGTCTCCTATGTAATCTTCAAAGGGCAGGCATGTAGCCTAGCGATTGGTCAGGATTTTTTTTACCCGAGCTGTGCCTTCAGTTTTTACATGACATATTCCAGGTGTGTAGAGAATGTAGGTGATCGTAGTCCCTGGATATCGAGAATGGAGGCCCGTGGGCCTTCATGGTAACCTAATTTGAATTTCTGTTTTTAAGTATTGATTGTAGCAAGTTTTGAGTTAAAGGACATTACAAAACTTTGAACGAATCCGAATCTTTGGGCCCTGCCCCTCAGCCTCTAGGGGTTACACATGTTACTTTGTTTCCATAACAACCAACCTCATTCTTTTATATATAACAAAGTTCCACCCAGTTTTGTATTTCCAACTAAAAATGTATTATATTCAAATGTACAATATTCTTATAGAGGGTACTGTAATTATTTTATCCTTATGTATTTTAGCATATTTGACCCCTGTGACCTTGAAAGGTCAGGAAAATTCATTTTACCAAACTTGGTGTCCCTTCATCCACTGACCCAATATTATTACTCTAGGCCTCTTCGTAATCGAGATGTTCTTTGGCAATTTTTTTATCATATTTTATCAATATTTCCAGACATTTGACCTCTGCAACTTTGAAAGTTGGTGAAGATCATTTAACTGAACTGAATTTTTTCCAGCATGCAACATGCTTAACACTGCTATAAGTAACATTGCATTTCAATTATAGAGAAATATATTTAGTTGTTTATAACAGATGTGACCCCTATGACCTTGAAAGTGGGTCAATGTCATTCATTTGAAAAAAAAAAAAAAACCTTGGTAGCTCTTCATCCCAGCATGCTGTTTGAAGGTTTTAAGACATTTGACCCCTGTGATCTTGAAAGATTTGAACAAACTTGGCATTTGGTAGCTCTTCATCCAAACATGCTACTGGCCAATATAAGTACTCTTGGGCCTTTTGGTTATTGAGAAGATGTAGTTTAAAGTTAAATCTTGTCTCACATCTACCAAGAAACCCTTGTTTAATTACTAGTATGTAAACTTATAGTCCCTAGAAACAATTACTTCACTGATAAAGACAAAGCCACTCAAGGGCAGGATTGAAATAAAACATATTTATTAACAGTAACAAACACAATGTTGATAACAATAATATCACAGCATGTATCAACAGTATTCCCCAGAATATACCAGGGTAACAGAGTAACAACAGGTAGTCAATAGGTTTGGCACATGATGATCACAGAAACGAAAATTGTCAACCTTACACAATCAAACATTTAAACAACAAAACTAAAGGGATTACATATACATAAATTCCATTCTTATAAAGATCACAGATAAACTCAGAAATATAAAGAGTATAGAACATACCACATAGGAATGTCCCCTTCTTCTATAAAATCAATTGATACTGTTTAATCTGTATCCAATTTCAATGAAATCTGCTTGATGTTAATCTAACAGTAAAGTAAATACGAACAACTTTTGTGTTGTGTTAATTTAAGCTTGTTTTCTTTAATGATTGTTGTTCTTCATGATCACACCATGATTTCCCTCGAGACAATGCTTGCTTTCCTTTTACTTGTTCTTGGGCCATCATACACATCTTGACTATCACAAACATCAAATTCGTTATTCTGTAACAAAAAAATAAAAACAAAAACAATTAATGCACATGTTTTCCTGAAATAAACATTATGAAAAACAACTCAGAGTTTCAAAAGGTAAAATATAAAACTGCTTATTCAAGTTCAAATATTTTGGCACCCTTGGCCTTCTGCACATTTTCTTTGAAATGTTCATTACAAAAAAACAACAGACGATTTCCAAAAGGGAAAATATTGAACTGCTACTAAAGTTAAATTCTTAAGTTGAATTCTTTTAAGACCACATCAGATTTAAAAAACTATAATTTATTTAATAACTGATAATATTATATATTTGTGGCACAGAGCATGTGTATCTTGTGGTGATGTCTAAAATAATGGTTAACAATAGTGTAGGATACAAACAATTCAATTTAACTGTGTGTGTGGGTGAGAAATACACAAAAGGGCAATCATTGTTAATGCTTAATCCATATATGTATAATTGCAATTACAGTATTTAACAAATGGACAGTAGTACATGTATTAACAAATGGATAGGACAACAGGTCATTCCTATATCAGTCTTTCCAAGATAAATATAGAAACAGTACAGTCGGTAGAGAACAGTAGATCACTGATCCACACTCTCAGTCTCTACAAACAGAACAGGCTATTAAGCGATCGAAGGCAGATCATTCATCGTGAACATTTTTCAAACATTATGTTTGAAAAAGAATTTAAGTTTCTTAAAAATGGACATATCATAAACTAAGATAAACCAGCCACGACAAAGATCTTTCCATATTATCATTCTCTACATTTCTAGAACAGAGCTTTATAAATGCATGAGAATTAAATTAAACTTTTAATGTTAAATAATATTGAATTGCAACACTTGTTAACCTGTCCACCATCTCACTTACCCCATCCACCTTAGAGATAGCTCTTTTCCTTCCTTTCTTTGTAGGGGCTGGTTCTGTAAATTCCTCTTCCTCATTCATATCAGTGGAAATTCTAGGACTGCGTCTCACCTTATAGTAAAAAACAATAACTGAAATTGCAGTGAATGTTTAGCACTTTAATAGACAACTTTTATCCAGATATCCATCCATATTCTGTATGCCTTAGAAAGTTTTCCATAGTAAAAAAAAATTATCCTTTGCTAGAAAATTTAAGAAAATTTTCCTTTCATCTTGCAAAATTCTATTATGTCATTACTGGTAAAATTCAGACCATTTCACACAGCAATATACTACTTGTTTGTCAATTGCTTAAAAAATGTATAGTAAACTTATAAATGTAAATGAAAATTGTTCATCATTTCGGAGAAAGAAAATGGTCAGAAATGAAATGGCAGTAAACATCCCAATAATAACATACAGTATATTGTGAATCATATTAAACCACTGAGTCAATAATCCATCGACTTTTTGTACAGAGTTTTAATGTCTTAATGTACAAATAATTTCATGTCATTGCTAATTAAAATTCCTACCTCTTCAACAGGTGCAGCTGTCGTCTTCTTGCTCCTTTTCCCTTTCTTCTTTCTTGAAAGACTGATGCCCTCTGCCATCTCAGTAAGCTTAGAAATCTATCAAAATGAATAAAAACTTCTTCCAGCTGAACTTGTATAAACAATAAGATGAATTTTGTTTATGATTTTAGTATTTTTCCTCGTCTCCCTGCTCTTTTTTCCAGAAATATTCCCTTCTTTTTTGTCTTTTATGTATCAGAAACAAATCCTTTGTTAACATTTTCTTCAGGTTGGATATTTTGATTTATGAAAAAGTTATTCAAGAAGCCATCTGGATATGCTGCAGTGGGCTGGTTCTAAATTGAGATAAGGGGGCTCACAGACTCTCGCACATCTATGACCAAGTCTTATATAATAAATACCATTTTTAAACCTAAACTAGAACTGTAAGCCAATGGCTAACTGATACCCCCTGCCCACCATCTTTGCCATGAAAATTTTAACTTTTATAACATAATGTACTAAATAAATGTTGATGGATGAACACATTTTAATCTGCATGCAGATACATCTATGTACACATCATCCCTGTGAAGTTTCATTTAAATTGGTTCAAAGGTTTAGGACCATTTTTCCAATCAAAATTTTCCAACAAAAACCTGTATATAGTAACCTGGTTACCATGGCAGCTGTAAGTCTGCATAAAATAATGTGCATGCATATCTATATATGGTCCATAATATTCATGTGAAACTTCATTGAATTTGGTTTACAGATTAGAAAACAAAAACCTGTTTATATGACCTGGTTACCACAGCAACCTACATTTCTATAAGAAAAACAAATCAGCATTAATATGTACACATATATAATCCCTTACATTCCTGTGCAGTTCCATTGAAATCAGTTCATAGGTTTAGATGGAGTTGTGGTGGTGACAAATATGTGTTCTACAAGAATTTGCCTATCTTAACAGTTTCTTCCCTGCCACTTTAAATATGTTTAACAAATTAGACACTAGCATTATAAACTCTGAGTCCCTATCACAGTTCAAAAAGCATCTAAAAGACCTTAACAAACCCCTAAATGATGTAACACAAATATTTAAAAACTCTGGATATAGACAAACTAATATTATATTATGCTGGCTGCGTAATAATGTCAGTAACCTGAAATTTGACCTTTATAACGATCACTTGTCTGATTCACCTACTTGTGAGTGTGGACAGGATCAAGAAACATCCTAGCTATCATTATCTTTTTGATTGTAAAAATTTTAATAATCAAAGGCGTGTTTTGATGGCTTCATTGCAGAATGAAGACCATGAACATTATAATCTAAATGTCTTACTCAAAGGTTGTTCACAATGTAGCGATGATATTAATACCTCTATACTTAAAAATGTATCAATCTTTATCACCGATACAAACAAATTCTCTAGCCAAAATTAGCTGCTATACACATTTTTTAAAATAAATCTATTCTATTTATAAGTCTTCACATAAAAGATATAAAGAAATATAAATATTATTTATTTTATACTTGATAAACGCAGGTACCAGTTGGATGATGTTGAAAAAATGATGACTTTGGCTGATAAAACTTATTTTTGAATTTACAAATGATTAATTACCATAAATCTCCTAGTGTTATATAGCATGGATCTACTAACTGCTTGGATGAATGGCCGCATATATGTACATATATATATATCAATACTTTCTTTTTCTTTCTCTCTATATATTATATGTGTTTTTGTAGTTCTGGCTAGGAGAGGACTAATATAGGAACAGCCTGTGGTCCAATCCTATTGATATTCAATAAAATTTTCTGAAATGAAAATTTGCCTTTTTTGACCTGGTTACCATATTGGCAACAAAAATTTCTGCAGAAAAATACACTGCATGCACATTTACACATGGTCCGTATCATTCCAGTGTAGTTTCACTTGAATAGGTTCACAGATTAATGAGTAGTAGTCTGGAAAAAAATTCCCACCAAAAACGAAATATAGTGACCTGGTAACCAAGGCAACCAATTTTTTTTAATGTGATATAGATTACAAACACCTATAATGTATCAAGTTTATTGCCACCAAGTTTCGTTGAAATTCCCTAAGTAGTTCAGGAGGAGTAGCCGGTACATCCATAAATCGTTGCAGGGGGTATAACAAATATCACCCATTTCAATTCCAAATATGTGCTAAAAGGCCCAATATACATAACTTCAGGAAATTTTTCTTGATTTTGAAAAATTCTTAAAAAAATCCTGTTGATAACCATGCAAAAATAAGCCTAAAACGAAGTAAACCTGAGCAGTACCTAACAAGAAACTCTTGACAGAAAAATCCAAAGAACTGAAAATAATTCAGGTTCGGCCCACTTCAACAACAAGACGAAGTTAGAAGACAGTTCAAAATGGATGCGTGTTTACAAACAAAGATTTTACAACTGCTGCGGTACTGGTAACCACGTAAAATTCATCTTGGATATTGCTGATATCAGTTAATCTTAGTTAAATCTATAAGTATAATAAGTTATTGGGCTTGATTTTCACTTCAAGTTTAGCAGAAAGTTAAGTATACTGGGCCTTTAATTGACATGTATAACATAAAGCATTTTCATTAATTCACATACCGGAATGTCTTCTTTGGGTGTTGGAGTTTTTTCACTTTGTTCTTTGAGTTGACAATTATTCTTTTTGAAGTACCTTGGTATACCTTCATTCAAAATCTTACTCTTTTCCACCAATTTTCCGAGTCTTTGATAAAAAACAATATAATATTTTTATTTAGTAAGAAGTATAAAGGTATAAGTAACAAGGATCGTGAGTAAAACATCCATATACAATGTATAAACAACTTTATCAATCTTGAAATGACCTTGATTTTGCTTTGAGAAAAATCAAGACTTTACTGCCAAGAACAGCTTCACTAGAGGAAAAGGGTCATATAACATGTAACTATTGTGCAGATATGTATCATTTTCGTTCTTATGAAAGGTTGGGCAAGCATCAATCATTTAAAGATATCATCACTAATAACATTTAAATGAAAGACATGGTGTCTTACCTTTTCCCTTTTCCTGCATTACGAATGAATCCTTCCTTTTCCAACCTGTTCATAAGACCTTGAGCCACAGCCATTTCCACACCAAGCCTTCTAGCCAGATTTGGTCCAATCACCCTGTTCATCTCCGATGTAGCCATCAAGGTCCTTCTCCATAGACAAGTAGCCTGCATTCATAAACACATTCAACATCTTGGTATGTATAATATTATAAAAGGTCTTTGTACCAACCAAAATAAGGACTCTTAAGGTATAATAAACCTACTTCTCTGATAATGTTGCAATTGTTTAATATCAACAAAAACTAAATATACAACTACAATGTATTTTATAAAAAATAAAAACTTTTACAGCAGTTCTTTAGGACATTCTTATTCACACTTACATCTTTGCCGTTACATTTGAAAAAAAATCTATGAATCATATATTACAACACAATGAAAATAGAACCCATTAGATTGATGACAAAGACTTTCTTTAATAGTTATTGTTACCTTGTCAAAGACACCCAAAGGTAATCAAGGAATTCTCATATATGTTCCTGATCAACATATCAATAAATATAAGATAATTTAGATAGTTGCTCAATAACTGCAATCTAAACATTTTCATAACTATCATTCATTTTCCTAAATTTTGTTTTCTGGTCAAGGTCTGTACCCCTGATTGTTATTTTTCCCTCTTATAATACTTCTCATAGTTATCTGAATATATTTACATTTGCTCTGCATTGCCACTCTATAACACTACCAAGGCCAGTTCTGTGTTATGAGACCATAACACTGGAGTGGTTATTATGATGTCATTACGATTGTGACGTCATAATCATAGCATTGGAGATAGCTGCCCGATTCTGGTTGTTCCTTTGATTAGAAATCTACTTTAAATTTTCAGAACAAATGTAGAATATAAATATAAATTTAATAAATTATTATCAAAACCAATAGGAAAATGTAAATATAAGCATTAAACAGCATTCTATTCCATGTTATGGTCCTATAACACAGAAAAGTAATCTTAACTTGTGTTATTCATTTTGTCTGCAATTCTGTTTTGTGTTATAGGACCATAACACGGAACGGAATGATGTTTAATGCTTAATTATAATTGGACCTTGACTGCTAGACAGACTGAACATTCAGTCTAGCAAGAAGTAGACCCAGATGTATCGCGGTAGATAGAATGAATAGAACTTGCCTATTTCAGTTGTTAATTGCATAGGTGGTTGATAAACTGGAATAAAATTTACTATGCTTGAAATTGAACGATTGTTCATTCATGGAAAGTATATTATATGAACATACAATTTACTGAAATTTGATATACCTGAACTCCGATTGATGATAAAGTGTTGAGATATGGATCTGTTGGTTCTTTTTCTTGATTTCCAGGCTACAATTAATGTAAAAAAAAAGATGTTTTGTAACAAATATGCTAATAATAAATTATTATAACATAGAAGGGACTTTACATATAAAGATTTCAAACTAATCAATGGTCTAAAGAAATATGTAAAAGCATTATTTTTTCAAATGGATATTTATATTAACAATCTTAATCAAAATGAAATCAAGAATATCAGTATGCACAAAATAAACTGTATAAATCAGGGTTTTCCCTGACGCGCATAAACCTGCATTTTGACTCCTAAAATTGTCAAAGGACTTCCAAAATTGATGAAGTTTTATTATATTATTAAATATATTATTTGTGATGGGGGAGTCCCAGGACTCCTAAATTTACTAAATTTTAGTGTCCCAGGGAAAACCCTGATAACTGATACTCCACCTCTCCACAGATATCACAGATGTGTCGTGTAGGAGCTTCAACTTCAGACTGTACAAGGAAGCAAACTCCATGTTGCCATGTATTACAGATAGCACACAGAATCATCAATCCATCATCCTGTAAAGAAACTAGAACTGTAAGCCGATGGCTGACTAATACCCCCCCCCCCCCCCCCTGTTGTTTGCAAAATACAGTTTTGTTGTACTGACACTTTGTATAGTATTTTAGAATTTTTACAAATACAATGAATTTTGCATGCATATGTAAATGTCAAAGTCTACATATCTTCCTTTTTGTTTGTGTGAAACTCCATTGAAATTGTATCAAAAGTTTAGGAGGAGATTAATGTCTGGAGAAATGTTTAATCTGAAATCCTGTTTATATTGACTGGTTACCATAGTAACCATAATATTAAGAAAAGACAAGTTACATGCACATCTTTCTAAGTCACGGTCCTTCATATCTGTGTGAAGTTTCATTGGCCAAGCGGTTTAAGAGGAGTTGTCCGGACAAACTTATTATACAGAAAACCTGTTTATAGTGACCAGTTACAATAGCAACCATGATTTTGAGGAAAGAAATGTTGCACATGCACACCTAAACATCATCCTTTCAATCAGGGGGGGGGGGGGGGGGGGTTATAATAATAACACTGATATGCTTCTTGTCTAAATAAAGTGTAATTGCAAGCAACTTGTGTGATGAAGTATGATACAGGACCCAGAATGGAGCAATATTTTAACAAAATATTTTTCCTGATACATTGAATAGGCGCAAGAGATTCAAACATATTTCATTGTACATCGATGTTTCTTTCCTAAATAGATAAGTGTAATGGCAAGCAACCTATGGGCTAAACTGAACCAAACAGTGTGAAATAAGCTCTGTGATGATACTAGAGCATTTTTGTTACATACAGGATCCCGGAATGGAGTAAAATTTCAGCAAAATATTTTTCCTGATACAGGCACAAGAGATTCAAACACAAATACTCCTGCCTTCTGCCATAATTTAGATTGACAAAGGACTGTTTCTACTATTGTAACACAGATACATTTGAAATTGATGAATCTTTTAAAAGAACATATATATTGACATTGCCTTTTCCCTTCCACAAAATATCATACTCACATTTTGACAGTTTTAAGTTTGAATTTCTGCAACAACATGTATTTCAACTTTCAAAATCCTAAAATGAAATTAACTTAACATTTTATTATCCAAAAGCTTTTAGCAAAAACACTGAACCAGAAGTAATCAACTTTTAAACAAACCTCATTACATCCGCATGGGCAACGAACACCCAAATCCTCATTTTGTAGGGATATCTGAGAACCAGTTGTATCAATAGCTCGGTCTGTTGAACCTACAAAATTGTCAAACATTACTACAATGGTTTAAAATGACTCTCATGTATCGTTATATGTTAAATACAGCAAAACCCTAAAATGTAGGTTTAAGCAAAATTTATAAAAGCTCAAGTTCACTATGAGTTTAAGGATAATGTTCAGCTTATACTTGAATGCCTTGGTCTTGGTGAAAGAACTGTAGCAAGTGTGTACAGCCGAAACTCCCTATAACCTCAAAATTTAATTGTATAACTCGAAGACCCAGTTTAATTTGAAGTATGCCTTCGGTTCTTGCAAGACTTCATACCAAGTATGCAAATTGATTACTCAGATAACTCAAAGTTTGTTCATGGTCCCACAACTTCAAGATAATGACATATATACAATTTGTATTCCCCTATTAAAACGAGACACCCAGAGAGCATGTACCGCTGTCAAATATCATCATACTGGTGTGATGGCCATGTATCATTACTCTGGGCTCCTGGCTATAATCATTAGTTGTATAACTTTTTCTTTGATGTTTTTTGACCCCTGGAATGGAGGCCAAGGTCATTTATTTGAGGAAACTTTATAGTATGTTATTCTTTCTGGTTATAATTGCAGTGAAGATTTATACAGGTAATTATTACAACAAATCCTGTGACCTTAAAAGCAGATTTTACAAATGTAGGTCATTTATAGCACTCAAACCTCTATACTCTACTTTTGGTTATTTAAATGAAGGTGGTTCAAGGCTTTTTCCCCCACCCCAGATGTCATCCAGAATATCACTAAAAGTTAGTTGCATTTCGATTTCAATTGTATGAGCCTTGGAAATCATAATCACAAACCAGGCATAGCAGGCATTTCTGTAGGTACCACAGCATCTGGTGTCTGGCACTTCTTAGGCTGCTTCCCTCGAAGAGGTTCTTTCTCTGTCGGGATATCATCATTGAAGGAGTATACATCACCCTGACGTTCCTGGACTTCTTGCTCCTTGAAAGAACAAAAATATCAAAATTATACATTAATTAACTGCTAAATGTTCTATTAAGTAAATATGTGATTGAAAAGAAAAAACAGAATCAAGTGTTTTTCTGTCTCATTCACCCACCAAAAGTTACAGGTCAAATACAACTTCTCTGAAGTGAATGTCTTTGAAAGATTTCTATTACATATCTTTTATCCTTGTTATCTGGAGGTCGGTCTGGATTAAAAAAAAAATAATAATAATTTCTAGTGATTTCAACAATTTATTGGGAAAATTTCACTAGACTTGATAGATATATTAGAACATATAAGACCCATGTGACCTTGAAAGCACATCAATATAATTCAATTGAACAACTTCATAATCTTTCACTTCAGCATGCTACTGAAAAATAATATGAGCCTGCATGAACTTGTGCCCAGCAAGCTACAGGCCAAATATCATGATTTCAGGCATTTTGGGTTTTCAGATATTTTTTAAACAATTTACTCATTCACCCCTGAACTTGAAGACTCATTTGCATTCTTCCGATTCAAATGTTGGGAATAGTCCATTATAAAATATCAGGTCGAATAGGTTAAAACTGAAATTGACACATGTGATCTGCTAACAAACTTAGTTAGTAGCATTCTATGCCAGAAAACTACTAGCTCATATCCTTACTCCATATATTTTTGCTCTAAGACAGTGGTCATATATTTTGTAACACAGCTATATTCAGTTCCCTCCCAAACCATGTTAACAGTAATAGAACAATAGTTAAATTGTTACACTATGAACCTCGTGCTCCATTTCCTCCTTTTCTGATTCCACCATACAAGTCTGCTCTTCCTGTGCTTGGTTCTCAACATTTTCTTTATCAACTACTTCAGCTGGGTCATCTTTCAATTCAAACTGTTTACTGTCTGTTTTTATTCTCATTTTTATCCTGAAAATTCAAGATACATAAACATTAAAACATCTAAAGGAGGAAATTTTAAAATTGTTTTGAATTTCAATAGAAGTGAGGAAATACTTAAGATTCAATTCAAGGATTAACTGAATTACCTGCACTTTCAGATTATGACAAAATTGTTTGTCCATTTTAAAGAATGAAGCTTTCAAACTTTTCAACCATGTCTACAATATTTCAACATATGACTATTCATGCATGATCGTATAATGACTATCAGCTTAAAGTTAAATATTCTTGAACTGCCAACTTTTATAATAAACATCTTGCTTTTTTCACAGAAAATATATGTTCATGTAGCACATTCAAAATAGAAGTTGAGATCAATTCATTTTCATGATTTCAAAATTTCTAATTATTCATTTAATATTCTCTTTCACTTATGACTAAATCAGTAAATTAACAAACTGAGACATTAATTAAAAGCGGAAATGGGTCAACAAACAACCAATAAACAACCAAAAACACCTTACTCCCTCAACAGCCTTTTTTAGTTAAGAACAGAGCTTTCTATATTTTTTTCAGGTGGTAGTTACATCCTTCCTGTGTATCAGAAAGGTTAAACTCCCATCAAAATGGTCATAATAAATTATCCAAAGTGTTAAACTTCATATTGTGAGACAAAGTGCACCAGGTTTCGGGAACTAATGTCTATTAGAGAAATTTGAAGTACATTTTTTTGCAGAAGAACTTAAACTATGGAAGTAAATCAATACCAGGCAAAGTGAAATCAGAAAAAGAAAATGTCTGTGAGACATCAATGCCCCTTGCCCCCATATGAAATAAGTTCTTAATGCTTATCATGTATGCAAAGTTTATTGACAATCAGATCAGTAGTTATTTAACATGGGAAACAACAGGACGCGACAGACATGGTCAACACTTTATATGCCCCCTCCCCCATTTCATGGGGGGAGCATAAAAATCAATTGGGAAAGTACAATTTGGGTTCATATACCAAGGATATTTTTTATATCAACTAGACAAACTGCCATAATTCCAAGCCTAAGGATAAACTTATTATGAATACTGGATGGTTTTATTTCATGAAATTTGCCAAGACAGTATTTATCAGTTTAGCCAGTCTGTAAGATTTCTGTCTAGTACATTTTTGTATGTAACACTCACCTTTCACTTTTGAAATTAGAAATATCTGTGAGACATAAATGCCCCGCCCGAGCTGGTTACATTACCATGGGACGGACATCAGTAACACAATATGCCCCTCCCCCATTTCATGGCGGGGGCATAAAAACAAAAACAAATTCAACGAATGAAGCATGAAACAGAAGCCACAGAAAAACAATGATTCAAAGGTCTACTTACGTATGGAATTGCTTTAGAAATAAGAATGAAGATTTTTGTTTAAAATAAAGATTTTTTTATGAAAATTGTTAATGCATGTGTTAATATGATATTACATTTTTTGTGTAGAAAGTAATAGACTCTACATTAGTACATTTATCACTGTTTTATTGCTCTGAAAGAAGAATTCATGAAAAGCAAACACTGCAAGTATATAACTGTCAGAGCAGTTATGTTCTTTTCATGAACAGGTCCTACATCTTTTAGGAGCTTTCTGAGGATTAAAACATTCTTTCCTCTATACTACAATACTAAAGATACAATTATCTGGCAAACTTACAGTTGACACATCTCCAACCTTGATGTTCATGGGTTCTTCATCAAACACAAATGCATCTGTCTGTGCTGGCTTGAAACCTGGAGGTTCATAATCTGCTGGTGTATCTAATACAACACAAAGGCTATGTAAAATCACATATTATTGTCAATACAAGTTACAAATTTTATACAGTTGCAGTCTGTGACATTAACATTTTCAAGCACTAGTCCAAACAAGCAAAGTGCAGTGTTTATTATAACAAATATATTGAAATTCAAGGACCTTCCACTAGTCCAAACAAAATATTAATAGTCATGGGCATAGGATTAGTGGCTAACGTAGCAGACTGAGTTGTAAACCTTTGTAATTTCCTGTTGTATTGGATATGATATAAATGAATGTTCATAATGTATTTCATTATGCTTGAAAGATGACAGATTGAACTTACATGCTATTTTGTTAAAGTTATGGTAAGTTGAAATTCTGAATTTGAAGTAATGCAAATTTGACACTATGGACAATATTGCAAATTCTTTTTAACATACAGATTTTGAAACGTTTTTTACCAAACAAATATAAAATCATACACATCTAAATAATGATTTTTTAATTAAACTTGACAAAAATATATACCCGGTAAGTAAAATGCTCAATAAGATTCATATAATACCAGATACTTGGAAAATGGTGTTTTTAATTTTTTTTTAATTTTTGCATCTATAATCTTTCTATTTGAAAACAAGGTATTAATATGTGGCATCATTTCAACACCAACTAATCTGTCAGGTAATAAAAAATGTGTAATTATATATTTTCATATATGATATGGTACCAGAGGGGTTTGTATCATAGTTTTTATCAAACAAGGTCAGGAATATTATTCATTACACAGGTCGGCCTTGAAAGGTTAATAATAAGCACATGCAAGACTTTGATACAGACAGGAACAAGAGAAACGCGAGCGGAGGCATGATACGCCCGCCGTACCATATCGAAAGTATAATGGTATGGAAACACAAAAAAAGTTCTGACACTTTCTACATAATGCCCCAAATTGCATCAAATACGAAGTTCCAAAGGGCCATAACTCTAGTAAATATTGTCGAATCAAACCGTCATTCAGGAAAACACAATTTCATGTCATGATGATAAAGCCTAGCAAATTTGAAAGATATCAATTGAAAACTGTAGGAGAAGATCTTCGGACAAATAACAGTTTACAACAGAAATGCATTGTCTACATAATGCCTATATTTAACTATGAAAAGCTGTTATGCGAAAAGTTAACATTAACTCAAGAAAACACGAAATATGTGTTAAATATTATAGCTTTTTGAAGTACCATACCAAATTTTAGAGGAATTGAAAAAAAAAAACACAAAAAAGTTTTGACGTTTTCTACATACCCTGGTAATGGCCAAAATTACGTCCTTAAGGGCCATAACTCTAGTGAATATTGCTGAACTGAACTGTCATTCAGGAAAATACAACTTCATGTCATGGTGGTTAAGCCTAGCAAGTTTGAAAGAAATTGGTTGAAAACTGTAGGAAGAGATCTCTGGACAAATAAAAGTTTACGACGGACAGACAATGCCATACCATATTGCGTCCCTTCATTTTTGACGGGCATATAAAATTGTATGTATGTATTAAAAATTACCTTGTATGACGTATTTTTATATAGAAAATAGACGTATATTTATATAGAAAATACACACAGTCATCATAGTAGAGAAGCTTCATGGTCAGCATCACATCGTCTGGTAAAGATTTTAGCGTCTGAGTCAATACAACCATGGTCCTCAAAAGCCTGATAGTGGCCTTCTTAGTCTCCAAAACGGAGTCTGTGCTCGCTATCTTCTTTTCATTTCTGAAAAATACAAACTTATTTCAGTTAAACTGATATTCTCAGAAATGCATCCATTCTGTCAATGATATCAGAAAGCCCCTTAAATTCATTTTTGCAGGCTACAGCACATTATATTAGCATTCTGAATGTAGTAGTCTAGTAGAAGACATTTAAATTTAACTTTAAACCCATGTGACACTTTTGACTGCATAAGTACCATAGAACACGAACACAAAATTTTCAAGATAATTCTTTAAGCTGACCAGCTTCTTCTGTACCAATCATGCTCAGTAAGGATAATTTCCTTGGTGAGTATCAATTGATAAAACAAGCATTAGATAGTGGTGGGCTTAAAACATTTGAATTTTTCAAATGTTTTAAACATTAGCAGATAAGGGCAATACAGATCTAGCTACCCTGTTGTTAGAGAAATCGGACATGATAGAGAAACAGTTGTCCAAAAACAGGACAAATCGGGGAGGCCGGAGAGGTCATTCCCACAGGGGTCGGGGTCAAAATGACAAAAAACTATCTCAAGACCTTATTAATATTGAGTAAATTGTATAGTAAATTAAAGATAAAAGGTCGTATGTGCCGTTTTTGTATTGATTTTACCTGTAGACATCCATTTCTGCACTGTTCTTATACGAAAACTTGAAGGTGTAAGATTCAATGACTGTCTGTAAAAGAAATTTCACATTAAATGATGATTAATGAATGAAATAATTTTTTTTGTTTTTGTTGATAAAGGCTAATATTAGTCTTACATTTTCAATTTTTCATGAATATTAAAAACAAGAGGCCCATGGGCCTTAACGGTCACCTGATGGTTGACATGAAAGAGAAATATGGGAATGTTGAGATGAATATTTATAACAATACATTGCAACACAAGGCTTCATAGTAAACTTAACCCCCTCCACAGGGGGAGATGCAAGACCCCAGAGTCATGAAATTCACAATTTTGGTAAAGAACCTTAAAACCAATCCATCTATGAAGAGTATTTGATTCCAGCATATCTGGGAGAAGAGAAGAAGATTTTTGAAATTTTTGTCAATTTGACCCTTTTTGGTCCCGCCCTCCAGCCCCTGGGGGTCAACTAAGGCCAACATGTACATACCATCAAAGTGTCATCCCATGCTGATAATTTGATACAAGTTAGAATGAATTCCAATACAAATCCAACAAATAATAGTCAAAAATGTGATTTCCCTATATACACTATAGTAAAGTTTACCCCCTCCCCAGGGGCAAACATGAGACCCCAGGGTCATGAAATTCACAATTTTGGTAAAGCCCCTTAAGATCCTTCCATCTATGAAGAGTATTTGATTCTACCATATCTGAGAGTAGAGAAGAAGATTTTTGAAATTTTTGTAAATTTGACCCTTTTTGGCCCCGCCCACCAGCCCCTGGGGGTCAACTAGGGCCAACATGTACATACCATCAAAGTGTCATCCCATGCTGATAATTTGATACAAGTTAGAATGAATTCCAATACAAATCCAACAAATAATAGTCAAAAATGTGATTTCCCTATATACACTATAGTAAAGTTTACCCCCTTCCCAGGGGCATATGAGACCCCATGGGTCATGAAATTCACAATTTTGGTAAAGCACCTTAAGACCCTTCCATCTATGAAGAGTATTTGATTCTACCATATCTGAGAGTAGAGGAGAAGATTTTTGAAATTTTTGTAAATTTGACCCTTTTTGGTCCCGCCCCGCAGGCCCCTGGGGGTCAACTAAGGCCAACATGTACATACCATCAAAGTGTCATCCCATGCTGATAATTTGATACAAGTTAGAATGAATTCCAATACAAATCCAACAAATAATAGTCAAAAATGTGATTTCCCTATATACACTATAGTAAAGTTTACCCCCTTCCCAGGGGCAAACATGAGACCCCAGGGTCATGAAATTCACAATTTTGGTAAAGCACCTTAAGATCCTTCCATCTATGAAGAGTATTTGATTCTACCATATCTGAGAGTAGAGAAGAAGATTTTTGAAGTTTTAGTCAATTTTACCCTTTTTGGCCCTGCCCCGCATGCCCCTGGGGGGTGGGGACCATATAATTCACAATTGTAGTTGAACTTTAGCCATAGAAACTCCCTGCCAAATTTCATGGAATTTGGTTCAGTGGTTTTGGAGAAGAAGTCGAAAATGTAAAAAGTTTACGGACGCACGACGGACGACGGACAAAAGGCGATTAGAATAGGTCACTTGAGACTTCGTCTCAGGTGACCTAAAAATGTAACTCAAAATATTTTGTCAGGTACAAGTATCAAGATTTTACACTGATATAGGCATGATTATATCGCCAATTAATTTCCAAAACATGAAACAAAATAATAATCTATTTCACTTTTTTCCTCAACATGTTAAAACATATTACAATAAAATTTAATGTTAATATGATAATTAGCATATTTTGTACACTTCTTCATAAACTTACATCAGGGTCCTCTGAATCCATGTAAATCTGAAAGATTGATAGTCTAAGTTACAATTTCAAAGACAAATATGTACTGCATGGGACAAATTTGTATTTTTATACTGACTGAAGCATTCACTTGATAGATTATTAAACCATCAGATTTGGCAATTATGGTGTGCACACCAGGCTAATTTCTAACTTATAACGGTTTGTATTTCCAGTACCTTTGTTTAAGCATGGAAATTTAAAATGATTCCATGCCAGTAATTCACATGATTCTGAAAAAAAAACAAGGTTTATGTGGAATAAAAGTTTCAATCTATTGAATACCAAATGCTTATCTGTTATTTGAAATATACATACCCTAAAATCTTAATAATAAGCCTGAATTGAAAATAGGCTGGTCTTGAAAATAACTCTTGGATTTCTTCCAGTCAAATAAAACTTGAAAATATGACGGCTTTGAAAATAGGCCGTACTTGTAAGTAAGCCTTGCATTCCTTGCAGTGAAATATATCTCAAAAATAAGCAGACTATTTATTTGTCATCTTGTCACTTATCATAACCCAATGTTGTTTTTTTTTAATCATTGAAACCCCATTTGCATAGCATGCATATATGTAAATATATATATTACTAAATAGTCTACGGTATAGTTGTTGGTAAAGTTAATCCAAACAAAGTTGTTGGTATATGTCATAGTGTACGTACATTACATTTAAACTTTATTAATTTATTTTGTATCTATTATTAGTACAATCAGTTGAAATCATAATGTTGCAATTTGATTAATAAAAAGTGAAAACAAATTATACTTACCCCCATAATAAGCATTCTCAACTGAAACAAAAAATCAATCTTCAGAAACTCTAAAATTTTAAGAATCTTTAATTAATTAACTTTGTGCTTAACACAAAACAGTAGTATAAATAAACTTTCACAGTAATAGTTTTCATAAACTTTTCTTCTTCTGGTAATTTACACACTTGTATTTGGTTTCTTAACAATAGAGATTGTCTTGAACAACAACAGTATAATAATATATATTTATCACATATATGCAATAATAGGAAAGAGAATTTAATTTTTCAGTGCAGCCATAATATTTTCAAATGTGGGCATGCTTAATCTCACTGACTGATTCTTTTTCGTCAAAAAAGCTGAAGGAAAAAGCTGACATTTTCAAAATGGTTGCTAGCAGTTCAAAGGTAGTTTCATGGTTTTCGAGCGGATCCTGGTGGCACATTTACATATATTGGAACAGAATGAGAGAAAATACTCTTTCATTATCCAAAGAGTATATGTATGCCTTGAACAGTGGTTTTTGAAAGTGTATTAGTCTTAGGTTTTACCAAATTCAAAAACCTCTCCATTCGAATTCCCTATCTTACGCCCCTGGTCATGGAGGAGCAGGAAAGAAATTTGTGAGAAAAATAACCTGGTATATCAGTATCGACATTAAAATGATAATGGTGTAACTTACATATTTCTTGTCAACAGCATCAAAGCAACCCTTGACCCACTTAATGACTTGGGAGGCACCTGGACAAGCACTGTCATCTCTCATTATTTTGAGATTCAAACCTGGTAGAAATATTGTGAATTCCATTCATGAAGCAAACATTATCAAGTACATAAAATGTGTTACTACAGATATATTAGATCTAAATTTATTTTAGAGACAGCAATGCTTTATGCATACAGGGATTCTATTCTTTACCAAGCAGAAGAACCAAATCCCTGGATTAATTCTTGGAGCCAATATCAGTAAAATTTGAGAATGATCTTCAGTGCTCTCATTCACAGTAAACACATTATTGAGTAAAAGTGGCCTAAGTATAGCGGATCAGTTAATCTAAGCACAATTTGAACACAAGTCACAAGTACATGTACAAAAGAATGGAGGAACAGCAACTACATATTTGTTTTTTGAAGTGCAATGAAGTTTATTCTGACATATTTTTCATAATTTTTGTAACCACTCTAATCTCTTACCTTCAAGGCATCTGTCCCCAAAAGCATGTTCTGGGAAAATTGCTCGCAGGTACGCAATATTGGAAATTGCTACTGCAAGTAGCTTCTTAACAAACAATGCTGATTGTTGTTCAGTGACTTGCTCATTTGGAAATATTGAGGACCACTGGAAATAATGTGTAAAGAAATGACATTTTAACAAAATAACAGCAAAGTTTTCAGCTTAAAGGACAAAACTTTGATCTTCAAATATATATAAGGGTGGTCATGGTGCACTACTGCACTTTGATTCCCCAACCAGACATGAAAAGGTATGGGGTCACCTTCCTGACCGCATGGGTTTTCTCTGGGTTCTCCAGTTTTCTCCCTCAATAAGACCCCTCTCGCGCTAACATCCGGGCCAACAAGAGTGATTAATATAAGTTGTATAACCTGTTTCATAATTGTTATAAAATAAATCAAATTCATATTAAATATATATATTTTAAACATCAATTTTATGGCTTCCTCAATTTTATAAATTTAAATGGCAAAACGTCTTTAATTTTAGTTTAGTTAAATTAAAGAAAAAATAGTACTTGTAGTAATATCCCGTTTCCGAGATACAACTTTCAAGAATAAATGTCACGTGATTTGGCAGTCACATGGTACATTCAGAGGGGCATGTATACTTCCGGTGTAATGATAAATCGGTAGTTAACCAACTTTGATGCCGTAAAACGCAGGTAAATTAGGACAAACAGTTATTTCTACTGAACAGTACCATGTAGATAAACATGACGTTTTGAAACTCATAACAGCTCTATTTGAATATTGTTTTGTGGTGCTGATATTTTGGCAGTACACCGGAAGTATGCATGCCCCCCATCACGTGACAAGCATATCTAAAACCTTGTCGAATTCGGAAAGAAAAAAGTATCTCGGAATGACATATTTATTAGGGGCATCCCAACACTACATACAAGTTATTATTACACTACTTGTTGTTCACAGCCTACACAGGGTAGTTAATCAAACATGTTAACAAAACAATAATGAAATGGATAATATTGACAATTCAGCTTATGATGTTACTGTATAATAATCAACAACAGATTTCTAAAAGATTGCAATGCTCAGTAAGTCATCGAAAGGGACCAGTGGTATTATAGCCCACAAGGGAATCTACGACGTAATATAATACAGACACTGTTGATATTAGTCCGAAGGGTTCTGACTCTCTGACCCGCTAATTATTTTGACGACAGGACCCGCCTGTCGTCAAAATATTTAGCGGGTCAGAGAGTCAGAACCCTTCGGACTAGGTTGATATAGGACTCACCAACTGGTAGTCTGATACTCGTTAAATGTTGATGATAACATGCTTTTCACAATAACTGTTATGTATGATAATCTATATGTTAGTATTGCTACTGGGACCAGTTATCATGACAGTGAAGTGTATGCAAACAATTTCAACACCTTAATTGTAAAAAAATGATGTTTTTGGAGGACATAATTTTGTAATTTCCTGCTCTTTTTTATCTGTCTTGGACATCAGAAAAATCGTGTGTGTGTGTGCACTGTGCAGACTGCTTAAAAATCTGCTTGTAATGTTCATGTCATGACAACTTGTCCATCATAACCAAAAACACCTCTGAAGTTTTACCCGGTAGACAAATCTAACTACATGTATTTACTAAGTGGACAAACTTAAGCTTACATCCCTCAATCATAGTCTATGAATAAAATATAGATTATTCACAAAAACACATACATTGCAGTATATTTTAATTAAAGATGCATGTATTTTACGAACCGTGTTAGTTTTCTCCTGGGGTCTCTGTTTTGTGGCAGTGCATGCCATGATAAGGTAGACCAAAAATCTTTAGTAATAAACAAAAGATGTCTGAAACTGAAAAATAAAAATATAGATATAGACTTGGTACAGCATTTTAGTGGAACAGCCTCATGGATCAATCTAGCCTTATTTTTTTACCGTTTATCGGTAAATTTCCCCTACAGTAGAGATATAAATTCCCCTTTCCCCTAAAATTCCCCCAAAAAACTTGTTAAAAGTCACATTAAAAAGTCCCCTTTATATATATATATATCTATACAAAATAAAATTCTGAACTAAATTTTGAAGGTTTGGATCACTTAAAAGTGCTGAAAAGCCATCTCCTTGCATCTGATCTACGAATGCAAAATTTCCAGGGGGAGACCCCCCCTACCCCTCTTATGAGAGGGTGGATCCGCCCCCCCCCCCCCCTTTCGTGCTCTCCCCCTGGCGAGCGGCTATTTTTCCCCACCACAGTAAAAAGGGTATACTTCCCCAAATCCTGCCTTGATCCCCGAGCCTTTACTTTTGGTCAGGTTAAGTTACTCAGGCCCCGACACAAGATTATTTTTTCACACATCACTTGCCAAACTTTATGGCACATCGATAAGCTTACGCTTGATCAAAATACCAACGACTGGCATAGCCAGATATATAGAGAACTGTATCAAGTTTATCAAAGTAACATTACAATATCAAGTCATAACGTGAACACAATTAAGATGAGTGTGGAGTATCTGAAAAAATGACTTCGTCTGTGTTTACCTGTCTTGGCTTTGTGCAGACGACAATCCCACAATGCTATTCCCGTAAGTGCGCGTGAAGAAGTCTTTTGCAGAAAAACGCTTGAATAATAACACTCAATTACCCTCCCTTAGGCATTTATTTATCGGATATAATTCTGTCAAAATATATAATAAAGGCGTACACGTGTTTTTTTGTTATTCATTTTAAATATCCCGCGGTTTCAACGTTTAATCTGCGCAATCTTTCTAAACGAATTCGTCAAACGCTTTTAAGACCCTGAGCAGAGAGCTCTCCGACGACTTGCGCAGAACTGTTGCTAGCAACAACAACTAACACATCCGGTAGAGAGGATTTTGACTTGCTCCAAGAAACGGTGGGTTTATTATCAGCTTTTTGTGTGAATTATGAATGATTCGTGTAATAGAAACGTATATTTTTCTTGTTCTGAAGTAATTGTTTCAACAAATAATTTAAAAACAACATTTTAGACCGATAATAGAGTATAAAAATGAATTTCTATGATTCTCATGATCATCAGTCACGGATTCAGTCAACGGTGGATTAACATTACAAATTCGACTATTTATTTCATTTGACATATTGCGTGAAAATAATAAAGTAGAGATACTGTCTACAATGTAAGTGTTCACAAATAGCTGAGACACTGGAGATAGGAGTCTTGTTCCTGAATCTTTCCCTTGGTTTTGCATGTGTCAAAGTGTCAACTGGTCAGCCTTCCACTTGCATGTTAATTTTGTAGTTTCAACTTTTTTTCAGTTAGATCAAAGGACAACCCCGGTTTGAAATAGCATTTCGAACATAGTTCTTAACTTATTAACATACAGTTCTGATCACAAGTACAACTTACTTAATTGTTCATTAATTTCATAAAACAAATCTTGCATCAAATTACACGTCTTCTAAAAAAAAATAGCAGGAAATGACTGACATGACAGATAGTGTGTAACAGGGTCATTTTATTTAAGTGTTTAATTCAAGTATTCATAATTGATATATTTATGAATATGATACTTTTAGGTAATATTGTATTCGTCATATGTAATACACGTGTATGTTAGTATACATTATTTGTAATACTGATTGTATTTATATTAATAAAATATAAATACATCAGTATTACAAATAATGTATACTAACATACACGTGTATTACATATGACGAATACAATATTACCTACAAGTATCATATTCATAAATATATCAATAATGAATACTTGAATTAAACACTTAAATAAAATGACCCTGTTACACACTCCCCCTGGTTTGAAAAAGACGTCCTCGTCTTTCAACAAGTTACAACATAAATCCCCCAACGAAATACAAACATTACATTCAGATACATTCCACACAAATAAAAGATTAAATAAGCACAATTTTAAGTCCATATTCCATATAGGTCATGGCACTCGGTGACATCTCACCTACATTTATATTGCGATCCAGTTTATGGATACAGACCTGTGTTAAGTGTCGACTCACTACAATCACCCCGATATGTCACTTTAGTTTTATACTTGGTCGAAGCAGAGGAGGCCAGTTATTAATTGGTACAGTATTAGATTTGTACCACATGATTTATGATTATGACATATATATGCTATACATACATGTCACTGGTTTTGTCTGAAGCAGAGACGTTCAAGAATAATATCTCTCAAACTGACTAATGAAGGTCCTTTGGTGTTAAATAGTTTCATAATTAATCTCTAGCCCTGCAGCTCAACATTTCACACATTTTTATGCTGTATGTATATCCTTATATGGCCTGCTGTTCTACTAGCACGAACTTTGTTGATGTTATAGCTTGAAAACACTAGTAATCTGGCGATTCACTCAATAAAGTAGGTACAATGTATGTATATATTATTTTCTTCTCCCCTTAGGAAAGCAGCAAACATGCCTACCAACCCAGATGAGCCCTACTACTGTTCGCAACAAATCAACATCCCTCCGTCTCTACCAGACATTCTAAAACAGTTCACCAAGGCAGCCATACGCACACAGCCAAAGGATGTCCTCGCGTGGTCGGCAGCGTAAGTGTTAATTAATAAATGGCAACATGTTTAGGTTTCGGAACAGTTAAGTTACATTCACTGGCCTAACTGGAAAACAATGAAATCCTAGGCTGTTTATAAATCAGAACAAAAAAGAAAGCACAAATTTTATGGGTTTACATGAAACTTATTGTAATAATTCTGATGCTAAATTCTTATTATAGTCAGTCAACCAATATTTTTTCTGCAGTGCACGTTTTCAAACGTTTTCTCCAAAAATAATAATATTACATGTACCACAAGGTTCAAATTTGACTACAATACTTATCCCACATAATTAATAGGCTGAAATGGCTTGCATTTGCTACAGAGATTTTCCTTCACCATTTGTAGCCAAATAAAGATACCTTTCCCTTAGAAAATTTGGCTCTCATTCCCAATTTGTGGTAATTAAATTTAATAATTTCAAATTGTCAACTGGGAAGGTGCAAAAAATGGATTGACAATTTAAATTTTCCATTTTACTACTTGAAAAAAAATCCCAATTCAATGGACCTAGGAAAAAAAGTTCAAGGAAAAGCCCTGGTTAGATAGTATTAACAGAATTAAAATTGTGTCATTAATAATTTAATATTGATAGCATTTGAAGTAAAAAGGTGTTTCCAATTTATTTTGTGGGTTTCAGTTATTTCAGAGCCATGTCCAAGGGAGAAACCCCCCCTGTGAAGGAACGTCTTGAAATGCCAGTCGCCACACAAAAGACAGATACAGGACTGACTCCAGGTCTCCTCAGAGTTTTAAACAAACAGGTGAATAGAGAAATACTAATGGCTCACCAACATTTATACATTTATATGTATAAAGGGGGCATGCTGTTCCAGATTTAAGCGATTTGTTTAAAACACAAAGAACCTTCTAAGAATACTGAAAACTATATAGTTTAAAAATCAAGGTAGAGGGACATTTACTATGTAGAAATATATTATTGAATTTCTAAAAAAAAAATATATAACACCTAATACACCCAAGAGATTCTTTTGAATTTGTTTTTGTGAGATTGAACAAAAGGACCCACCATTACAAGTAAGCCTTTTTCAACTTCAACACACATATATACTGTATGATCTAAGGGAGATAATTATCAATTTGATCTTCAAGATTGATTTCCAAGCACCAATGTTCATCTACAGTGATTAGATTATCTGAGGTGTAAATTACATGTAACAGGGAGGGGACTTTTACTACAGGTACCTCACCTTTAGCTGAAGCTTTAGAATGTATTTGTCTTTACATTGTACAATTAACTGTGACACAATTTGTTTAAAACTTTTGGTAAATTAGTTTAAGTACCGATTTGATCTGTGGAAGAAAACATTAAACAAGATTAAAATGTTTGCATGGGTAAAATGTGTAAAATTGCATGTAGACAGTGAAGTAGGCCAATATGACACTGAATTGGTAAAAGATACACTTTGAAAATTTGACAACTTATTTTCGCACTGTCGCTTTTCAACTTCACTGATCATTGATTGTACATGTATGTACATCATTTATTGCATTTGGTGATTAGATCATTAAAAAACTGATGCAATGCAACTTGAGAGCAATTAAACTAGTTGGTCTATATTACTTGAAGGACACTGAAGAATAGACATTTTGGACAATTATATAGTACATTATTTAATTACAGAACCTTCAAAACATGTCCATAATAGATACGTTATTTTATAAAATGTTATGAAATAAAGTATAGGTATGGGACAGTCAGATCTGAAAGTTAAAAAATCTTGTTGGATTCTGAAAATGGATGATGTGCTTTTCAATTGCAGTATACAGTTCAGTTTTCCTCATCAGGTGAAATTTGTAGTTATCTCCCTTAGACCATACAGCTCTGTGTGGCTAAATGAAAGATTCTACTATCTCTAAAGAAAACATCAGATTGAAATGTATTAAAGCTATAGATATCAATAGATCAGTATGTGATTTCTAAATAGTTGTTTCTTTCCCCTCGTTAAAAATGGCAGTCTGTTCCTTTACATTACATTCTGGCTAATCATGCAGGGTTTTCCCTGGGACGTACGTGACACTAAAATTGTATAAATGTAGGAGTCCTGGAACTCCCCTCACAAATAATATATAGTAAAACTTCATCCATTTTGGTTAGTCCTTTGACAATTGTAGGAGTATAATGCAGGTTTTTGTGCATTAGGGAAAACCCTGATCATGGATTGTTCAGCACTAAACTTGCATAACCCGATATATATACACTGTAAGCTTGTAGTGGCTATAGTAGAAATCCATGGCTACCAGAATGTCCTGAATAAAATTGCCCGACAGGAAAGTGAAATTTATTTGATATTGAATTTTTTCTTCAGCATAAACATTAAAATATATACCATTTCACAGCTTAGTTTTCGGTGCATATACTATGCAGTTCAAACTTTCATTAAATCAGGGTTTCCCCTGATGCACAAAAACCTGCATTTGACTCCTAAAATTGTCAAAGGACTCCCAAAATTGATTTACTATATATTATTTATGATGGGAGTCCGAGGACCCCTAGATTTATTAAAATTGAGGGTCCCAGGGAAAACACTGTATAAATAAATGAAAAAGTCAAAATACCTCAGTCTATGGACCAGGTAAACAATTTTATATTGGATAATTTTATGCAAAATACAAAAACAAACCCTGACCCAACATTGTAATGTATATGAAATATTGGTCTGGCTTCCAAAACTTGTTCAGTGCCTCTTTTAGAAATCAAAATGTGATTGAATCATGTAGATTAGCAGGGAAATCAAATTGAAATAATTATCGTAAAAGCTTTTTTTCGGTGGAAATTGACAACTTCTGAAGGACAACGCAATATTGGATAGTCATGATTTAATTATGTATAAAATTTGTATATAATTTCCGTACAATTGATCAATGTATTATATGTTTCTGTCTTACAGCTGGGTCCCAAGAAGACAGTCCCTCTGAGTGTGGTTGAGGAGAAGTGGCAGGACGTTGCACTTCCTAAAGAGCAGTTTGATGAGATCGCTAGAATCGGCAGCTTTGGCGGAGATGTAGAATGGAACAAATTCTTCACATTGGCTTGTTCAGCGTTAGGGGAGGTAACTCACTCACTTAACCTATTCTCTGGTATTTACAGGTTTCACAGAAAACGATCCTAGTCATTTTAGTGCTTTTCTAATGGCTAAGAATGGAGATGTTTGTAGTAGTGGGTTGGCCAGTGGGGCTCAGTGAGTAAGTGTCAGAATAATGATTGCATGTTTTCCCCGCCATTATTTGCATGTAGATAATGATCATGCTTGTGATATTAAATGACACTGCATGGACATTTTTTAAATCTGTCAGAATTTGATGTTAGTCTCTTATATTAATCTTTATCAAACACTCCTATGATTTTTACAGAAATTTTCTATTCTGAATTAAATTTTTCATCATTTTTTCAAAATTAAAAAAAAGTTGTCTTCATCTTTAGTATTTCTATATCTCATTATTTGTAGTAAAAACATTGACAACATTTTTGATGTACAGTGTAACCGGTCAAAACCAGCCACTGTCTATTCCAATTCTGAAATCTTGTTTATTCTTGCTTACCATTTGGTCTATAGGCATTCTTTCCATTTCCTCTACAAAACAGTAATGGACACCTGTGTAAACCAGCCAGAAATGTTGGTCTAGGTGACTTCAGATTTAGATAGGTACTGTACTATAAATAGTAACCATACTGTTATAATTTGGAAATCTAGTGAAGATAATTCTTAAATCAAAATGGCATGTTTTACAAAGAAATTTCCCCAAAATTCTAGATAATGGTGGCAAGACCAGAATAGTAATCATGCTCTAATGGATATATATACACATAACTGTTTGTTTGCTATATGTATAAATGTTTGTTTGCTATATATACATAAATGTTTGTTTGCTATATGTATAAATGTTTGTTTGCTATATGCACATAAATGTTTGTTTGCTATATATACATAAATGTTTGTTTGCTATATGTATAAATGTTTGTTTGCTATATGCACATAAATGTTTGTTTGCTATATGTATAAATGTTTGTTTGCTATATATACATAAATGTTTGTTTGCTATATGTATAAATGTTTGTTTGCTATATGCACATAAATGTTTGTTTGCTATATGTATAAATGTTTGTTTGCTATATATACATAAATGTTTGTTTCCTTGATTGGTTTTATACATCTACTTCATTACTGCATAGTTTGATTAACTCATTCACCCTGAAATTTCGTAATGAACTATTCAAACTTTTGAATTGGAAGAGCTCAAATGTATCTTCAGGGTTAGATGAGTTAACAAGCCTTTACATCAAAAGTGTCAAAATTTTAAGTTTCAAGGGCTCGGTCTACAATTACAATCTTGACACATGAAATCTATAACATTAACTTTTATTAATTCATTGGGAACACTATATAAGTGAAGTTCTTGTATGATATTTGAGACGTATAATATAAAGTCCACTAAAATTTATTCCAGTACATTCATTTTGACATGGACAGAAATTTAAACAGCTCTTGATCACCAAGAATGTTAAGTCATATGACAACCACTTTCACAATTAACATATCTCGACACTACCACCAAAGTAAAGTAAAAATCTATTGACTCTTAGGAGACTAGCTCAAAAGATTAGTGCATGATAAAAATGAAAACATATGGATTTTGTCAGATACTTATTATAGACATTAATACTTTTGCTACTGAATTGAATTGCATGATAACAAAATTCGCTGATGATGTATAATACAGACACAAGACCATACCTCATCAGGCATCAGATTTAGTTAAGTTAGAACTTATCCTTCATCCTGCTTGTTAAACTTCAATTTGTATTAGAGCTCACTTTTATGCTTTGAGTGTTCAATAATGATTTATGATTGAAGAGATATATCAATATTGTGGGTGTTATTAGACTCAATATAGATAGCCCATTCAGTGATCAATGTAGGTGGGAGACCCGAGTCCAGTACTTATAAAATTATGAAAGGACTCATAGAAATTCTGGAAATACTTCAATTTAATATTGTGGGACCCATAGTTTTAGCAATATGTACAAAAAGGACCCATGAAAATAAATTGTAAATTGATCGCTGCCCATTTATACCCTGGCGACGAGTTGTCAACGGTACAAAGGGATACCTTCTGTACAAACGAATCCCAAACAATGTCACCGCTCTACAGACTGCATTTCCCAACCGATTGGCAGGAAACTTTACCCAAATGTTCATAAAGATACCCCCTTTCTCTTGTACAAGTTATGTTTGTTTTATGCTGCAATGAAAAACTAGATCACCATTACCATAAATAGAAATTGACAGAAATGTTCAATATTGAAGCACAAGAGTATTAGTTTCTTCTGCGATTCCTTGTTTATTAGATTTTATTTTTGGGGGGGGCACGGGGGGGGGGGGGGGGGGTATAATCCTGGTTATTGAGCAGGCTTCAACACTCATGTACGACTGGGGGCATCATGTCAGGACCCTAAAATGTAAGAGGGGGCCACCAATTTTTATTCATTGATGGCGGCCCATAATCAGGCCCAAGCTTAAAAAGCTGCTTATTATTAACATATTTTATTTAGGCTATACAAAATTTCAAGGCTATAAATTTTTCATTTTTCAGTGGATGTGCCCTCAGCCCCTGCCCTTCCTAATACAATGAATTCCATTTAATATCACTCACATTTTTACCAAACACTATTTTCCCCTCTATTTAATTGATGTAACTTATTTGATTAATATCATGTAATTTTAGGTGACGTCCTCTTAATATCATGTTTTAACCAATAACATAAGCTAAAATATCCAGAAATGGATGTCATTGCCATTCATTTCAGATACAACATGTTGAAATTATTGCATAGAAAATAAAAATAACAAAAAAATTGTTTTTAATGAATTAATGTTATTTATCTATGGAAACATCTTCATATATACATTGAATAGCTTGCTTTTAGTTATGGAGATTGGAAATGCACTAGATTTAGCGGGAAAACCTGTTTCTCTTAATATCACATATCTGTGAAAATCATGACAAATGCAACATGATATAAAGAGGAATGCACTGTACTTAATTTCACACACTAGAAGTCTCATTTGACAGGCTTGGGCTGTGTCCAAGAAGTAATCAAGGTTTTGAGAAGGGCCCATATTTTCCCAAAGAGACTAGCTGTCATGTCCCTTTACAATAAAGCCAGTGTCTAATAAGCCTGCTGAAAATTTCCAAAGGCTGACTCTGCTTTATAGAATCCAAGCTATCACACAATCCGTTTTAGTACAGCTTGTTGTATACCTCACGTTTGCTGATTTTCAGCTGCCACATAATAGTGCGTTTTGTGTACTATTGAACAGAATTGACTGAGAATGAGATGAAAACAACCAGGATTCGGTGAAAAAAAACATGACATTGATCAATTCACCAAGGGACTCTCCAGTCATCGTCAACTTGTACCATTTCTGAAAGTTGTTTGTCTCGAGCAGCAGTTGGTCATATAGATTGATCACATCCAGTTAAATTAACTCCCAGAGAAGATAAAAATTCTGCAATCTCATCAGATCTCATTGCGACCAGGTTTAATGTCCCGTATTACGGCTGAACTCATGATTGGATGTCGTACATTTTAATTCTGCAATAAAAGTCGTGTTAACCGTTTCATTATCAATATACTTTAGGCCTTTACCGGGCAATCAACCTCTCCGATGGTACAGTAATGAGAGAAATAGGACTCCAGTACACTTGTGACGATTCCTGCATTTTGTCAATCAATGTATTATAGATTGTTGCTATTCATCCGTAGCTCAGAGTTTGTCGCGAAACAAGATCTTTCAAACCGAATCCAACTTGTATAGCTTAAAAGAGTTCATTTAAGTTATGAATGCTTGGTGACACTGCAGTGTATTTCCTGCCTATAAACCTGGATGTACCAGACAACCCCATGTTACAGCCAGAACAGCGACTTCCATCAGAGAGACAAACCAGTAGGGGGAGGAGGGAAATGGTGTAGGCTTTAAAACCCATCAACAAATTAAAAAAACCTATTCCTAATGCATTTAACCTTATTTTCCTCAAATTGAATTTCAAAATTTCCAACTGTAACAACTTTCTTCACATCCTGGATAAAATGTCCCAGTTTCATTTTTGAAACAATAGAAATTTAAAATGAATTTCCTTTTCACAATGATTAAATGTTGTCCAGTCTCAACTTGTTGACATATTTCAAAATTTCCAACTGTAACAACTTTCTTCACATCCTGGATAAAATGTCCCAGTTTCATTTTTGAAACAATAGAAATTTAAAATGAATTTCCTTTTCACAATGATTAAATGTTGTCCAGTCTCAACTTGTTGACATTTATAAGTGGGTGTGATGTTATTACAAGATGGCAACAAAGATTACTTTTTTTTGTTCACCAAATATGCTTTGCACTGATGAAATTAAACTATTGGTTAATTCTACTTAACTCATGTAATGGATGTTTATAGATAGGAAACCATTATAAACATTCTCTCCATATTTTGGGGAAAAGAGGTTGTTAATGTTGAAATCTTCATTCCCTGTACTGCAGCTCTTTGTTAAGTGATCTCGTCATGATCAATGTTTCTGATCTGTTGTTACTTAGCAGTTAAATAGATTTTCCCATGGCTAAAAAAATAGTGCCAATTACAATGCCTTTTAACAATTAGTTCTACCTAATGCTAAATCCATTTGCATGCAGTTTGGTGTTAATTTAAGAGAATGTCCCTAGGTAAAACAGCTTTATGGTGGTATTTTCTGTTACAGTAGATAATGGGGAGGCAGGGCTTTTCTCCTCCTGTTGATTTATCAGCCTGATTTCAAGTGGGTTTTCAACATCTTCTGTTCAAATTGATAAAAAGAAGATGCTATCAAAAATTTGGGGTTAAATTGTTCTGTAGATTACATGCTTTAAGGCATGGCAACGAAAAAAAAATAAGCATGTACACCTGCCCTACATTTACAAAATTTGTTAAGCAGCATGTTTGAACTGCATGGTACTGTGAATAAACGCCCACTGAATTACAGGAAAAAATAAAACATGAAACGCAACATTTAATATCTTACCTCAATCACAGAAAGGTCTAGGTCTTGTTTTTTTTCGCTTGTTTATGTTTCTTTCAAATACTAAGTTCAAGCTGACAAAACTCTATATCTGCATGCAGTATTTTAACTAATTTTCCACTGATATTTTATAACGAACTATCCACTCTTTGAATTGGATGTGTCTTCAGGGGTGAAATTAATTTAAGCTTCCTTTCCCACTGCACTATGTTTTCCTTTATGCAGTTATTATTACCTCCCCTTAACATCTGTTTTGATATAATATAAAACAACTGGAATGGATCGGTTATATCATTTTTTCAGCAGTGACAGTCTGAATTTCAGGGTTCAAGATGTAATCTAACCTTCTGAAAAACACACTTGGTAGTCATACAAGGAACCTTAAAATGTTACTCCAAATTACAAGTTCTGCAGAATTTTGGTGTCAGAACACAAATTAAGGTCGAGTAACTTAATTGCTTTGTAGAAGTTGAGAGTATAGGTGGCCTTATATTACTAGCCCCAGCTAGAGGGAATTTCCATTTAGTCAAGTGGTAGGGTGTCCGACGAGAGACTGAAGGGTTGCTTAAGTTTGAACCCTGGTGGGGGCAGATTTGTTTTTTTCTTTACTCTTTTCTATACCAGATTTAGGAAATAAATATGTTTTTGATATATTTCAGAACCTTACCGATGCCATGAAGCTTGTGTGTGAGATTCTGACAGCTGATCCTGAGGGTGGCCCTGCCCGGATACCTTTCCCCCTGTTCAAAGAGCTATACACATACCTCGCACAAATCGATGGGGACATTTCACAGGGACACATAGACGATACCATCAACCACCTCAAATACGATGTGTAAGTCATCTCATAGTAGATTGTATGTATGTAGACTTTGGCACTTCCTATCAGTTTGGAATAACTAAGTTGTATATTATCTTGTGTACGTTCTCTATACTCCTAAATGGTGACAGAATGGAAGAAATACATGACTGTAAAATCTTTGATTGGTTTAAGGTACACTCATCCCTGAAATTTCAAAATGAACTATTCCAGCCATTGTATTGGAAGAGTTCAAATGTGTCTTTAGGGGTGAATCAATTTATTCATTCAAAGATTCAGAATAGTGACCATCCAATTACATAGTTGTGGTAGGATTTTCTGCTTGTTCAACAAAGATTTACAAATTCTCTCAATTGTAAGAACTTGATTAACTGTACAACATGAGGACTTTGGGAACCGTTTTCTCCAGTAAGTTGTTAAGAAAAGTCTTTGTTTTGGTTTTGAAGCACAATCCCGAGTCCCCTGTGACCTAGATTACATCAGTGACATTATGTGGTCACATTCGTTCGTTACATAATGTCATTATCGGTATAATAACTGATGGAGGTGTCATTATAGCATTACCCACATCAGGGTAACAAACACATCAATGCGATCAAGCTAACGACAAACTTCTGTGTGACTCTGGTTTGAAGAAATGTTTATTCCCATGTACATCATATAGATATTATCAATATCTGTATGATTGTATTGTGGTTGCCATCAGCCAAGGTGAAAGGGTCAAAGTAAAAAGCGTGACATTGCCTGAATTCACAATTTGACCTTTACTTAGTTGAGCGTTTGCCCCTGTGAGGAAGGCTTTGGGTTGTAGTCTCCTGACTGAGATCAACATTAACCAATGATAATTAGTTTGTGTACAAGGTATTTCACAAACCTTCCATTAGAGTCCATGGTATTGGCAATATTGAGTTCTACCCTAATTAGAGTTTGCTTAGTTAGTCATAGATCAATGTTGTGACCTCAGTGCAGTTTGTCTTTCCGTTGTAACAATTGATTAATTTGAATTTCTTTCTTTTCTTGTTTCAGTGATAAACAAGATGGATATATCCAACCTAGAAATTTCCTTAGTCCAGAAGGTCCAAAGTTATCCATGCCAACATCCTAGGGAAAACAATGGACCATTCTGTGTTACACACTGAACATATCAAATCACTACCTGGAGCATCATACTACATCTAAAATTGTCTCGCGTTCATAAATACAGAGGACCAATACAGCAAAAGTATCATTGTACAGAAACTGTGTCAAACCACACGTCCTTGGAACCTACAGTGCTGTGCAGTGATTGTGATTCATTGCGATTCATCGATTTGATCCTGCTTTTTATTTCAAAAGAGTGGGAGAACCTTGTAAATAAAAGGACAAACATGGTAACCTACCGTCACCATGGTCACTGTGTTTACTTAGTGATATTCATATATCAATACTGAACATACTAATTTTTTGTATTTTGATAAAATGTCAGTAGCTTTTTTTTGAACAGTTGTCAGCGAACAATATCTTTTTTTTTTATCAGTTGTATTTCTTCAAGGAAGAGGAAGTTATTTAAATTAATACCGAACATATTTGCATCCAATTCAAGAGTTTATTTAGCAAATGTTTGATGATATGTGTTTTCGTTTGTTACATTCTCTCAAAAAAGAGGTAAATTTTTTTCCGTCCAATTGCACTATTTATCGTTAAACATATTCCAGCTTTCATGACTCCTCACAAGTTAGAAATTGCCATCCACTTAAAGAGTTTATCCGATTAAATATTCCAGTCAGAGATTATATTTTTTTCTTCCAAATTGTTAAATATTTATTATATAGTCTATCGTAGTTGAATAAATATAAATTTATCATCATTATATATTAAAAATTTCTGTCTCACTGCTGAGAAAAAGTTCAGGTCCACAAATTAAACTTGTTCTAATTAATGTCCTTTCGGTCAGCTATATATTTATTTTAGATATCTCAAGCTGTTAGATAAGGTTATATTTTCATGCAATGATTGTTCTTAAATATGATGTTTTTGCTTGTTCTGAAAACTATACATGTCTGTATTTTTAAATTTATTATGTCATAATTAAACTTCTAAGCCGAAGATATTATATTTGTTTATTTTTTGTTACTTTTACTTTTATTCTTGTATTACTAGTATTCTCTTGTCATTCACAGGTTTTTATCATCTTTTACCTGTTCAAGATTTCTCTGTCACCCCCTAGAGTATGACAGATAGCACGAGCTAACAATGTAATGACATCATAACAACTATAATGATGTCACAACAATACCATCATGCCAAGTCAACAATTCAGTCACACGTCAGCATTGTGTTGCATTGATACTTTCGTTAAAAAATACAAAATGATTGGAGAAAAATAATTGTCTCCTACCTTGAGGTTGTGACAGAGAAATGTCCAGCCCTCGGGGTGATATTCTTGATTGTCTAACCCTCAGCTCCATTATAGTCTACAATCATCAGAAACCTAGCTGTGTCAAGTCCATCATCTGTAAACAGTTCTTGTTACCACTATTTCTTGGATTGGATGGAACATTCTCAAATTTCATGTGTAGGAACCCCTGTTGCGCATGGTCCATTTTAGACAGATCCGTTAAACAACATGGCCAACAGGCAGCCATCTTGGATTTAGACAGTCGTCTATGTTTTTCTTAGTAATTGACATAAGAAATTAAAGGAGTCATAAATGGATTTATTATGGCAACAAGAAATTCAATCGGAGTCTGTACTTGAGTATTAAAATAGATTAATGGTTACAGGCCCATTTAGAGAAATCTGAGTTTCATGTTAAGATTGCTACCAGTAAACAACAGCAGATTTAAAACTTGATGGTTTTATAGAAAAAAAGTTAGCTTCAATTATATTGAGCAGTAACCTGTATGTGGGAGAGCAGTAACCTGTATGTGGGAGAGCAGTAGCCTGTATGTGGGAGAGCAGTTACCTGTATGTAGGAGAGCAGTAACCTGTATGTGGGAGAGCAGTAACCGGTATGTGGGAGAGCAGTAGCCTGTATGTGGGAGAGCAGTAACCTGTATGTGGGAGAGCAGTAACCGGTATGTGGGAGAGCAGTTACCTGTATGTGGGAGAGCAGTAACCTGTATGTGGGAGAGCAGTAACCTGTATGTGGGAGAGCAGTAACCTGTATGTGGGAGAGCAGTAACCGGTATGTGGGAGAGCAGTAACCGGTATGTGGGAGAGCAGTAACCTGTATGTGGGAGAGCAGTAACCGGTATGTGGGAGAGCAGTAACCTGTATGTGGGAGAGCAGTAACCGGTATGTGGGAGAGCAGTAACCTGTATGTGGGAGAGCAGTAACCGGTATGTGGGAGAGCAGTAACCTGTATGTGGGAGAGCAGTAACCTGTATGTGGGAGAGCAGTAACCTGTATGTGGGAGAGCAGTAACCTGTATGTGGGAGAGCAGTAACCTGTATGTGGGAGAGCAGTAACCGGTATGTGGGAGAGCAGTAACCTGTATGTTGGAGAGCAGTAACCTGTATGTGGGAGAGCAGTAACCTGTATGTGGGAGAGCAGTAACCGGTATGTGGGAGAGCAGTAACTGGTATGTGGGAGAGCAGTAACCGGTATGTGGGAGAGCAGTAACCTGTATGTGGGAGAGCAGTAACCTGTATGTGGGAGAGCAGTAACCGGTATGTGGGAGAGCAGTAACCGGTATGTGGGAGAGCAGTAACCTGTATGTGGGAGAGCAGTAACCGGTATGTGGGAGAGCAGTAACCGGTATGTGGGAGAGCAGTAACCGGTATGTGGGAGAGCAGTAACCGGTATGTGGGAGAGCAGTAACCGGTATGTGGGAGAGCAGTAACCGGTATGTGGGAGAGCAGTAACCTGTATGTGGGAGAGCAGTAACCTGTATGTGGGAGAGCAGTAACCGGTATGTGGGAGAGCAGTAACCTATATGTGGGAGAGCAGTAACCGGTATGTGGGAGAGCAGTAACCGGTATGTGGGAGAGCAGTAACCTATATGTGGGAGAGCAGTAACCTGTATGTGGGAGAGCAGTAACCTGTATGTGGGAGAGCAGTAACCTGTATGTGGGAGAGCAGTAACCGGTTTGTGGGAGAGCAGTAACCTGTATGTGGGAGAGCAGTAACCTGTATGTGGGAGAGCAGTAACCTGTATGTGGGAGAGCAGTAACCTGTATGTGGGAGAGCAGTAACCTGTATGTGGGAGAGCAGTAACCGGTATGTGGGAGAGCAGTAACCTGTATGTGGGAGAGCAGTAACCTGTATGTGGGAGAGCAGTAACCGGTATGTGGGAGAGCAGTAACCTGTATGTGGGAGAGCAGTAACCGGTATGTGGGAGAGCAGTAACCGGTATGTGGGAGAGCAGTAACCTGTATGTGGGAGAGCAGTAACCGGTATGTGGGAGAGCAGTAACCTGTATGTGGGAGAGCAGTAACCTGTATGTGGGAGAGCAGTAACCTGTATGTAGGAGAGCAGTAACCTGTATGTGGGAGAGCAGTAACCTGTATGTGGGAGAGCAGTAACCTATATGTGGGAGAGCAGTAACCTGTATGTGGGAGAGCAGTAACCTGTATGTGGGAGAGCAGTAACCGGTATGTGGGAGAGCAGTAACCGGTATGTGGGAGAGCAATAACCTGTATGTGGGAGAGCAGTAACCGGTATGTGGGAGAGCAGTAACCTGTATGTGGGAGAGCAGTAACCTGTATGTGGGAGAGCAGTAACCTGTATGTGGGAGAGCAGTAACCTGTATGTGGGAGAGCAGTAACCGGTATGTGGTAGAGCAGTAACCGGTATGTGGGAGAGCAGTAACCTGTATGTGGGAGAGCAGTAACCGGTATGTGGGAGAGCAGTAACCGGTATGTGGGAGAGCAGTAACTTGTATGTGGGAGAGCAGTAACCGGTATGTGGGAGAGCAGTAACCGGTATGTGGGAGAGCAGTAACCGGTATGTGGGAGAGCAGTAACCGGTATGTGGGAGAGCAGTAACCGGTATGTGGGAGAGCAGTAACCGGTATGTGGGAGAGCAGTAACCTGTATGTGGGAGAGCAGTAGCCGGTATGTGGGAGAGCAGTAACTGGTATGTGGGAGAGCAGTAACCGGTATGTAGGAGAGCAGTAACCTGTATGTAGGAGAGCAGTAACCGGTATGTGGGAGAGCAGTAACCGGTATGTGGGAGAGCAGTAACCGGTATGTGGGAGAGCAGTAACCTGTATGTGGGAGAGAAGTAACCGGTATGTGGGAGAGCAGTAACCTGTATGTGGGAGAGCAGTAACCTGTATGTGGGAGAGCAGTAACCTGTATGTAGGAGAGCAGTAACCGGTATGTGGGAGAGCAGTAACCGGTATGTGGGAGAGCAGTAACCTGTATGTGGGAGAGCAGTAACCTGTATGTGGGAGAGCAGTAACCTGTATGTGGGAGAGCAGTAACCGGTATGTGGGAGAGCAGTAACCGGTATGTAGGAGAGCAGTAACCTGTATGTGGGAGAGCAGTAACCGGTATGTGGGAGAGCAGTAACCGGTATGTGGGAGAGCAGTAACTTGTATGTGGGAGAGCAGTAACCGGTATGTGGGAGAGCAGTAACCGGTATGTGGGAGAGCAGTAACCGGTATGTGGGAGAGCAGTAACCTGTATGTTGGAGAGCAGTAACCTGTATGTGGGAGAGCAGTAACCGGTATGTGGGAGAGCAGTAACCGGTATGTGGGAGAGCAGTAACCGGTATGTGGGAGAGCAGTAACCTGTATGTGGGAGAGCAGTAGCCGGTATGTGGGAGAGCAGTAACCTGTATGTGGGAGAGCAGTAACCGGTATGTATGAGAGCAGTAACCTGTATGTAGGAGAGCAGTAACCGGTATGTGGGAGAGCAGTAACCGGTATGTGGGAGAGCAGTAACCGGTATGTGGGAGAGCAGTAACCTGTATGTGGGAGAGCAGTAACCTGTATGTGGGAGAGCAGTAACCGGTATGTGGGAGAGCAGTAACCGGTATGTGGGAGAGCAGTAACCGGTATGTGGGAGAGCAGTAACCGGTATGTGGGAGAGCAGTAACCGGTATGTGGGATAGCAGTAACCTGTATGTGGGAGAGCAGTAACCTGTATGTGGGAGAGCAGTAACCGGTATGTGGGAGAGCAGTAACCGGTATGTGGAAGAGCAGTAACCGTTATGTAGGAGAGCAGTAACCTGTATGTAGGAGAGCAGTAACCGGTATGTGGGAGAGCAGTAACCGGTATGTGGGAGAGCAGTGACCGGTATGTGGGAGAGCAGTTACCTGTATGTGGGAGAGCAGTAACCGTTATGTAGGAGAGCAGTAACCTGTATGTAGGAGAGCAGTAACCGGTATGTGGGAGAGCAGTAACCGGTATGTGGGAGAGCAGTAACCGTTATGTAGGAGAGCAGTAACCTGTATGTAGGAGAGCAGTGACCTGTATGTGGGAGAGCAGTAACCGGTATGTGGGAGAGCAGTAACCTGTATGTGGGAGAGCAGTAACCTGTATGTGGGAGAGCAGTAACCGGTATGTGGGAGAGCAGTAACCGGTATGTGGGAGAGCAGTAACCGGTATGTGGGAGAGCAGTAACCTGTATGTGGGAGAGCAGTAACCGGTATGTGGGAGAGCAGTAACCGGTATGTGGGAGAGCAGTAACCTGTATGTAGGAGAGCAGTAACCGGTATGTGGGAGAGCAGTAACCGGTATGTGGGAGAGCAGTAACCGGTATGTGGGAGAGCAGTAACCGGTATGTGGGAGAGCAGTAACCTGTATGTGGGAGAGCAGTAACCTGTATGTGGGAGAGCAGTAACCTGTATGTGGGAGAGCAGTAACCTGTATGTGGGAGAGCAGTAACCGGTATGTGGGAGAGCAGTAACCGGTATGTGGGAGAGCAGTAACCGGTATGTGGGAGAGCAGTAGCCGGTATGTGGGAGAGCAGTAACCGGTATGTGGGAGAGCAGTAACCGGTATGTGGGAGAGCAGTAACCTGTATGTAGGAGAGCAGTAACCGGTATGTGGGAGAGCAGTAACCGGTATGTGGGAGAGCAGTAACCGGTATGTGGGAGAGCAGTAACCGGTATGTGGGAGAGCAGTAACCTGTATGTGGGAGAGCAGTAACCTGTATGTGGGAGAGCAGTAACCTGTATGTTGGAGAGCAGTAACCTGTATGTGGGAGAGCAGTAACCGGTATGTGGGAGAGCAGTAACCGGTATGTGGGAGAGCAGTAACCGGTATGTGGGAGAGCAGTAACCTGTATGTGGGAGAGCAGTAACCGGTATGTGGGAGAGCAGTAACTGGTATGTGGGAGAGCAGTAACCGGTATGTATGAGAGCAGTAACCTGTATGTAGGAGAGCAGTAACCGGTATGTGGGAGAGCAGTAACCGGTATGTGGGAGAGCAGTAACCGGTATGTGGGAGAGCAGTAACCTGTATGTGGGAGAGCAGTAACCTGTATGTGGGAGAGCAGTAACCGGTATGTGGGAGAGCAGTAACCGGTATGTGGGAGAGCAGTAACCGGTATGTGGGAGAGCAGTAACCGGTATGTGGGAGAGCAGTAACCGGTATGTGGGATAGCAGTAACCTGTATGTGGGAGAGCAGTAACCTGTATGTGGGAGAGCAGTAACCGGTATGTGGGAGAGCAGTAACCGGTATGTGGAAGAGCAGTAACCGTTATGTAGGAGAGCAGTAACCTGTATGTAGGAGAGCAGTAACCGGTATGTGGGAGAGCAGTAACCGGTATGTGGGAGAGCAGTGACCGGTATGTGGGAGAGCAGTTACCTGTATGTGGGAGAGCAGTAACCGTTATGTAGGAGAGCAGTAACCTGTATGTAGGAGAGCAGTAACCGGTATGTGGGAGAGCAGTAACCGGTATGTGGGAGAGCAGTAACCGTTATGTAGGAGAGCAGTAACCTGTATGTAGGAGAGCAGTGACCTGTATGTGGGAGAGCAGTAACCGGTATGTGGGAGAGCAGTAACCGGTATGTGGGAGAGCAGTAACCGGTATGTGGGAGAGCAGTAACCGGTATGTGGGAGAGCAGTAACCTGTATGTGGGAGAGCAGTAACCTGTATGTGGGAGAGCAGTAACCGGTATGTGGGAGAGCATTAACCGGTATGTGGGAGAGCAGTAACCTGTATGTGGGAGAGCAGTAACCTGTATGTGGGAGAGCAGTAACCTGTATGTGGGAGAGCATTAACCGGTATGTGGGAGAGCAGTAACCGGTTTGTGGGAGAGCAGTAACCGGTATGTGGGAGAGCAGTAACCGGTATGTGGGAGAGCAGTAGCCGGTATGTGGGAGAGCAGTAACCGGTATGTGGGAGAGCAGTAACCGGTATGTAGGAGAGCAGTAACCTGTATGTAGGAGAGCAGTAACCGGTATGTGGGAGAGCAGTAACCGGTATGTGGGAGAGCAGTGACCGGTATGTGGGAGAGCAGTAATCTGTATGTGGGAGAGCAGTAACCTGTATGTGGGAGAGCAGTAACCTGTATGTGGGAGAGCAGTAACCGGTATGTGGGAGAGCAGTAACTGGTATGTGGGAGAGCAGTAACCGGTATGTGGGAGAGCAGTAACCGGTATGTGGGAGAGCAGTAGCCGGTATGTGGGAGAGCAGTAACCGGTATGTGGGAGAGCAGTAACCGGTATGTAGGAGAGCAGTAACCTGTATGTAGGAGAGCAGTAACCGGTATGTGGGAGAGCAGTAACCGGTATGTGGGAGAGCAGTAAGCGGTATGTGGGAGAGCAGTAACTGGTATGTGGGAGAGCAGTAACCGGTATGTGGGAGAGCAGTAACCTGTATGTGGGAGAGCAGTAACCTGTATGTGGGAGAGCAGTAACCTGTATGTGGGAGAGCAGTAACCGGTATGTGGGAGAGCAGTAACCGGTATGTGGGAGAGCAGTAACCGGTATGTGGGAGAGCAGTAACCGGTATGTGGGAGAGCAGTAACCTGTATGTGGGAGAGCAGTAACCTGTATGTGGGAGAGCAGTAACCGGTATGTGGGAGAGCAGTAACCGGTATGTGGGAGAGCAGTAACCGGTATGTGGGAGAGCAGTAGCCGGTATGTGGGAGAGTAGTAACCGGTATGTGGGAGAGCAGTAACCGGTATGTAGGAGAGCAGTAACCTGTATGTAGGAGAGCAGTAACCGGTATGTGGGAGAGCAGTAACCGGTATGTGGGAGAGCAGTAACCGGTATGTGGGAGAGCAGTAACCTGTATGTGGGAGAGCAGTAACCTGTATGTGGGAGAGCAGTAACCTGTATGTGGGAGAGCAATAACCTGTATGTGGGAGAGAAGTAACCGGTATGTGGGAGAGCAGTAACCGGTATGTGGGAGAGCAGTAACCTGTATGTGGGAGAGCAGTAACCTGTATGTGGGAGAGCAGTAACCTGTATGTGGGAGAGCAGTAACCGGTATGTGGGAGAGCAGTAACCGGTATGTGGGAGAGCAGTAACCTGTATGTGGGAGAGCAGTAACCGGTATGTGGGAGAGCAGTAACCGGTATGTGGGAGAGCAGTAATTTGTATGTGGGAGAGCAGTAACCGGTATGTGGGAGAGCAGTAACCGGTATGTGGGAGAGCAGTAACCGGTATGTGGGAGAGCAGTAACCTGTATGTGGGAGAGCAGTAACCTGTATGTGGGAGAGCAGTAACCTGTATGTGGGAGAGCAGTAACCGGTATGTGGGAGAGCAGTAACCGGTATGTGGGAGAGCAGTAACCGGTATGTGGGAGAGCAGTAACCGGTATGTGGGAGAGCAGTAGCCGGTATGTGGGAGAGCAGTAACTGGTATGTGGGAGAGCAGTAACCGGTATGTAGGAGAGCAGTAACCTGTATGTAGGAGAGCAGTAACCGGTATGTGGGAGAGCAGTAACCGGTATGTGGGAGAGCAGTAACCGGTATGTGGGAGAGCAGTAACCTGTATGTGGGAGAGCAGTAACCTGTATGTGGGAGAGCAGTAACCTGTATGTGGGAGAGCAGTAACCGGTATGTGGGAGAGCAGTAACCTGTATGTGGGAGAGCAGTAACCTGTATGTGGGAGAGCAGTAACCGGTATGTGGGAGAGCAGTAACCGGTATGTGGGAGAGCAGTAACCGGTATGTGGGAGAGCAGTAACCGGTATGTGGGAGAGCAGTAGCCGGTATGTGGGAGAGCAGTAACTGGTATGTGGGAGAGCAGTAACCGGTATGTAGGAGAGCAGTAACCTGTATGTAGGAGAGCAGTAACCGGTATGTGGGAGAGCAGTAACCGGTATGTGGGAGAGCAGTAACCGGTATGTGGGAGAGCAGTAACCTGTATGTGGGAGAGCAGTAACCGGTATGTGGGAGAGCAGTAACCGGTATGTGGGAGAGCAGTAACCTGTATGTGGGAGAGCAGTAACCTGTATGTGGGAGAGCAGTAACCGGTATGTGGGAGAGCAGTAACCGGTATGTGGGAGAGCAGTAACCTGTATGTGGGAGAGCAGTAACCTGTATGTGGGAGAGCAGTAACCTGTATGTGGGAGAGCAGTAACCTGTATGTGGGAGAGCAGTAACCTGTATGTGGGAGAGCAGTAACCTGTATGTGGGAGAGCAGTAACCTGTATGTGGGAGAGCAGTAACCTGTATGTGGGAGAGCAGTAACCTGTATGTGGGAGAGCAGTAACCGGTATGTGGGAGAGCAGTAACCTGTTTGTGGGAGAGCAGTAACCTGTATGTGGGAGAGCAGTAACCTGTATGTGGGAGAGCAGTAACCAGTATGTGGGAGAGCAGTAACCGGTATGTGGGAGAGCAGTAACCGGTATGTGGGAGAGCAGTAACCTGTATGTAGGAGAGCAGTAACCGGTATGTGGGAGAGCAGTAACCGGTATGTAGGAGAGCAGTAACCTGTATGTGGGAGAGCAGTAACCTGTATGTGGGAGAGCAGTAACCTGTATGTGGGAGAGCAGTAACCCGTATGTGGGAGAGCAGTAACCGGTATGTAGGAGAGCAGTAACCTGTATGTGGGAGAGCAGTAACCGGTATGTGGGAGAGCAGTTACCGGTATGTGGGAGAGCAGTAACTTGTATGTGGGAGAGCAGTAACCGGTATGTGGGAGAGCAGTAACCGGTATGTGGGAGAGCAGTAACCTGTATGTGGGAGAGCAGTAACCGGTATGTGGGAGAGCAGTAACCTGTATGTGGGAGAGCAGTAACTTGTATGTGGGAGAGCAGTAACCTGTATGTAGGAGAGCAGTAACTTGTATGTGGGAGAGCAGTAACCTGTATGTGGGAGAGCAGTAACTTGTATGTGGGAGAGCAGTAACCTGTATGTAGGAGAGCAGTAACCTGTATGTGGGAGAGCAGTAACCCGTATGTGGGAGAGCAGTAACCTGTATGTGGGAGAGCAGTAACCGGTATGTGGGAGAGCAGTAACCGGTATGTGGGAGAGCAGTAACCGGTATGTGGGAGAGCAGTAACCTGTATGTGGGAGAGCAGTAACCGGTATGTGGGAGAGCAGTAACCTGTATGTGGGAGAGCAGTAACCTGTATGTGGGAGAGCAGTAACCGGTATGTGGGAGAGCAGTAACCGGTATGTGGGAGAGCAGTAACCGGTATGTGGGAGAGCAGTAACCGGTATGTGGGAGAGCAGTAACCTGTATGTGGGAGAGCAGTAACCGGTATGTGGGAGAGCAGTAACCTGTATGTGGGAGAGCAGTAACCTGTATGTGGGAGAGCAGTAACTGGTATGTGGGAGAGCAGTTACCTGTATGTGGGAGAGCAGTAACCGGTATGTGGGAGAGCAGTAACCGGTATGTGGGAGAGCAGTAACCGGTATGTGGGAGAGCAGTAACCTGTATGTGGGAGAGCAGTAACCGGTATGTGGGAGAGCAGTAACCGGTATGTGGGAGAGCAGTAACCTGTATGTGGGAGAGCAGTAACCTGTATGTGGGAGAGCAGTAACCTGTATGTGGGAGAGCAGTTACCTGTATGTGGGAGAGCAGTAACCTATATGTGGGAGAGCAGTAACCTGTATGTGGGAGAGCAGTTACCTGTATGTGGGAGAGCAGTAACCTGTATGTGGGAGAGCAGTAACCTGTATGTGGGAGAGCAGTAACCTGTATGTGGGAGAGCAGTTACCTGTATGTGGGAGAGCAGTAACCTGTATGTGGGAGAGCAGTAACCTGTATGTGGGAGAGCAGTAACCGGTATGTGGGAGAGCAGTAACCGGTATGTGGGAGAGCAGTAACCTGTATGTAGGAGAGCAGTAACCTGTATGTGGGAGAGCAGTAACCTGTATGTGGGAGAGCAGTAACCGGTATGTGGGAGAGCAGTAACCGGTATGTAGGAGAGCAGTAACCTGTATGTGGGAGAGCAGTTACCTGTATGTGGGAGAGCAGTGACCTGTATGTGGGAGATCAGTTACCTGTATGTGGGAGAGCAGTAACCTGTATGTGGGAGAGCAGTAACCTGTATGTGGGAGAGCAGTAACCGGTATGTGGGAGAGCAGTAACCGGTATGTGGGAGAGCAGTAACCTGTATGTGGGAGAGCAGTTACCTGTATGTGGGAGAGCAGTAACCTGTATGTGGGAGAGCAGTAACCGGTATGTGGGAGAGCAGTAACCGGTATGTGGGAGAGCAGTAACCTGTATGTAGGAGAGCAGTAACCTGTATGTGGGAGAGCAGTAACCTGTATGTGGGAGAGCAGTAACCGGTATGTGGGAGAGCAGTAACCGGTATGTGGGAGAGCAGTAACCGGTATGTGGGAGAGCAGTAACCTGTATGTGGGAGAGCAGTAACCGGTATGTGGGAGAGCAGTAACCGGTATGTAGGAGAGCAGTAACCGGTATGTGGGAGAGCAGTAACCGGTATGTGGGAGAGCAGTAACCGGTATGTGGGAGAGCAGTAACCGGTATGTGGGAGAGCAGTAACCTGTATGTGGGAGAGCAGTAACCTGTATGTGGGAGAGCAGTAACCTGTATGTGGGAGAGCAGTAACCTGTATGTAGGAGAGCAGTAACCTGTATGTGGGAGAGCAGTAACCGGTATGTGGGAGAGCAGTAACCTGTATGTGGGAGAGCAGTAACTTGTATGTGGGAGAGCAGTAACCGGTATGTGGGAGAGCAGTAACCGGTATGTGGGAGAGCAGTAACCTGTATGTGGGAGAGCAGTAACCTGTATGTGGGAGAGCAGTAACCGGTATGTGGGAGAGCAGTAACCGGTATGTGGGAGAGCAGTAACCGGTATGTGGGAGAGCAGTAACCGGTATGTGGGAGAGCAGTAATTTGTATGTGGGAGAGCAGTAACCGGTATGTGGGGGTTGCTGTATGGAAATAGACAATTATCCACATCTTTCATTCCTTGTAGCAGTACCCTGATCATTTGATTAAAGGAAGCTGGGGCATTCACCAACCCCTGAATTCAGAGATCTAACAGTTTTGGACTTACATGAAATGCATTGCCATTTTCTTCTTTGTACCTGGAGTGTAATTATGTGACTTCTTAATTTGTGGATAATTTGCATCACACCTTGTCAATACAGTAATGATAAAAATGTAAGTGCATACCTGTCAACCCTCCCTTATTAGGAGGGAGACTCTCTCATTTTGACCAAAATTTACCAATCTCCTTCATTTAAGTCCAAACCCATGATAACTCAAAATCTACATCTTGTGGTCAAATGAGATCCTAGTTACTGTAGGATATGTGTAATGCCCATAATAGGTGTATCTGGATCAAATGAATACTTTGTGAAGTTATTTGATACATAATTATAAGGGAAAGACAAATTGAGCAATCAGTTTCAGTCACATTTTATGCACTTTCAAGTACAGAACACAAATTAAGGCAATCTTCTACACAGGCAATAAGTCTTTACAGGAATTTCACGTGTAATGCTTTAAAAAAAGTGAATTTCACATGAAAATTCCACATGAAACTTTGTGATACATGTGACTTTTTATTTTAGCTATTTTAATTTCTAAATGCTTATTTCATAACATGGTTTTCACATGTATTTCAAGGGTATTTCATGTGAATTTCATGTGAGTTTATAATTTAGTTGATTTTTACATGCATATTTTTCATTCTAAATTCACAAGAATATTTTGAAAATCACATAAAATTCATGTGAAATTCATGTGAAATCAAGTTAAGGGTTTTTCACTAAACATTTGCTGTATAGATCTAGAGCTTTTTGTGAGCATGACACAATGTGAAGCAGAAATAAAACACAAACAACAAGACCTTTTCTATCGCATGCTTTAATCAGACTACAGCATTTAGACAGAAATTGGCCTAAATTCAGTGTATACATTTGTCAATTTAACAGATGGTAGAACAGATTTGTAAATAAGATCAATCACATGTAATAAATAGTTTGAAATTCATTTAAATTCTCTTTAAAAGGAAAACAAATTGATGTATAAACATAATGTAGGCTGCTGTGCTATATAGCACAGTCATATTAATCACTAATTAATTACAATATCTAGGAGTTACAATCACCTACATACATGTACAGTCTCTATACCCCTGGGCCCAGGATCATGAAACAATCTGAAGTCTAAGATTGTTTCATGATCCCGGAGCCAGAAATATAATTCACTGATTAAATTTGGAGTTATGAAATGTCAAAAAACAAATACAAACATATTCACAAACTTGGCACAAAACCTTAACCTGGACCTTATTTTGTTTTTGTCTAAAAACCAAGTTAAGGCCAAAACAGAACAAAATGTTTTCCCAATTTTTTTTTTTTTTTTGACTAAACAAAATGGTTATTGAACTAAGATTTTTTATTACCATAATCATCAACTTGAGTGTAGTACATTTACTGAATGCTTGGAAAGACTAAACTGACCCCAAGCCTTTACTACAGGACGGATGGCCAGACAGGGGTGATTACCGGGTAAAGTATAACCCCCACCCCCCTAACTTTGATTCCAGTAAATACACACATCCCCCCCCCCCCCCCCCCCCCCCCCCCATCCTGACTTCAGCGCAGGGGTATGATAAATAACAGTGATAAGAACAACTTCAGAACCACAATCACACCCAAGTCCAAATATTTTGTCCTTTGACCTTTATAATTATAGCAATTGATTTTTATTTAGATTTCCTTGCACTGATGGCAGAATGGAAAGTTTTAAGCCTGGTTTACCTGAGAAAAAAATGGATAGTACTTTGTATCTTTTGTATACAGAAATATTGCCAAAAATCAACAAGGAAAAATATTTCACTCCTTTGAGCAAAATCCCATGTACTACTTGATTATCAGGGAGCAACTTTAGAATACATCTTACAAGATAAACTAATTCAAGTCAATCTCATCCAAATTAGTGGTATATCCAGTTCATATTTCATTATGATCATCAATATTGAAACGATTATTATTATAATGTTTATCCTATACACAATTATATCTGTAATGTAATAAATAAAGCCTTTTGAAAGCCTGAGGTATAATATTTGAGTATAAAACATGAAGAACGGTCTGCTCACAATACAACATGATTATAACTGGTCACTGTCACTCTCTTCATCAACACAGTCACCTCCTGCTGTGAACCAGAATCGACTGTACTGCCCCGTCATTATAACTACCCAGACATTACTACATATCTCCACCATTGGCATATTGTCACATTGTAGTCAGCTCTGAAGTAGGTTTACTTTCACATTTGAGTCTACTTTGAAGTATGTCTCAAGTTAAACTCTAGACTGTAGTCACAATTCAGGTCTGCCCTGGAGTATATTTTGAGTGGTGCCACTAGAACTCTGGACTGTAGTCACAATTTAGGTCTGCCCTGGGAGTATATTTTGAGTGGTGCCACTAGAACTCTGGACTGTAGTCACAATTTAGGTCTGCCCTTGGAGTATATTTTGATAGGTGACACTAGAACTCCAGACTACTTTCACGTTTGGGTCGTCCTTGGAGTATATTTTGACTGGTTACACTAGAGCTCTAGACTGTAGTCACAATTCAGGTCTGCCCTGGAGTATATTTTGAGTGGTGCCACTAGAACTCTGGACTGTAGTATATTTTGAGTGGCGCCACTAGAACTCTGGACTGTAGTATATTTTGAGTGGTGCCACTAGACCTCTGGACTACTTTCACGTTTGGGTCGTCCTTGGGGTATATTTTGATAGGTGCCACTAGAACTCCGGACTACTTTCACGTTTGGGTCGTCCTTGGAGTATATTTTGACTGGTTACACTAGAACTCTGGACTGTAGTCACAATTCAGGTCTGCCCTGGAGTATATTTTGACTGGTTACACTAGAACTCCGGACTGTAGTCACAGTTCAGGTCTGCCCTGGAGTATATTTTGACTGGTTACACTAGAACTCTAGACTGTAGTCACAATTCAGGTCTGCCCTGGAGTATATTTTGATAGGTGCCACTAGAACTCTGGACTGTAGTCACAATTCAGGTCTGCCTTGGAGTATATTTTGAGTGGTGCCACTAGAACTCTGGACTGTAGTCACAATTCAGGTCTGCCCTGGAGTATATTTTGAGTGGTGCCACTAGAACTCTGGACTGTAGTCACAATTCAGGTCTGCCCTGGAGTATATTTTGAGTGGTGCCACTAGAACTCTAGACTGTAGTCACAATTCAGGTCTGCCCTGGGAGTATATTTGGATTGGTGCCACTAAAACTCTGGACTACTTTCACGTTTGGGTCGTCCTTGAAGGTATGCGTCCATTGGCTCTAATCGCTGATGTATGATACAATCTGAAAGGCAAACCAGTCCATCCATAGAAACATGTAATTTGCGACCTATATATAGCTTGCCATACCCATTTACCATTTCCACTTCAATTGGATAAGACTATCCTGTACATGATTATGGAAGTTAATCTGACATTAACCCTAGTGTTTCTGTTTTCTCACAAATGACTGTGGCTATATACAATGATATTATGAAAGCTGTGCCAAAGATATCAATACTCTATAAATTTGCAACATAGTGGATTTTTCTTTCAATTATCAAAGTTATCTTAAACAATAGTAATGACTACTGCATCGTTTCTATTTAAGACAATAAGAGGTGACACATGCACCATACATCCAGAAAAATGTCATTGTTTCTTACCTAGAATTCAGAGGGGTGACATACTGGTCCTGTCACATGTACCTTATATCTAGTAAAATACCATTGTCCCTTACCTAGAATCCAGAGGGTTGACACAATGGTCCTGTCACATGTACCTTATATCTAGTAAAATACCATTGTCCCTTACCTAGAATCCAGAGGGGTGACACACTGGTCCTGTCACATGTACCTTATATCTAGTAAAATACCATTGTCACTTACCTAGAATCCAGAGGGGTGACACACTGGTTCTGTCAGGGTAGAAGTCATTGCCTACAATCACCTGGGCCTTTGAGGTGGACACTGTTACCTGTAACACAGAAATTTATTCTAAAGGTTCTACCAACAATCGGGAGAGACCAGAACATAACTTAACATGATTTAAGTGGTTTGGGCTATTTTTAGTAACAAATCCATACCCCAACTAGTTTATCAAAGGCCAAATTAAGCAAGTGTCTGGTAGGTGGCCAACATAGATCCCACAACCCCCACACATGTAAAAAGTGTTGATGCACTCCGCCATCTTTAATTCTACTTGTGCCACCTCTATTTTTAGAACCCATAAAATTGTGACCGAATATAATTCCAGAATTATTAAACTAGCTCCATGTAACTCACCTGACCACCACAAAGCTTGATGAGAGCAGCGATATGGGACCTCGGAGGCGATGTTTTCTGCGACACAAACATGATGCCCACACCAGAGAACAAAGTGGACTTGTAGTTCTCCTTTAGGCTTTCCTTCTCCAGCCGAGCTGTCTATAGAACAATAGGACAACAGTTTTAAGTATATATAACAAATATGACTTGTAATTCTCCTTCAGGCTTTCCTTCTCTAGTCAACTGTCTATAGAACAATAGGAAAACAGTTTTAAGTATATATAACAAATATGACTTGTAATTCTCCTTCAGGCTTTCCTTCTCTAGTCAACTGTCTATAGAACAATAGGACAACAGTTTTAAGTATATATAACAAATATGAGTTGTAGTTCTCCTTCAGGCTTTCCTTCTCTAGTCAACTGTCTATAGAACAATAGGAAAACAGTTTTAAGTATATATAACAAATATGACTTGTAATTCTCCTTCAGGCTTTCCTTCTCTAGTCAACTGTCTATAGAACAATAGGACAACAGTTTTAAGTATATATAACAAATATGAGTTGTAGTTCTCCTTCAGGCTTTCCTTCTCTAGTCAACTGTCTATAGAACAATAGGAAAACAGTTTTAAGTATATATAACAAATATGACTTGTAATTCTCCTTCAGGCTTTCCTTCTCTAGTCAACTGTCTATAGAACAATAGGAAAACAGTTTTAAGTATATATAACAAATATGAGTTGTAGTTCTCCTTCAGGCTTTCCTTCTCTAGCCGAGCTGTCTATAGAACAATAGGAAAACAGTTTTAAGTATATATAACAAATATGAGTTGTAGTTCTCCTTCAGGCTTTCCTTCTCTAGTCAACTGTCTATAGAACAATAGGAAAACAGTATAATACAAAAGGCCTGAGAGAACATCAGGGGAAGTGTAATACAAAAACCTAGTATCATCCCCGATACTTCAGGGGTTACACTCATTTACCCTCTCAGCACTCCTGGAATATGCCATAGCAAAACTGAAGGCAGACCAGTGGTGATTTGATTGGTTGCTGGTAAAAACACTTGACCAATCACTAAAGCTGAAAGCTGTACATGGAAGATTACAAAGGAGTAATAAGAGCACCGCAAGCGGAGGAATGATACGCCAGGGGGACCCTTAACAAGAGCACCGCAAGCGGAGGAATGATATACCAGGGGGGACCCCTAACAAGAGCACTGAAAGCGGAGGAATGATACGCCAGGGGGGACCCTTAACAACAAGAGCACCACAAGCGGAGGAATGATACGCCAGGGGGGACCCTTAACAACAAGAGCACCACAAGCGGAGGAATGATACGCCGGGGGGACCCTTAACAAGAGCACTGAAAGCGGAGGAATGATACACCAGGGGGATCCTTAACAACAAGAGCACCACAAGCGGAGGAATGATACGCCAGGGGGACCCTTAACAAGAGCACTGAAAGCGGAGGAATGATACGCCAGGGGGACCCTTAACAAGAGCACCGAAAGCCGAGGAATGATACGCCAGGGGGACCCTTAACAAGAGCACTGAAAGCAGAGGAATGATACGCCAGGGGGACCCTTAACAAGAGCACTGAAAGCAGAGGAATGATACGCCAGGGGGACCCTTAACAAAAGCACCGAAAGCGGAGGAATGATACGCCACGGGGACCCTTAACAAGAGCACCGCAAGCCGAGGAATGATACGCCAGGGGGACCCTTAACAAGAGCACCGCTAGCGGAGGAATGATACACCAGGGGGACCCTTAACAAGAGCACTGAAAGCAGAGGAATGATAAGCCAGGGGGACCCTTAACAAGAGCACCGCTAGCGGGGGAATGATACGCCAGGGGGACCCTTAACAAGAGCACCACAAGCGGAGGAATGATACACCCGTCGGACCCTTAACAAGAGCACCGAAAGCGGAGGAATGATACGCCAGGGGGATCCTTAACAACAAGAGCACCACAAGCGGAGGAATGATACGCCAGGGGGACCCTTAACAAGAGCACTGAAAGCGGAGGAATGATACGCCAGGGGGACCCTTAACAAGAGCACCGAAAGCCGAGGAATGATACGCCAGGGGGATCCTTAACAAGAGCACTGAAAGCAGAGGAATGATACGCCAGGGGGACCCTTAACAAGAGCACTGAAAGCAGAGGAATGATACGCCAGGGGGACCCTTAACAAAAGCACCGAAAGCGGAGGAATGATACGACACGGGGACCCTTAACAAGAGCACCGCAAGCCGAGGAATGATACGCCAGGGGGACCCTTAACAAGAGCACTGAAAGCAGAGGAATGATACGCCAGGGGGGACCCTTAACAAGAGCACCGAAAGCGGAGGAATGATACGCCACGGGGACCCTTAACAAGAGCACCGCAAGCCGAGGAATGATACGCCAGGGGGACCCTTAACAAGAGCACCGCTAGCGGAGGAATGATACACCAGGGGGACCCTTAACAAGAGCACTGAAAGCAGAGGAATGATAAGCCAGGGGGACCCTTAACAAGAGCACCGCTAGCGGGGGAATGATACGCCAGGGGGACCCTTAACAAGAGCACCACAAGCGGAGGAATGATACGCCCGTCGGACCCTTAACAAGAGCACCGAAAGCGGAGGAATGATACGCCAGGGGGATCCTTAACAACAAGAGCACCACAAGCGGAGGAATGATACGCCAGGGGGACCCTTAACAAGAGCACTGAAAGCGGAGGAATGATACGCCAGGGGGACCCTTAACAAGAGCACCGAAAGCCGAGGAATGATATGCCAGGGGGACCCTTAACAAGAGCACTGAAAGCAGAGGAATGATACGCCAGGGGGACCCTTAACAAGAGCACTGAAAGCAGAGGAATGATACGCCAGGGGGACCCTTAACAAAAGCACCACAAGCCGAGGAATGATACGCCAGGGGGACCCTTAACAAGAGCACCGCTAGCGGAGGAATGATACACCAGGGGGACCCTTAACAAGAGCACTGAAAGCAGAGGAATGATACGCCACAGGGACCCTTAACAAGAGCACCGCTAGCGGAGGAATGATACGCCAGGGGGACCCTTAACAAGAGCACCACAAGCGGAGGCAAGATGCGCCCGTCGTACCCTTAACAAGAGCACTGAAAGCGGAGGAATGATACGCCCGTCGGACCCTTAACAAGAGCACCGCAAGCGGAGGAATGATACGCCCGTCGGACCCTTAACAAGAGCACTGAAAGCGGAGGAATGATACGCCGTCGAACCCTTAACAAGAGCACCGCTAGCGGAGGAATTATACACCCGTCAGACCCTATCAGAAGTAAACTGAGATTAACAGTAGGCAATGTCAAAGTCAAGTGTAAAACAGGTGATATAAAATTCTAAAATAGGTTGTTTTGTTGTGGACACAAAGTCAACCAAAAGTAAACACATTTTCTACATATTGCCCAAAAGGGCCATAACTCTAGTAAATAACTTCCTATTTTGTATACACTCGGATATTAACTTTTATTGTTAATATGTAACAGAAACATCACTTGGTTGTGAAGAATTTGCCTTACCTTTACATATGGAAACCAGTCCGTCACTTCATAAGCTTCCTCTGGTAACCATCGGCCTGCATCCAGTGAATCGTAAACCTTCAAACAAAGTATCTAAGCTACAGTCATAGCCCTTCTGTCTTCTCAACACATCCATCATTAGTTATAAAAGATTGAAAGTACAAAAGCAAATGTTGTCATGTATATCGAGTGACAAATATTTACTTTCAGTTTACTTTACGTTCAGTCAAGTCATACTGCCATGTCATAAATATGGTATTACACACATGTAATAGCACTATTGTGACGTCATAAACAAATGACGTCTTAATGATGTCATATGATTGTCTCAGTAGGAAAATTGTGCCATTAAAGTAGAAATTTGCCTGTCTTATAGGAAATGAATTTGAAATTTTAAGTTTATTTTCTCATAAATATAAGTTATGTGATAAATAGAATCTTACAGTACACTCATGTCCATGTAATATGGAATCGTGTCCATGTAATATGGAATCGTGTCAATGTAATATGGAATCGTGTCAATGTAATATGGAATCGTGTCAATGTAATATGGAATTTATTAAACTCGTTAAATAATTTAATATGTCACCCGCCTAATGGCTTATCACATATTAAATTATTCAACTCATTTATTCCATATTACATCAACACTCATGTAAGATCCTCTATATCTTTATAATAATGTAAGTTAGATGTTTTTTATTGCTTCAGCTTTCAAATGAAACCAACAATACACATACATATGTCATTGAGTTCAAGTGATTTTTGTCATGAGCTATGAAATTGTGACGTATCATATATATTGTTTGTATTTTTTTGTAAACAGCTACCAGGTACACATAGGTTCACCATCATCTTAGCTTCGTACCCATTTTTGGTGAACAATCCAGGAGCCTCTAGAAACAGCGTACAACAGGTTGAGGGTGCGCCGAGGACCTCCGCATACTAAATGTGTCGTGGTGTCGGAAACATTGTCCGAAATCACAAAATGGCCAATCTTTTTTACAATGGAGATGACCGTGTCCTGTTCACTGGAACAGATAGAGAAACCAGACAGTCAGATTTAATCAAACATGGCAGTTCCATAAACTAACATCAAGTTAAATAGACACATCTACAAATGTTTGCTTTGATGAATGTAAAGTTAATCTAAGATTCATTAGTTTGATACTCGGTACGTATGAAATTACCTTGATCAGAGCAATACACTTTCTTTAATACTAAAGAAACAGGTTTTAACTTCATTCATGTTCATAAACAGTACCCAACAAAAATGTGAAATTATATGCCAAAACGTACAGATGATAAATTTGTGCAGGAACTGATTCTAGATATGGATATAAATTTGACAAACCCATTGCAAAAGGTGAAGGAGATAGGCCTAGAGCTGGGACAAACTTTCCCTTTCATGTAAGTCAAAGGTCAAAATGTAGGTCATAACCCAAGTATTTAGTTTCAGTGACAAGAATTGCAAGAGATAGAACCCAGACTAAACAGTGGAAGGATGGACACAACATGAATCTATAGTCTCCCCCCCACCCCCCTCAGTTCCCGGTATGCAATATTAAGCACAGGGAAAATTTATACATGTAAGGTTTTAATTGTTCATGGGAAAAAGATACACTTACTGCGAGTGTAAACTTGTCATGACGACTGAAGGTCTGTTAGGACTACGCCTGAAGGAAGATCCTACATTCCCTCGGAATGTGGCCATGGAGCTTCCGTCACCATCACTGCTGGACATATCACTGTCACCAAACTTCTGCTTCCGTTGACCAAGTGATGATTCGGAGAACGCCTTCTTCCTAGGCTTGCCACAGGACTTCGGCACTTTCCTCCTGAAGTTAAATTCATCGATGCTGGGTCTCGGTGGTGCAAAACCTAAGACAGAGGAGGTCATGGAGTCGTCATCACCGAACACGGTGGACAAGGACATACCGTGCTGTCCAGTTGCCTGTAATGCAGACTCTGATTGTGTACTAGAGACACTCACTGTACTGTCATTCACTAAAATATCCTTCATTATGTTTTTTATTGGAGCAACATGACTGTCCGACTTCTCGTCGTCATCACTAGAGGAAAACATCACATCTGCATCTTGCTGCTTGGGATCAGATCTGCTGCCCTTCCTCAATTTTTTACGAGATAATTTCTCACCTTCATCTGTGGTCACCTTCCTCTTCCGTCCCTTACCCGCTACATTTCCTGACCCTTTAGAGCAATGGTCCTGAAGTGATGGGCGTACTTTGTCTGAGCTCATCGTAGGTTCGATCAGAAATGAGCTGGGCATGTTATCCTGTGGCATCAACATCTTCCCTTTTTTGTTTGGCATTCTTTTTCTTGGTGGTTGCAACTTAGTTCTTATACTCTCATCAACAGTTGAAGTTGGATCACAATTACCCGCCGTCTCGTCAGAAGAGCTCCCCTCTACACTAGGGATAATGTTTTCACAACGATCACTTAGACTAGAAATTTTATCACAGGTACTAACAATTTTCACATAGGCCCCAGCTGAGACTGTGTCACTCTCGGGAACACTAACATATTGCTGCTCACTTTCTCCCTGCAGTCCATCCTGGTCGACAATGACACTGGCTGGCATGGCCGTAAAGGTTACAGACTTCCTGTGTCCACTTCTTGAAGAGGATTCACATGACTGACTTTCACTTGTGACAACCTGTTGAGGTGGGTCTGATGCACGGCTTCTACGCCTTCCTGCCCCGACCTTTATATTTGTCATGCTCTCTTTGACAGTGGAGGGGTCAGATGCTCTACCCCTACCTCTACAAGTACCCCCTCCTCTACAAGTACCCCCTCCTCTACAAGTACCCCCTCCTCTACTGGAACCCCCTCCTCTACAGGTTAAACTTCCTCTTACAGACGATGGGTCCGATTTCCTACTGCTACTGGCAACTTCCTCGCCAATGGGCTGTGAAGTATTACTTTTACCTGTCACAGATTTCCTACGGCCTTTGCCTGTGCTAGCATCTTCCTCGCCAATGGGCTGTGAAGTATTACTTTTACCGGTCACAGATTTCCTACGGCCTTTGCCTGTGCTAGCATCTTCCTCGCCAATAGGCTGTGAAGTATTACTTTTACCGGTCACAGATTTCCTACGGCCTTTGCCTGTGCTAGCATCTTCCTCGCCAATGGGCTGTGAAGTATTACTTTTACCGGTCACAGATTTCCTGCGGCCTTTGCCTGTTGTCTTGCTATTGTCCAAATCAGGTTCTGTTGGTAGCTTTCCTGAGGAAGTCTTTCGTGCTTTCACCGTAGAATTAGAAATCTTTCCACCAGTACTAGTAGAAACTATATCTGTGTCGTGTGTTTGTCCGACATTGGAGCTTTGTGTATCACGGCAGTTTGCTGGTACATCTCTGGATTCTTCCATAACCAAGTCTGTACCATTCAAACTAACAGATGTTACAGCAAGCGACTTCCGACGTCTTGAAGTTCTAGTTGGCAAATCTGTATCCTCACCTACTGAAAATTTTACAGATGACATTGATTTACGACGAGTATTTGTCCTGTTAGAAGTGTTTGACGTCTCCGTGGCTGCCACAGCACCTGGTGCGTGACTGTCGTTATCATCACCTGGTACCGTTTTGCCTGTAGATTTTGCCCTGTTCAACACCGCCAGTGGATCCTCATCCTCCACTTCCATATTTACACCACTGTTGTCTGAAACATAAACATAATTTTTAGACAATAATAACATGTCTACAATCAGTTACACCTTTACATACATACATTTTAGTCACTTTTGCATAATCTTTTTTATTACTTTTCTATTATTATTTTTCAATTTCATTTTAGGCTTAACCTAACAGTGCCATCTTTATGACAAGCACATAAACTGATCCTGTCCCAAACAGTTAACTCTAACCCTAACAGTGCCATCAGTATGACAAGCACATGTACTGACCCTGCCCCAAACAGTTAACTCTAACCCTAACAGTGCCTTCAGTATCACAAGCACATGTACTGATCCTGTCCCGAACAGTTAACTCTAACCCTAACAGTGCCGTCAGTATCACAAGCACATGTACTGATCCTGTCCCAAACAGTTAAATCTAACCCTAACAGTGCCGTCAGTATGACAAGCACATGTACTGATCCTGTCCCAAACAGTTAAATCTAACCCTAACAGTGCCGTCAGTATCACAAGCACATGTACTGATCCTGTCCCAAACAGTTAAATCTAACCCTAACAGTGCCGTCAGTATGACAAGCACATGTACTGATCCTGTCCCAAACAGTTAACTCTAACCCTAACAGTGCCATCAGTATGACAAGCACATGTACTGATCCTGTCCCAAACAGTTAACTCTAACCCTAACAGTGCCGTCAGTATGACAAGCACATGTACTGATCCTGTCCCAAACAGTTAACTCTAACCCTAACAGTGCCATCAGTATGACAAGCACATTTACTGATCCTGCCCCAAACAGTTAACTCTAACCCTAACAGTGCCGTCAGTATCACAAGCACATGTACTGATCCTGTCCCAAACAGTTAACTCTAACCCTAACAGTGCCATCAGTATGACAAGCACATGTACTGATCCTGTCCCAAACAGTTAACTCTAACCCTAACAGTGCCGTCAGTATGACAAGTACATGTACTGATCCTGTCCCGAACAGTTAACTCTAACCCTAACAGTGCCGTCAGTATGACAAGCACATGTACTGATCCTGTCCCAAACAGTTAACTCTAACCCTAACAGTGCCGTCAGTATGACAAGCACATGTACTGATCCTGTCCCAAACAGTTAACTCTAACCCTAACAGTGCCGTCAGTATGACAAGCACATGTACTGATCCTGTCCCAAACAGTTAACTCTAACCCTAACAGTGCCGTCAGTATGACAAGCACATGTACTGATCCTGTCCCAAACAGTTAACTCTAACCCTAACAGTGCCGTCAGTATGACAAGCACATGTACTGATCCTGTCCCAAACAGTTAACTCTAACCCTAACAGTGCTGTCAGTATGACAAGCACATGTACTGATCCTGTCCCAAACAGTTAACTCTATCCCTAACAGTGCCGTCAGTATGACAAGCACATGTACTGATCCTGTCCCAAACAGTTAACTCTAACCCTAACAGTGCCGTCAGTATGACAAGCACATGTACTGATCCTGTCCCAAACAGTTAACTCTAACCCTAACAGTGCTGTCAGTATGACAAGCACATAAAACAGATCCTGCCCCAAACAGTTAACTCTAACCCTAACAGTGCCTTCAGTATGACAAGCACATGTACTGATCCTGTCCCAAACAGTTAACTCTAACCCTAACAGTGCCGTCAGTATGACAAGCACATGTACTGATCCTGTCCCAAACAGTTAACTCTAACCCTAACAGTGCCGTCAGTATCACAAGCACATGTACTGATCCTGTCCCAAACAGTTAACTCTAACCCTAACAGTGCCGTCAGTATGACAAGCACATGTACTGATCCTGTCCCAAACAGTTAACTCTAACCCTAACAGTGCCGTCAGTATCACAAGCACATGTACTGATCCTGTCCCAAACAGTTAACTCTAACCCTAAAAGTGCTGTCAGTATGACAAGCACATAAAACAGATCTTGCCCAAACAGTTAACTCCAACCCTAACAGTGCCTTCAGTATGACAAGCACATGTACTGATCCTGTCCCAAACAGTTAACTCTAACCCTAACAGTGCCGTCAGTATGACAAGCACATGTACTGATCCTGTCCCAAACAGTTAACTCTAACCCTAACAGTGCTGTCAGTATGACAAGCACATAAAACAGATCCTGCCCCAAACAGTTAACTCTAACCCTAACAGTGCCTTCAGTATGACAAGCACATGTACTGATCCTGTCCCAAACAGTTAACTCTAACCCTAACAGTGCCGTCAGTATGACAAGCACATGTACTGATCCTGTCCCAAACAGTTAACTCTAACCCTAACAGTGCCGTCAGTATCACAAGCACATGTACTGATCCTGTCCCAAACAGTTAACTCTAACCCTAACAGTGCCGTCAGTATGACAAGCACATGTACTGATCCTGTCCCAAACAGTTAACTCTAACCCTAACAGTGCCGTCAGTATGACAAGCACATGTACTGATCCTGTCCCAAACAGTTAACTCTAACCCTAAAAGTGCTGTCAGTATGACAAGCACATAAAACAGATCTTGCCCAAACAGTTAACTCCAACCCTAACAGTGCCTTCAGTATGACAAGCACATGTACTGATCCTGTCCCAAACAGTTAACTCTAACCCTAACAGTGCCGTCAGTATGACAAGCACATGTACTGATCCTGCCCCAAACAGTTAAATCTAACCCTAACAGTGCCGTCAGTATCACAAGCACATGTACTGATCCTGTCCCAAACAGTTAACTCTAACCCAAACAGTGCCTTCAGTATGACAAGCACATGTACTGATCCTGCCCCAAACAGTTAACTCTAACCCTAACAGTGCCTTCAGTATCACAAGCACATGTACTGAACCTGTCCCAAACAGTTAACTCTAACCCTAACAGTGCCGTCAGTATGACAAGCACATGTACTGATCCTGTCCCAAACAGTTAACTCTAACCTTAACAGTGCCGTCAGTATGACAAGCACATGTACTGATCCTGTCCCAACCAGTAAAATCTAACCCTAACAGAGCCGTCAGTATGACAAGCACATGTACTGATCCTGTCCCAAACAGTTAACTCTAACCCTAACAGTGCTGTCAGTATGACAAGCACATGTACTGATCCTGTCCCAAACAGTTAACTCTAACCCTAACAGTGCCGTCAGTATGACAAGCACATGTACTGATCCTGTCCCAAACAGTTAACTCTAACCCTAACAGTGCCGTCAGTATGACAAGCACATGTACTGATCCTGTCCCAAACAGTTAACTCTAACCCTAAAAGTGCTGTCAGTATGACAAGCACATAAAACAGATCTTGCCCAAACAGTTAACTCCAACCCTAACAGTGCCTTCAGTATGACAAGCACATGTACTGATCCTGTCCCAAACAGTTAACTCTAACCCTAACAGTGCCGTCAGTATGACAAGCACATGTACTGATCCTGCCCCAAACAGTTAAATCTAACCCTAACAGTGCCGTCAGTATCACAAGCACATGTACTGATCCTGTCCCAAACAGTTAACTCTAACCCAAACAGTGCCTTCAGTATGACAAGCACATGTACTGATCCTGCCCCAAACAGTTAACTCTAACCCTAACAGTGCCTTCAGTATCACAAGCACATGTACTGAACCTGTCCCAAACAGTTAACTCTAACCCTAACAGTGCCGTCAGTATGACAAGCACATGTACTGATCCTGTCCCAAACAGTTAACTCTAACCTTAACAGTGCCGTCAGTATGACAAGCACATGTACTGATCCTGTCCCAACCAGTAAAATCTAACCCTAACAGAGCCGTCAGTATGACAAGCACATGTACTGATCCTGTCCCAAACAGTTAACTCTAACCCTAACAGTGCTGTCAGTATGACAAGCACATGTACTGATCCTGTCCCAAACAGTTAACTCTAACCCTAACAGTGCCGTCAGTATGACAAGCACATGTACTGATCCTGCCCCAAACAGTTAACTCTAACCCTAACAGTGCCGTCAGTATCACAAGCACATGTACTGATCCTGTCCCAAACAGTTAACTCTAACCCAAACAGTGCCTTCAGTATGACAAGCACATGTACTGATCCTGCCCCAAACAGTTAACTCTAACCCTAACAGTGCCTTCAGTATCACAAGCACATGTACTGATCCTGTCCCAAATAGTTAACTCTAACCCTAACAGTGCCATCAGTATGACAAGCACATTTACTGATCCTGTCCCAAACAGTTAACTCTAACCCTAACAGTGCCTTCAGTATCACAAGCACATGTACTGATCCTGCCCCAAACAGTTAACTCTAACCCTAATAGTGCCTTCAGTATGACAAGCACATGTACTGATCCTGTCCCAAACAGTTAACTCTAACCCTAACAGTGCCGTCAGTATCACAAGCACATGTACTGATCCTGTCCCAAACAGTTAAATCTAACCCTAACAGTGCCATCAGTATGACAAGCACATGTACTGATCCTGTCCCAAACAGTTAACTCTAACCCTAACAGTGCCGTCAGTATGACAAGCACATGTACTGATCCTGTCCCAAACAGTTAACCCTAACCCTAACAGTGCCTTCAGTATGACAAGCACATGTACTGATCCTGCCCCGAACAGTTAACTCTAACCCTAACAGTGCCGTCAGTATGACAAGCACATGTACTGATCCTGTCCCAAACAGTTAACTCTAACCCTAACAGTGCCATCAGTATGACAAGCACATGTACTGATCCTGCCCCAAACAGTTAACTCTAACCCTAACAGTGCCTTCAGTATCACAAGCACATGTACTGATCCTGCCCCAAACAGTTAACTCTAACCCTAACAGTGCCATCAGTATCACAAGCACATGTACTGATCCTGCCCCAAACAATTAACTCTAACCCTAACAGTGCCATCAGTATGACAAGCACATGTACTGACCCTGCCCCAAACAGTTAACTCTAACCCTAACAGTGCCGTCAGTATGACAAGCACATAAAACTGGTCCTGCCCCAAACAGTTAACTCTAACCCTAACAGTGCCGTCAGTATGACAAGCACTTGTACTGATCCTGCCCCAAACAGTTAACTCTAACCCTAACAGTGCCATCAGTATCACAAGCACTTGTACTGATCCTGCCCCAAACAGTTAACTCTAACCCTAACAGTGCTGTCAGTATGACAAGCACATAAAACAGATCCTGCCCCAAACAGTTAACTCTAACCCTAACAGTGCCTTCAGTATGACAAGCACATGTACTGATCCTGTCCCAAACAGTTAACTCTAACCCTAACAGTGCCGTCAGTATGACAAGCACATGTACTGATCCTGTCCCAAACAGTTAACTCTAACCCTAACAGTGCCGTCAGTATCACAAGCACATGTACTGATCCTGTCCCAAACAGTTAACTCTAACCCTAACAGTGCCGTCAGTATGACAAGCACATGTACTGATCCTGTCCCAAACAGTTAACTCTAACCCTAACAGTGCCGTCAGTATCACAAGCACATGTACTGATCCTGTCCCAAACAGTTAACTCTAACCCTAAAAGTGCTGTCAGTATGACAAGCACATAAAACAGATCTTGCCCAAACAGTTAACTCCAACCCTAACAGTGCCTTCAGTATGACAAGCACATGTACTGATCCTGTCCCAAACAGTTAACTCTAACCCTAACAGTGCCGTCAGTATGACAAGCACATGTACTGATCCTGTCCCAAACAGTTAACTCTAACCCTAACAGTGCTGTCAGTATGACAAGCACATAAAACAGATCCTGCCCCAAACAGTTAACTCTAACCCTAACAGTGCCTTCAGTATGACAAGCACATGTACTGATCCTGTCCCAAACAGTTAACTCTAACCCTAACAGTGCCGTCAGTATGACAAGCACATGTACTGATCCTGTCCCAAACAGTTAACTCTAACCCTAACAGTGCCGTCAGTATCACAAGCACATGTACTGATCCTGTCCCAAACAGTTAACTCTAACCCTAACAGTGCCGTCAGTATGACAAGCACATGTACTGATCCTGTCCCAAACAGTTAACTCTAACCCTAACAGTGCCGTCAGTATCACAAGCACATGTACTGATCCTGTCCCAAACAGTTAACTCTAACCCTAAAAGTGCTGTCAGTATGACAAGCACATAAAACAGATCTTGCCCAAACAGTTAACTCCAACCCTAACAGTGCCTTCAGTATGACAAGCACATGTACTGATCCTGTCCCAAACAGTTAACTCTAACCCTAACAGTGCCGTCAGTATGACAAGCACATGTACTGATCCTGCCCCAAACAGTTAACTCTAACCCTAACAGTGCCGTCAGTATCACAAGCACATGTACTGATCCTGTCCCAAACAGTTAACTCTAACCCAAACAGTGCCTTCAGTATGACAAGCACATGTACTGATCCTGCCCCAAACAGTTAACTCTAACCCTAACAGTGCCTTCAGTATCACAAGCACATGTACTGAACCTGTCCCAAACAGTTAACTCTAACCCTAACAGTGCCGTCAGTATGACAAGCACATGTACTGATCCTGTCCCAAACAGTTAACTCTAACCTTAACAGTGCCGTCAGTATGACAAGCACATGTACTGATCCTGTCCCAACCAGTAAAATCTAACCCTAACAGAGCCGTCAGTATGACAAGCACATGTACTGATCCTGTCCCAAACAGTTAACTCTAACCCTAACAGTGCTGTCAGTATGACAAGCACATGTACTGATCCTGTCCCAAACAGTTAACTCTAACCCTAACAGTGCCGTCAGTATGACAAGCACATGTACTGATCCTGCCCCAAACAGTTAACTCTAACCCTAACAGTGCCGTCAGTATCACAAGCACATGTACTGATCCTGTCCCAAACAGTTAACTCTAACCCAAACAGTGCCTTCAGTATGACAAGCACATGTACTGATCCTGCCCCAAACAGTTAACTCTAACCCTAACAGTGCCTTCAGTATCACAAGCACATGTACTGATCCTGTCCCAAATAGTTAACTCTAACCCTAACAGTGCCATCAGTATGACAAGCACATTTACTGATCCTGTCCCAAACAGTTAACTCTAACCCTAACAGTGCCTTCAGTATCACAAGCACATGTACTGATCCTGCCCCAAACAGTTAACTCTAACCCTAATAGTGCCTTCAGTATGACAAGCACATGTACTGATCCTGTCCCAAACAGTTAACTCTAACCCTAACAGTGCCGTCAGTATCACAAGCACATGTACTGATCCTGTCCCAAACAGTTAAATCTAACCCTAACAGTGCCATCAGTATGACAAGCACATGTACTGATCCTGTCCCAAACAGTTAACTCTAACCCTAACAGTGCCGTCAGTATGACAAGCACATGTACTGATCCTGTCCCAAACAGTTAACCCTAACCCTAACAGTGCCTTCAGTATGACAAGCACATGTACTGATCCTGCCCCGAACAGTTAACTCTAACCCTAACAGTGCCATCAGTATGACAAGCACATGTACTGATCCTGTCCCAAACAGTTAACTCTAACCCTAACAGTGCCATCAGTATGACAAGCACATGTACTGATCCTGCCCCAAACAGTTAACTCTAACCCTAACAGTGCCTTCAGTATCACAAGCACATGTACTGATCCTGCCCCAAACAGTTAACTCTAACCCTAACAGTGCCATCAGTATCACAAGCACATGTACTGATCCTGCCCCAAACAATTAACTCTAACCCTAACAGTGCCATCAGTATGACAAGCACATGTACTGACCCTGCCCCAAACAGTTAACTCTAACCCTAACAGTGCCGTCAGTATGACAAGCACATAAAACTGGTCCTGCCCCAAACAGTTAACTCTAACCCTAACAGTGCCGTCAGTATGACAAGCACTTGTACTGATCCTGCCCCAAACAGTTAACTCTAACCCTAACAGTGCCATCAGTATCACAAGCACTTGTACTGATCCTGCCCCAAACAGTTAACTCTAACCCTAACAGTGCCGTCAGTATGACAAGCACATGTACTGATCCTGCCCCAAACAGTTAACTCTAACCCTAACAGTGCCATCAGTATGACAAGCACATGTACTGACCCTGCCCCAAACAGTTAACTCTAACCCTAACAGTGCCGTCAGTATGACAAGCACATGTACTGACCCTGCCCCAAACAGTTAACTCTTAACCTTACAGTGCCATCAGTATCACAAGCACTTGTACTGATCCTGCTCCAAACAGTTAACTCTAACCCTAACAGTGCCATCAGTATGACAAGCACATGTACTGACCCTGCCCCAAACAGTTAACTCTAACCCTAACAGTGCCGTCAGTATGACAAGCACTTGTACTGATCCTGCTCCAAACAGTTAACTCTTTAAACCCTAACAGTGCCATCAGTATGACAAGCACATGTACTGATCCTGCCCCAAACAGTTAACTCTGGAACTTACACCAAAAACTCTATTTTAACCATTTTACTGTAAATATGTAAAGTTTGCACTGTTGAAAGTCTTCTGCTAAAATATGGTTGCACTCTGTAGTCTCTGTATAGAGCTCTCTACAGCAAGTATCAAGAGTGCACCAATTCATCACTGCACTTAACTGTTAATAAATCCAGTTTTGTACTAAAATCTGAGTGCGCCAAAATTAGAATGTTTACAGTGTTTCAGTCAGTCACTCGTCTAACCAACTTTTCCCTATTACGGTAAATGGTTTGAAGTTTTACATATACAGTTGAACTTTGTTATCTTAAAGTGGACAGGACCATAGGAAAGCTTCGAGTCATCAGTTATGTCAGTTTGAATGCTAGTGTAAAGCTTGGCTGAGACTAACAAAATACTTCAAATAAAACAGGGTCTGCAAGTTTTAAAGGTTCGAGGTACCAAGTCACAGCTGGCAATCTACATATTTATAGACATAGAACATCTCTTACTGAACAACTTCCTGATCAGCGGCTCATCACCAACCATGTGATCGGCTTCTGTATGGAGGGGTAGATCAGACAAACTGGTACCTGTTAACAAAAATACATCAAAACACTTGTCACAAAAATACATCAAATCATTTGTCACAACATGTGTAAGAATATTATTGAAGAAGGAAAGCATTTAAGACATCTCTTTCAATTCAGCCTTTTAAAAATGTATGACATCAATTTTATTTCCATTTAATCAGATTTTATTCAACAGAATCTTGCCTGTTGAAGGACACTGCTATTATACAGGAATTCCAGGAATCTGTTTTTGCTGTTTGAGTCTGAATAGGTAAGAGCAGAGTCTAGCAGATTTCCGAATCAGATGATGGCAATTGCAAAGAGTTAGAAATTTGAAATTTTCTTCTTTAGTTTGAATACATGTAATTGGTATTCAGAAAATAGTTCCTCAATAGATATACAATTCATGTAGTATAATGAGAAGAGAAAATATCCAATTAATCTTCAAAGACTTTGGACAAGTAAATGATAAATATTTTATTCAAAAGTGGTACCTGTATTCAACATATATACATAACTGTGCAAAGGTAAAACCTTTTAGATAATCAGTCAAATCAAAGTTGTACATCTATAAAAAAAATTTATAAAGAGTCAAGTCTGAGATGGGGTAATGAAAAATGCCATCAAATCAAATCTCTTTAGTATGAAAACCCCAACTGCAATGTCTTGGCTAGGCAATATGACATGCACATTAAGCTGTAGATAACACAGCATGTCTTCACCATAAACTGTTTAGATACCATTATGTTTAACAATATTAATTGTAAGGGTTGTTACATATACAGAATAAACCATAAGGGAGGTCAGGAGGCACTTTTAGCAGAGACCCCATCCCACACCCATCAAATTTTTAAAGTGGTTTAATATAAGGAATGGTAGGCAGATCTGGTTTTAACTCCACCATCAATGATATATTAATACAGGTGCCTTCCACCTGCCTCACACAATTAATTATGAAAGAGCCCTTATCTATGGCATATATTCCTTGAACATTACAATTCAGCAGTAACGTACTTTGGGATATTTTGGATATGGTTATATTTTGGTTTATTTGGTGCCTGTGGTGAGTGAGCCAAAATTAAACACACCAAAATTTCCCGAAAAAATTGTCAGAACAATAACCGGATTTAAGCAACCATCTTTCCGTTTATATACAACATAACTTCCGCTAGCTGTCCTCGTGTTGGAATATTGTTTCTATTGCGTCTATAAAGGTATGTTTTCATGTAAATGTGTCATAAATTCACGTTTCATATTCATTGTTCTAATCTGTGTTTGACTTCGTAACTACTATATTACAGCTGCGTCAGGGTTACTGGAACGCTTTATTTTCGTAAGAATCATAATCTGTAATCGAAATAGCCTAGCATAATGTAATGAACAAACAGATCAATTATATATAAACGCCAAACTTTAACACACATGATGGTAAACGCCAAAATTTGGCGCACGAATATTTAACCACCTTATTTTGAGCAAAAAAACGCCAAAATATCCCAAAGTACAGTATACAGATACTAACCACTACTCCTTTTGAGGTCCATGGCCTTCAGTCTGGCCCTCATACTCGGGGGTGTGTCTGGAATAGTCAGTCTTAGAGGCGTGGGAATCTCCTCCTGTAATATATAATCAGTGTTATCAGTGATGTAATATTCAGGAGTGTTGTTCTGATTATTTATTCTAATCAATGATCAGTCATTTTGCATCAGACTATGATTAATCAATCAATCATGATTTTCTTTGTTAGATCTTGATTTGACTACAACATTAAAACTTTCATCAATATATAGAGGATATTCAATGGTTTGCCGTTTAATATCGAATATATTTCACGAGTATGGCAGATTTTTTTATATTTTCACGAGTGCGCAGCACGAGTGAAAATATAAAAAAAATCTGCCATACAAGTGAAATATATTTGATATTAAACGGCAAACCATTGAACTTTCTTTTTATTACATTTCAAAAGAGGACTAAGATACTTTCATTATTTTTTTCTTGGTCTACTTGCCTACTGCAAATTAAGGAGCTACAATAATGTGAGTCTACTGTAATCCATTGAAATCACAACGGATCGGGTCCAGTACACAGCTGATTGGGATAAGCTGATCGAAAAAGTTGAACCATTCTCATCTTTCAATTCATTTCATATTTAATCCTGCAGCAGTTCCTATCAATATGTACTATTGATGCCATTTCTTCAAGACCATCTTTCCCCAAGAGACAAGTTCTAGCAGACGACAACAATGGCGAGCCTCCAAGATCCGATCAAGGAGAACAACTCATCCAAAAGTTTTGGTGTTACGTGAAAAAAATGACCCAGTTGAAAACTACCCATCGTTGAAAGCTACGGCGGGTCACTTTTTCACGGGACGAATTACGGAAAAATCGAATGGGGTCATTTTTCCACAGATGGCCGTGTAAGATTTCTACTGTTAAATAACGACCCCGGGTAACTTTTGCAATGTAGAATAATGACCCGGGTGGTATTTTATTTTCGGATCACTTTTTCACGTTACACTGAAAAAGCTTTATATTTTCACTGTAAAATCTTATATTTTCACGGCAAAATCTTATATTTTCACTGCTCATCACTGCAGTGAAAATATAAGTTTTATCAGTTTGATAATTTTCTATATTTCACTGGCAAAAATGTAATAAAAGGAGGTTTTATCGTAGTTTTAGCTAATCTTAATAATGATATAAATGAACAGTTTTAAGGATAAGCTTTGATAACTTAAGCTACATTCAAATATCATTTTCAAATAAATGAAAGTAATATCCATCTTATAATAACCATATCATGAATGCTTCTCTTTCTGTTTTTATTTGGTTTAAATGATCGACCATTAATCAATCGTCGATCATTCAGGAAACATTGATGGATGATTAGAAATTTTGACACTAACATTCAGCCTAACAGGAGAACTTCTTTCTTAATGTTTCTTTATCATTATCAAGTCACCGCCTATATATGGATTTGAATCCCCTTCAATATTCAATCTTCATGGGAGAGGTATCTTTCAAAGTACAAAAGATTGCTTTAATGTAACAGTTAGTCTGACAGGGATGAAAATCTCCTTTTTTCATAACAAAAAATATCATCACGATGTAACAGTCTGTCTGAGAGGGTTAATGTTGAGGATGTCCTATGTGTAATAACAGCAAGTCAACAAGGTTCGACTGTATAGAAATGTCCAAATTGTGGTGTGTTATTTAGCCGATTAAAGTATTGGTTTAAATTGACTATGCACTATATTGATGCCAAAGAGTGTGGACTGGTATCGTTTACTGACGATGCTGACTGTGCAATATATAGATTGAATATATTGATGCCAAAGAGTGTGCACTGGTATCATTTACTGATGATGCTGTACGATGTTCCAAGGATACTCACAGGTGACCGTGGCTGTGTCTCCATTACGAGGATTCCACCCAGGCCAGGGGAGTTGTGAGGTGTTGACTCTTTACTTAACTTTAGAAGTTCCACCTTACGTTTCCGTTTTGTACAGCGCTCTGCACTGTTGGCTACATCCTCGTCGAAATCTCGCGGCTGCATGGACTTCATTTTCTGTTAAAAACAAGACATTCAAGCATGTTGCATCTTGCTATCATATGCAAAATCGTTCCTCTTCTTTCATTGATATCCCAATATAAAATACTTATTTGTGGTTTATCTGACCAATTATGATCTCAACAGGGAGACAGCTATATATATGCTGGTATAGTTCCAAAATAAATTTTGCTTTAAACCTGTATTAGACAAAATGGCACAACCTGATGAAAGTTTTGGAAGTACAGTGTTCCCTCGTTATACCGCCACCTTCCGTCCACAGCAATTATGGCGGTATAACGAGGTTGGCGATAGTATCGAATTATGAAAATTATAACCATAAATTAAATTGCATAATAGATTGCATTTCCAACATTTTAATAAAAACAAACTTAGTATTATATCGTCAAATAGATTTACATTGGCACAAATTTATATCAGAAAATAGTTATTGATCTGCTTTTGTTGCATGCCATTCCAAATGGAACACAAACGAGTTCCTCAATCTCCAAAAACAGAAAAATATGGCGTTATCATCGAGGGAAATATATAGCGATTTGGGACATTTGTATTTTAAAGGGTGTGGCGGGTGGCGGTATGCGAGGTTGCGAACTTAACAAGGGGATTATATAGGAGGGAAATCCGTTCTTGAGGTTCAGGTGGCGGTAGATTCAGGTGGCCATAGGTCGAGGGTGCACTGTACATCATAACATGTCAAAGTTTTTTAGTTGCTATGTACTTTTGGTTTTTTTATGTAAATCAGAAAAGCAAAACATGGTTTCATAAACAGCAGTTACAAAATAGAAAAAAAAACAATATAAAAGCAAAAATTTCCTTCTGATATTCATACAAATATTCTGATAACAGCAAAACAACACCACTTTTGTAAGACAGGAGGCAGGAATATAATTGGAAAATGTGATATATTTTTTATATATCAGCATATGATTGCATTGATCATTCTTCAATTTGTGTTCATGGGTCCTTTTCAACTGTATTGGTTAAAACAAAGAGTCCCATAATGTTAAATTGAAGTATTTCCAGAAATTGTTGTATCTAAGTTCTACGAGTACAGGACTTGGGTCTCGGATATAGGTTTGTCACTGTAATTGCTACATACTTTGAGTTTTGTGAGGAGTATGGGCGTGGACTTGTCATCAGGTAGCATAGCCGGGTAAAGTCTCTCCGACACATGTTCCTGGTTCTGCTTACAGCTACAAGTATAACAGGAATTAAAACAGGTTTAGAATCAATCCGACAAAGAACACATGACACTTTACACACGCATCTTATAACCTGATGTGAAGTCAATTGATACAAAGGTTATGTCAAGACTTGTGTCAAGGATAATTTGTGGAGAACCTCTTCAACGAAAAAAAAAGTTTGTTTCAGGTAACATGCCTGAAAAAAAATTGGATAGGTCGGTAGGAAAATATTTCTTTTTTGTTTCTTTTTGTTAATTGATTATTATTATTAATTCAAATTTTACAATGCATTTCTACACATTTATTTGGCTATTAGATATATATATATATAGGTTGTCAAGAATAAGGTCAGACTCCAAGAACAGGAATGAAGTACATTTTTATGAGTTGCTGTGAAGTTTGCGAGGCTCATAAATTAATCTCAGATACAAGAAGGTAATAAAACGGCCAGCGTCGGCAGTAAAATCTAGGGTCATTCTGGATAACTGAAATGCATCTTTTTGTTTGGCCTCAACAATACTTGGACATGAATGTTTTGATGTTGATATTTACAGCTTATCTCAGGTCAAAAAAATGTATTTCCTTCCTATTCTGGGAGTCAGACTTTAATATTAGAAAACCTAATAGTCACTCTGCAAAATGTGTGAAAATGCATAAAAAATTTGCCTACCAATCCCAAACTACCCCATCTTTTTCAGGCATTTTACCTGAAACAAACACATTTTTTTGGCCTAATGATGAATATTTAATGAAATGTCCATTTTACCTGTCCACCCAGAGGACCGACACCAGGAAGACTCCTTTTTTCTGAGCTTTAGTCCTCGTCCTCTTGCAGCCTTCCTTGTACACAACATGGGTGACATCGTCGGTGAATGTCTTTTTGATCTTGGCACCAAGATTCTCCAGCTCCTTACAGATAGCCTTGGTTCTATTATCATTGGTGGACCGCACTTCTACATAAGCTACCACCTCTGAAATAAGATGTCACACCTCTGTAATACAGACCCCTTATCAGGCTTATGGTAAATGATGTACATGTCACCAACTTCTAATACAACCAGTAGTAGCACATGTATAATTTAACACTTATAGTCCACTGTACATGTACAATCCCAAATTATAAAACATGTATGCATACTTTAAAGGCCCAATATACGTAAATTTCGGCAAAAATGGAGGTGTGTTTACAAATACCGAGTTTCAACTGCTGCTGTACCGGTAACCACGTAAGAATTTATCTTGAATATTGCGGATATCAATTAATCTTAACTAAATCTATAAATATAAAAAGTTCTTAGGCTTGATTTTTCGCTTCAAGTTTTGTCAAAAGTTACGTATATTTGGCCTTTAAACTACCATTTGTGGTCATGTTAAAGGGAGATAACCATGCACAATTTCCAATACATTTCAGGACATTGTACATACCGGTATTATGTACTTTTCCATATTAAAAACATTTTACCCATTTATTTCCACCCGAAGATTTTATTCTTTCAATCACTTTAAAACAGAATTGGTATATTTTGAAAACAATTCATCATGGATAACTAAGAGTATATTCCACAACAAGTATCATTATATAACAGAAATTCTACTTAAGGGTTTGGTGAAGATAGTTGCGTAGTTTGCACTATGTGTTTCTACCTTTAAGAACTCTGTCATCAACAGTCTGTGTATCAGGTAAGTCAACGGCATCATCTTCACAATCAGCCATGGTAAACTACAATCTCACTCAAGTCCTCATTGACCTGTGATCAAAGGAACTTGATTAATAAACCATGTATTACAAACCTTTAACGCTAAAGGTTTTCTTACAAACCTGTTCATGATAATCATATACTCTCAATGCATTAAACTTTCAAGCAGTGAAAAAGTGAGCGGTCAACATTTGTAAATGCATGGACCAACCCATCGTTGGAAACCCAGGGTACACTTCTCTGACGCTTGCAAATACATGTACTGTGGACTAGAATTGATGTAAATCTTCATTTCCGCGAATAGAAGTTCGTTCGAAAATTTCGACCGATCAGAATGGTCATTTCTCCTGACACTCTGTTAGATCCTTTTACTGTGACCACGACCACTATCTTTATGTAGGCATGACGCCGATGTCAATCTCCATGTAGCAGGACCTTAGATTTTAATCACAATCGACACAATTATACCCCAGCTGGATGTAGTCACGGATTAAACTATCAATATGATTGGCTATTATTTTAGTATGAAAACAATGATTTCCATCGATTCTAGCCCACTGTATGGAAGTGTCAGAGAAGTGTAACGTGGGTTTCAGACGATGGGATCAACCAAAGTTTTACAAATTTGGTACATCTTCTTCTTTCGGTAATGTACCTGGCCCCAATTATGCATTTTCGCACATGAAACATGGTACATGTAAGTGATATTAAATCAATCTTTCACAACACTGAGTAGCTTGGACTTTTTTTTATATCTTTCAGTTTGCATATATATTTTTTTAGTTTACATTTTTAGTTTAATTAAGTTGGTAATGCAGAAACAAAATCAATAACAATCCTTTTCTCCATTTCTGAACTATATATATATATTATGGGTCCCACAATGTTAAATTGAAGTCTTTCCAGAATTTCTATGAGCCTCAGAATAATTTTATGAGAACAGGACTCGGAACTCGAACGTAGATTGATTACTGCCTATAATGGTCAGTACGTATACCAGGCAACTGTGCGCCCCCACGTGGGTTTCAAAGTTGCAACATAGGCGGCATGGAGAGCTAGTGGTAGGATTTCAGGAAATCCAGGTCGTTTCGCACTAAATCCAGTTCGCCCTATGTTGTTTCGCCCTAAAAATAAAATGTTAGAGCGAAACTTTGTTTGGTGTTTTCATAATAATTACCAACCTTATGTAATTTTCATGTTAAGCTGTTTATATTTAATCATGTTACAAACTGCTCAGCTTTAATATGTTTTGCTTAAAAAACATTCTTTACAAACTTTAAACTATATCCTTCGTCAACTCCGCGATATAAATAAACAGATTTGTTCACGATTTTCTGGTAAATAGATCTAGTTAATTAGCTTACAATCGTTATTCAAGAGATATATAATAATGGTATGTCATATAACATGTAAATTATTTTGTAAAAATATCACCTAGGGCGAACGGGACTTCAGGCAAAACAACTCTCAGCGCGAACGCGATTTAGGACGAAACGACCCGTTACCCTGCTAGGACACCTTTATAACCACTTGGTCACCACGCCTCAGAGGTGGAGAGCTTGCCCTATATATGCTATATAGTGACATGGTAGGATGTCAGGACACCTTAATTATATAACCACTCAATTGCAACCACTCGGTCAATTAGGGGTTTAATTTTCCTATTACTTTCCTACTTCCTTTGTCTACATCTTACAAACTGCACGCCCCCCCCCCCCCCCCCCCCCCAAAAAAAATGTTATTGTAGGAAAATAAACATAGCTAAGTCAGCTATAGATCTACACAAACACAAGTGGTCCAAGCTCAGGCACTTGTTATATTTAAAAGCTTGGTTTTGTCGTGGGTCGGCCATGTAACATAAAGTAAGTTGCGTTGACTAGACACTTGTAGTCGACACACAACAAGAGCAAGCTCATTATTGTAACAAATGCCTGTGGGCCCAAGACTGCCGAAGTCAAATTTCCAGGCCCGAGGCCACACTTCAAAAGCCAATTTCACAAAGCCCGACCAACAAACCTTATGAGAAAAAAATTCACCGATACACTTACACGAATAACTATCACTTGTTAGGTGCTAATTTAAGTGAATTGAGATTTCCAATCCTAACGTTCCCCAACGATTTCCTCCATCATTCGAAAATGGCGCTGTATGCTAAATAAATTACCTCTATATTGAAGAGCTCTTCAATATTGCAAGATATTTCGGAGAAGTTCGAATTCCCTCCCTTGGAAAAGTGCGAGTGCAAGTTTTTTTTTATATGCGATAGAAAAAAATCACTTCACAAATGATAACGATCGAATATACAGTTACGTGCTAAAGTCTTTTAATTTTTTTTTGTATACTGCTATATATTCTTTGTATTTCCAACATTTTTCAATGAATTTTCCTGACTTCGTTTATGGGTGGATTTTGAATTTTTTTTGTCAGTTGGTACAAAAATATCCAAGGTTTCCTCTCATAATATTTATTTTATTTTCCGTTGTGTATTTATGGAGCAAAAAGAATTATCTACACTGCTAATATCCGTGTGACGCCATTTCTCTATATAACGTTACCAAAATGACGTCAAAATGGCGTCCCGAAAATTGGATGTTGTAAATAAATTATGATTTCTCTGGTTATACATAACAGAAAGCAGTGAAAATATTATGAGATGACACAGGAAACAATTCTCTATAAGTACACAAAATTTCATTAAAAATGATCCTGAAACGAAGTCAGAAAAATTCTTTGAAAAAATGTTGGAAATACAAAGAATACATAGCAAAATAAAAAAAATTGAAAGACTTTTGGCACGTAACTGTATATCCCATAATCATATCAATGATTAAAATCAGGAGTGGATCAAGAAAATTTCCAGTGGGTGTCACCATGTCAGATTTCAAAGTTATTTTGCGGCAATTTTCCTAGGAAATTACCATACGTGACGTCAATTCGACTTTCCCACAACGATTATGCTCACAAAGTTCTATGGACACTAGCAAATACACCAGTCCAAAATACCTCTAAAGGAAAGAAAATATAAATATGATTAATTCAATTGTTTTAAGGATGAAACTTACTCTTTCTAGGGACGTATTTTTTTGTGAAATTCCAAAGTTTTAACATTTTTTTTTATTTAAAATACTACAAATAATTGATATTTCTCTCATATCTCGCCATGTTGGATAGAGTTTGCCCATGTAAGAATGCTATGTACGAAAAATATTTCTCTCATTTCTAAGTGTGTAATACTGGCCTGTCTAGGGCAATACACCTATGATCGCTATGGCTGTATTACACACCATAGCCAAGGCGTGACGTCACAATGGCGCAACAATGACGTGACGTCACGAGTTCGGTAAAATCTGAGGCTAAAAAGAGGAAAATGGCGACGTGATGAAATTCAAACCTTCCACGATATTTTTTAACCGTGTACATTAGAAAGCTGAGATTATTTTTTCTGTGCAATGTTTGCAAATATGGGGTATGCTTAATCTTGCTGTATCATTTGTTTTCGTCAGAAAAGCTCAAGGAAAAAGTTAATATTTTCAAAATGGTGGCCAATCAAAAGTATTTTCATGGTATTTGAGCTTATTCAGGTAGTTGAAATGAGAGAAAAATACTCTTTCATGACCAAAGGTGTAAGATAGGGAAATTCCACCCTTGGGATTTTCAAATTTGGCAAAACCCTCGGCAAAGCCTCGGGTTTTACCAAATTTGAAAACCCCTCGGGTGGAATTTCCTTTTCTCTCATTTCTAAGTGTGTAATACTGGCCTGTCTAGGGCAATACACCTATGATCGCTATGGCTGTATTACACACCATAGCCAAGGCGTGACGTCACAATGGCGCAACAATGACGTGACGTCACGAGTTCGGTAAAATCTGAGGCTAAAAAGAGGAAAATGGCGACGTGATGAAATTCAAACCTTCCACGATATTTTTTAACCGTGTACATTAGAAAGCTGAGATTATTTTTTCTGTGCAATGTTTGCAAATATGGGGTATGCTTAATCTTGCTGTATCATTTGTTTTCGTCAGAAAAGCTCAAGGAAAAAGTTAATATTTTCAAAATGGTGGCCAATCAAAAGTATTTTCATGGTATTTGAGCTTATTCAGGTAGTTGAAATGAGGGAAAAATACTCTTTCATGACCAAAGGTGTAAGATAGGGAAATTCCACCCTTGGGAATTTCCTTTTCTCTCATTTCTAGGTGTGTAATACTGGCCTGTCTAGGGCAATACACCTATGATCGCTGTGATTGTATTACACACCTACCCATGCAATACAGCCACGGCGCGACGTCACAATGGCGCAACAATGTCGTGACGTCACGAGTTCGGTAAAATCTGATGCCGAAAAAAGAAAAATGGCGACGTGATGAAATTAAAACCTTTCATGATATTTTAACCGTGTACATTAGAAAGCTGAGATTATTTTTTCTGCGCAAACTATGTTTGCAAATATGGGGTATGCTCGATCTCGCTGTATCATTTGTTTTCGTCAAAAAAATTCATGGAAAAATTTGATATTTTCAAAATGGTGGCCAGTCAAAAGTATTTTCATGGTTTTTGAGCTTATTCAGGTAGTTGAAATGAGAGAAAAATACTCTTTCATGACCAAAGGTGTAAGATAGGGAAATTCCACCCTTGGGATTTTCAAATTTGGCAAAACCCTCGGCAAAGCCTCGGGTTTTACCAAATTTGAAAACCCCTCGGGTGGATTTTCCCTATCTTACACCTCTAGTCATGAAAGAGTCTTATAATCTTACATCCCTGGTCATGACAGAGTCTTATAATCTTACATAGCATTTCACGCGACGTGACGTCACAATGGCTCAACAATGACGTGACGTCACGAATACGGTAAACTCTGATGCCGGAAAGAGAAAACGACGGCGTGATAAAATTAAAACCTTTCACAAAATTTTAACCATTAACACCAGGAAGAGGAGATTAATTTTTCTGAGCAAACTTCATTTGCAGATATAGGGTATGTTAAAACTCGTTGTCTAATTAGTTTTCGTCAAAAAAGCTCAAGGAAAAAGTTTAAAATTTCAAAATGGTAGCCTGTTTAAACATATTTTCATGGTTTTTGAGCTTATTCGGGTAGTTGATATGAGAGAAAAAGACTCTTTCATTATGTGTGTATGTAGGATAGGGATATTCCACCCTCGGGATCACAAAATGTGGTAAAACCCTCGGCAAGCCTCGGGTTTCACCACATTTTGTGACCCCTCGGGTAGAATATCCCTATCCTACATACACGCATATGAAAGAGTCTTAAAGTCATATAAAAGAAGAAAGTTTACAGAAAGAGTTCTTTTAAACATTGTGTTTAACACGGAATTATATTATTTAAGTCCGTGGTTTTATGTATCAAAGAAGACAAAAATATGTATCAACTGTTTTAACTTATTTTAATTGTTTCTCGTCGTAAACTGTATTTTTTTAAATGATTATAAATTAGACCTAATCTTATTCCGTGTTCATATATTGTATACACCATTGCCCCCCCCCCCCCCCCCCCCCCCATAAATATAGTTGTTTTATTTGTATGATTATGCATTATGCATGTATGTGATCATCGGAAACGTTATATAAGACTACAGTACTTATCTAAATGTGAAAATTAAAGGGTTTTTTTCATTGCAGATGTAAAAAAATAGGCCTAATCGATAGAAATCACCAAAAGATAGTTACTTTTAAATGTACGTATATATGGAGGTGTTCAAATCACTTCATATAAGGTTATTTGCTCCCTAGTTGTATGTTCCCTCACATCTTTAAGACTCGGATATAAGAAGAACAAAATATTTGGTGCCAGTAGGCACACTTTAAAGGCCCAATATAGGTAACTTTCGGCAAATCCGCATGAAATTCTATTCTGAGAAACATAAACCGTTCCTCTCCCCAACGAAGACCTATATCTGGTAATACAATGTCATTACTGTACCTCTTGCTACCCATCCATATTATCTGTGTTTTGTTTAGATTATACTTTTCAGTCCACATATTCTAGCGTAAGTGTCCAATTCCTTTATTGATTCTTTAAGAGACTCCTCAGTGCCATTTAATATAAGAGAACTATCATCAGCATACTGTAAAACTATAATGGGACAGTCATTAACGTTCATACCTTTTATATTCATAGTATTTCTTATCCGAACAGCTAAGTTAGTATTTCTGCAGGTCCCCATGACGACAGCCTCTTTTGATATCAAAGAATGAAGAAAGATTCCCCCCTTGATTTATCGCTGAGATAGTATTATTATGCAAAACTTTAACCCAATTCCTTACATTATCACAAAATTTGAAAAATTCAAATACTTTATCTATAAATTTCCACGAGACCGAATCAAAGGCTTTTTCAAAATCTATCATTAGTAGCATACCTAGAATATAATTTTCTACATGTTACATTATATCATAAATGAGTCTAGTGTTTTCTCCCATATAATGATCTGCTAAAAAATACAGTTTGATTTTGAAACTAGGTAAAGCCTCCGGTTGAGACGGCATCAGTCATCATATGCTGAAGTACACATCTCATACTGTTTGTAAACCATTAAAATTACTTTTTGATATGTCTTTGTCAACATTTCCTTATCCAGCTATGTGGGAAACTGCTAAAGTTATGCCCCTTTTCAAAAAGGGGGACAGGCATTCTCTATCAAACTACAGACCAATATCATTATTATCTACTGTAGGAAAAGTATTTGTGAGAGGGTGATTTTTAAAACTGTACATGCTTATTTTGTTAGAAATTCTCTTTTCTTTGAGTACCAGTCTGGTTTTATGCCAGGTCACTCTACTGTCTGTCAACTAATTGAAATAGATAATAATATCTGTATGGTGAAGATCCAACTTTGTCCTTTATGTATTCATTTTTTCTTAATATCAACATAGGTTAAAGACAAACTGTAACGCTCAATGTTTAGAAGGTATTAATGCAATGAATCAAAATTGTATCTATTCTGTATTTAAAAATCATATGCCTGAAATGTGAATAGGGTTAGGGTTAAGGTCATCTAACCCTAACCCTTACCCTACCCTATGCAAACATTATAGCATGGTCTATACAGATATTATTTTAATTATGTTGTAAGAAAAAGTGGGTGAGGGGTATGGAAACTTTTAATGTAAACTGTTTTGTGATGCTGAAAATTTTCAAAAATAAAAAATGATGAAAACAAATATTTGTATGGCACTGGAAGAAAAGAAACAAACATGCTTATTTTTTTTGTGACATATCAAAGGCCTTTGATCGGGTCTGGAATTTAGGGTTAATGGCTAAATTAAAATCTTATGGGATAACTGGAAACCTTTTGAGTTGGTTTTAGGGAATACCTCAGTCACAGAAATCAATGAGTTTTTATTGGTGATGCACTCTCACGTCCTGGTATAATCATAGCAGGGGTACCTCAGGGTCCTATTCTTGGTCAGTTACTATTCTTGATTTTCATAAATGATATTGCTGATTTTTTCAATCTACGTCTCGTCTTTTTTTTTTTTTGCTGACGATACGTCTATTTTAAAATCTTCTAGTCTTTGTCCCGAAATCGAAACTGATATAAATTATGACTTACACTCACTCGATATTTGGACCAAAACATGGCTAGTAAGCTTCAATCCGGGGAAAACGGAAGTATTGTTTATTACAAAATCTTCTAATCTAAGTGAACAACTTGATCTTTTCTTTGGTGGTGAATTTTTAAATCTAAATGAAACCCACACACACTTGGGTGTAATGTTTAATGTGAGTGGGAATTGGTCTGGCCATATCAACTACGTTTATAATTCTGTAAAGAAAAAGATAAATGTTCTCAGGAATTAAAATATACTCTTAATAGAAAAGCACTGCTCAAAATTTATACAACTTTTATTTTACCTTTGAATATGCGTGTGAACTGTGGGATGGATGCACGCTTATTGAGTTAGAACGACTTGAAAAGGCCCAGAGAGAAGCTCTTCGTGTCGTTACTGGTCTTCCGTCCTATGTGAATAACTATACATTGTATTATAAAAGGGTAAAGGTTATTAAAACCAACGGTTGGCGGTAAAAGAAAAGAAGGAGTAGTTCTGTTTTTTATCTTGTATAATAACTGCAGCTATCTCTGTTTTCTTCTTTTTCATATGTCCTCATTATAATATGCAAAGATGTTCATTGTTATCAACTATTGATGCTAAAATCTGGAAGAAGTTATTGATATAAATCTCAGCTTTAGGGAAATGAAAATCCGCCCGTAGAAACCAACACTACAATTTTTAGAAATGTGCAAAAGTACATCAAATCCAGCAAAAGATTTAATAAAGATGATATTAAATTTTCTTTGTGTATTCTTTGGTTATTAATGTTTTCAAATGTTTATACTTAATCTATGCAAAATGTTATTCATTGTGATCATTTTATGCAAATTATCCATCTATGTAAATATATTGTGGAGAGGACCTTTATAATGTTGAAAGATTTATGCAATAAAATATGTTTAAACCAATACATTATTTGGCTAGACTGTTCGTTATTCTAAATTATAAAGGTGCTATTCTCGTGTGAGTCTTTTGTACAATCCCTCAATCACACGCGTGCCTCGCGCTTGACTAATAAAACTTTGGCTAATGAAACAAAACCGAAAGAAACTGTTTTAGTACAGTGATATATCCTCGATATTCAGGGGTTACGATCACTTACGTTCTCTACATCGCCGGGATGTGTCATTGCAAAAACTCAAGGCACACTCAGGTAAAAAAAACCCTGACCAATCAATAGGCTGCATGCCTGTCATTTGAATATTACATATGAGCCGCAACCGACTTCAAAGCCTGCCAATGCGTACCGTTGTGTGGCCACGATATTTATTTTGATATACACCACATGATCGAACCAGTCTGCTTGCCTCATCAACAAGATGGCGCACACGGGGCCTTCAGTTTTGCCATGACATATTCAGGTGTAGGTGATCGTAACTACTAGGTTAATCACATGCGTGTCTTTCGCTCTCCTTGTTAAAGTGGTGAACTATAGGGTGTCTACGATTATCACATTTTTATCACAGAGAGGGGGATATATATTACCATTTATAAAGCATTTGATTTGTTCTAGAACAGGTATAGTGTACCACGGACTATGATAATTTCATGAAACTGTTCAATCATTAATTCTGGTGAAAGTATCTTGAGTGACGGACCAATTCACGGATCTCATAAATATAGATTGGATATCACTATTTCCATTTATATACCGAAACGTTACAAACATGTTGTTTTTGTAGGGAATTGTCTTCTGTTTGACCCAAATGTCACAATCTGTCCAGGTCATCTAGTCATCACCTCGGTACAATAGTGTATTTATTTTATTACTTTTACACTTATAAAAAATATAGATACACGGTATCTAACACTGTCTTCAGTAATACCAAATATATTTCAATATTTCACAAGTGGGACTAATGTTTTGATATTTTTCACGAGCGCATAATCATAATTTTCTATGCACTCTTGAAAAATATCAAAATATTAGCCTCACTCTTGAAATATATTTGGTATTACTGAAGACGCTGTTAGAAATCTTATTTCATTTATTTTTATTTATTATTATTATTTTTTCTAGAAGCAAGATTCCTTCAAGAAATAAATCAATCGCAAGAAGATTGCCGTCAAAACATAAGTGAAAAACGAACAGTTGTGTTCATTCATTCATATCTTTATTCCTCCCAACAAGAAGAGCTTTATGAAATACATACTTTACATAAACATAAGATATAAGGACATTCATGCGGATATAACATTAAGAATAATGACTAAAGAAGATAAGCTGGTTGAATGATGCAACCTTAAAATATTACAACTGCAATGACTTCAACCAGGATGATACAAAAACTTATTTACAAGACCTCAAGCACTACTGGAAGGTAAGCGCAGAAGCTTTGTCTGCAAAAATGCAACAATCTCGCGAACACTCACGTGGTCGGGTAGGTGACTATATATATCTCCTCAGGGCACCAACATGAGTGACTTTTTTATTTTCATTTTTAAACTATGTTCGATCGCAACAAAGCAAGGGAAAATTGTTAATATCTGGTTTCTATCTATCCTTAGTGACATAAGTAAAAATAAAAGCGACAGACTGTATAAGAAATAAAAACCTTCATGGCTTATTCGAAGAAAATTTTAAACAATACGATAGACATTATGTTGGATTTTTTTCGTTTCTAACAAAACATAAGATTAACGAAAGTTGTAAGGCTGTCAAGTGAAATTGAGTAAGGTTTAGATTGAATGGCGGAAGTAGATTGAGTAAAACGATTTATGGATGAGCGTTATCATATTATCGGCATGATAAAGTGTGCTGGACGTAAACAGGCTGTGAGGACAGGATATTGGCAGTAAACAAAAACCCAGTAATTGCATTTCATGTATAATGGGAGTGATAGTGGATCCCAGTTGTAAGACCTTATGTCCTGGAATAGTTCTCACTGGGAGTGATAGTGGATCCCAGTTGTAAGACCTTATGTCCTGGAATAGTTCTCACTGGGAATGATAGTGGATCCCAGTTGTAAGACCTTATGTCCTGGAATAGTTCTCACTGGGAGTGATAGTGGATCCCAGTTGTAAGACCTTATGTTCTGGAATAGTTCTCACTGGGAGTGATTGTGGATCCCAGTTGTAAGACCTTATGTTCCGGAATAGTTCTCAATGGGACTGATAGTGGATCCCAGTTGTAAGACCTTATGTTCTGGAATAGTTCTCAATGGGAATGATAGTGGATCCCGGTTGTAAGACCTTATGTCCTGGAATAGTTCTCACTGGGAATGATAGTGGATCCCAGTTGTAAGACCTTATGATCTGGAATAGTTCTCACTGGGAGTGATAGTGGATCCCAGTTGTAAGACCTTATGTTCTGGAATAGTTCTCACTGGGAGTGATAGTGGATCCCAGTTGTAAGACCTTATGTTCTGGAATAGTTCTCAATGGGACTGATAGTGGATCCCAGTTTAAGACCTTATGTCCTGGAATAGTTCTCACTGGGAGTGATAGTGGATCCCAGTTGTAAGACCTTATGTCCTGGAATAGTTCTCAATGGGAGTGATAGTGGATCCCAGTTGTAAGACCTTATGTTCTGGAATAGTTCTCAATGGGACTGATAGTGGATCCCAGTTGTAAGACCTTATGTTTTGGAATAGTTCTCAATGGGAGTGATAGTGGATCCCAGTTGTAAGACCTTATGTTTTGGAATAGTTCTCACTGGGAGTGATAGTGGATCCCAGTTGTAAGACCTTATGTTCTGGAATAGTTCTCACTGGGACTGATAGTGGATCCCAGTTGTAAGACCTTATTTTCTGGAATAGTTCTCACTGGGACTGATAGTGGATCCCAGTTGTAAGACCTTATGTCCTGGAATAGTTCTCACTGGGAATGATAGTGGATCCCAGTTGTAAGACCTTATGTTCTGGAATAGTTCTCACTGGGAGTGATTGTGGATCCCAGTTGTAAGACCTTATGTTCTGGAATAGTTCTCACTGGGACTGATTGTGGATCCCAGTTGTAAGACCTTATGTTCTGGAATAGTTCTCACTGGGAATGATAGTGGATCCCAGTTGTAAGACCTTATGTCCTGGAATAGTTCTCACTGGGAGTGATAGTGGATCCCAGTTGTAAGACCTTATGTTCTGGAATAGTTCTCAATGGGAATGATAGTGGATCCCAGTTGTAAGACCTTATGTCCTGGAATAGTTCTCACTGGGAGTGATAGTGGATCCCAGTTGTAAGACCTTATGTTCTGGCATAGTTCTCAATGGGAGTGATAGTGGATCCCAGTTGTAAGACCTTATGTTTTAGAATAGTTCTCAATGGGAGTGAAAGTGGATCCCGGTTGTAAGACCTAATGTTCTGAAATAGTTCTCGCTGGGAATGATAGTGGATCCCAGTTGTAAGACCTGATGTTCTGGAATAGTTCTCACTGGGACTGATAGTGGATCCCAGTTGTAAGACCTTATGTTCTGGAATAGTTCTCACTGGGAATGATAGTGGATCCCAGTTGTAAGACCTTATGTCCTGGAATAGTTCTCACTGGGAGTGATAGTGGATCCCAGTTGTAAGACCTTATGTTCTGGAATAGTTCTCACTGGGAGTGATTGTGGATCCCAGTTGTAAGACCTTATGTTCCGGAATAGTTCTCAATGGGACTGATAGTGGATCCCAGTTGTAAGACCTTATGTTCTGGAATAGTTCTCACTGGGAGTGATAGTGGATCCCAGTTGTAAGACCTTATGATCTGGAATAGTTCTCACTGGGAGTGATTGTGGATCCCAGTTGTAAGACCTTATGTCCTGGAATAGTTCTCACTGGGAATGATAGTTGATCCCAGTTGTAAGACCTTATGTCCTGGAATAGTTCTCACTGGGAGTGATAGTGGATCCCAGTTGTAAGACCTTATGTCCTGGAATAGTTCTCACTGGGAGTGATAGTGGATCCCAGTTGTAAGACCTTATGTTCTGGAATAGTTCTCAATGGGACTGATAGTGGATCCCAGTTGTAAGACCTTATGTTTTGGAATAGTTCTCAATGGGAGTGATAGTGGATCCCAGTTGTAAGACCTTATGTTCTGGAATAGTTCTCACTGGGACTGATAGTGGATCCCAGTTGTAAGACCTTATGTTCTGGAATAGTTCTCACTGGGACTGATAGTGGATCCCAGTTGTAAGACCTTATGTTCTGGAATAGTTCTCACTGGGACTGATAGTGGATCCCAGTTGTAAGACCTTATGTCCTGGAATAGTTCTCACTGGGAATGATAGTGGATCCCAGTTGTAAGACCTTATGTTCTGGAATAGTTCTCACTGGGAGTGATTGTGGATCCCAGTTGTAAGACCTTATGTTCTGGAATAGTTCTCACTGGGACTGATTGTGGATCCCAGTTGTAAGACCTTATGTTCTGGAATAGTTCTCACTGGGAGTGATAGTGGATCCCAGTTGTAAGACCTTATGTCCTGGAATAGTTCTCACTGGGAGTGATAGTGGATCCCAGTTGTAAGACCTTATGTTCTGGAATAGTTCTCAATGGGAATGATAGTGGATCCCAGTTGTAAGACCTTATGTCCTGGAATAGTTCTCACTGGGAGTGATAGTGGATCCCAGTTGTAAGACCTTATGTTCTGGCATAGTTCTCACTGGGAGTGATAGTGGATCCCAGTTGTAAGACCTTATGTTTTGGAATAGTTCTCAATGGGAGTGAAAGTGGATCCCAGTTGTAAGACCTTATGTTTTGGAATAGTTCTCACTGGGAGTGATAGTGGATCCCAGTTGTAAGACCTCATGTTCTGGAATAGTTCTCACTGGGACTGATTGTGGATCCCAGTTGTAAGACCTTATGTCCTGGAATAGTTCTCACTGGGACTGATAGTGGATCCCAGTTGTAAGACCTTATGTCCTGGAATAGTTCTCACTGGGAATGATAGTGGATCCCAGTTGTAAGACCTTATGTTCTGGAATAGTTCTCACTGGGACTGATTGTGGATCCCAGTTGTAAGACCTTATGTTCTGGAATAGTTCTCACTGGGACTGATTGTGGATCCCAGTTGTAAGACCTTATGTCCTGGAATAGTTCTCACTGGGAATGATAGTGGATCCCAGTTTAAGACCTTATGTCCTGGAATTGTTCTCACTGGGAATGATAGTGGATCCCAGTTGTAAGACCTTTTGTCTGGAATAGTTCTCACTGGGTATGATAGTGGATCCCGGTTGTAAGACCTTATGTCCTGGAATAGTTCTCAATGGGAATGATAGTGGATTCCAGTTGTAAGACCTTATGTTCTGAAATAGTTCTCACTGGGAATGATAGTGGATCCCAGTTGTAAGACCTTATGTTCTGGAATAGTTCTCACTGGGACTGATTGTGGATCCCAGTTGTAAGACCTTATGTCCCGGAATAGTTCTCACTGGGAGTGATAGTGGATCCCAGTTGTAAGACCTTATGTCCTGGAATAGTTCTCACTGGGAGTGATAGTGGATCCCAGTTGTAAGACCTTTTGTCTGGAATAGTTCTCACTGGGAATGATAGTGGATCCCAGTTGTAAGACCTTATGTCCTGGAATAGTTCTCACTGGGACTGATTGTGGATCCCAGTTGTAAGACCTTATGTTCTGGAATAGTTCTCACTGGGAGTGATTGTGGATCCCAGTTGTAAGACCTTAAGTCCTGGAATAGTTCTCAATGGGAATGATAGTGGATCCCAGTTGTAAGACCTTATGTTTTGGAATAGTTCTCACTGGGAGTGATAGTGGATCCCAGTTGTAAGACCTTATGTTCTGGAATAGTTCTCACTGGGACTGATAGTGGATCCCAGTTGTAAGACCTTATGTTCTGGAATAGTTCTCACTGGGAATGATAGTGGATCCCAGTTGTAAGACCTTATGTTCTGGAATAGTTCTCACTGGGAGTGATTGTGGATCCCAGTTGTAAGACCTTATGTTCTGGAATAGTTCTCACTGGGACTAATTGTGGATCCCAGTTGTAAGACCTTATGTTCTGGAATAGTTCTCACTGGGAATGATAGTGGATCCCAGTTGTAAGACCTTATGTCCTGGAATAGTTCTCACTGGGAGTGATAGTGGATCCCAGTTGTAAGACCTTATGTTCTGGAATAGTTCTCAATGGGAATGATAGTGGATCCCAGTTGTAAGACCTTATGTTCTGGAATAGTTCTCACTGGGAGTGATAGTGGATCACAGTTGTAAGACCTTATGTTCTGGAATAGTTCTCAATGGGAGTGATAGTGGATCCCAGTTGTAAGACCTTATGTTTTGGAATAGTTCTCAATGGGAGTGATAGTGGATCCCAGTTGTAAGACCTTATGTTTTGGAATAGTTCTCACTGGGAGTGATAGTGGATCCCAGTTGTAAGACCTCATGTTTTGGAATAGTTCTCACTAGGACTGATTGTGGATCCCAGTTGTAAGACCTTATGTCCTGGAATAGTTCTCACTGGGACTGATAGTGGATCCCAGTTGTAAGACCTTATGTCCTGGAATAGTTCTCACTGGGAATGATAGTGGATCCCAGTTGTAAGACCTTATGTTCTGTAATAGTTCTCACTGGGACTGATTGTGGATCCCAGTTGTAAGACCTTATGTTCTGGAATAGTTCTCACTGGGACTGATTGTGGATCCCAGTTGTAAGACCTTATGTCCTGGAATAGTTCTCACTGGGAATGATAGTGGATCCCAGTTTAAGACCTTATGTCCTGGAATAGTTCTCACTAAGAATGATAGTGGATCCCAGTTGTAAGACCTTTTGTCTGGAATAGTTCTCACTGGGAATGATAGTGGATCCCAGTTGTAAGACCTTATGTCCTGGAATAGTTCTCACTGGGAGTGATAGTGGATCCCAGTTGTAAGACCTTTTGTCTGGAATAGTTCTCACTGGGAATGATAGTGGATCCCAGTTGTAAGACCTTATGTCCTGGAATAGTTCTCACTGGGAATGATAGTGGATCCCAGTTGTAAGACCTTATGTCCTGGAATAGTTCTCACTGGGAATGATAGTGGATCCCGGTTGTAAGACCTAATGTTCTGAAATAGTTCTCGCTGGGAATGATAGTGGATCCCAGTTGTAAGACCTGATGTTCTGGAATAGTTCTCACTGGGACTGATAGTAAATCCCAGTTGTAAGACCTGATGTTCTGGAATAGTTCTCACTGGGACTGATAGTAAATCCCAGTTGTAAGACCTTATTTTCTGGAAGAGTTCTCACTTGAAATGATAGTGGATCCCGGTTGTAAGACCTTATGTTCTGAAATAGTTCACACTGGGAGTGATAGTGGATCCCAGTTGTAAGACCTTATGTTCTGGAATAGTTCTCACTGGGAATGATAGTGGATCCCAGTTGTAAGACCTTATGTTCTGGAATAGTTCTCACTGGGACTGATAGTGGATCCCAGTTGTAAGACCTTATTTTCTGGAATAGTTCTCACTGGGAGTGATAGTGGATCCCAGTTGTAAGACCTTATGTTCTGGAATAGTTCTCACTGGGAGTGATAGTGGATCCCAGTTGTAAGACCTTATGCCCTGGAATAGTTCTCACTGGGAATGATAGTGGATCCCAGTTGTAAGACCTTTTGTCTGGAATAGTTCTCACTGGGAGTTATAGTGGATCCCAGTTGTAAGACCTTATGTCCTGGAATAGTTCTCACTGGGAGTGATAGTGGATCCCAGTTGTAAGACCTTATGTCCCGGAATAGTTCTCACTGGGAGTGATAGTGGATCCCGGTTGTAAGACCTTATGTTCCGGAATAGTTCTCAATGGGACTGATAGTGGATCCCAGTTGTAAGACCTTATGTTCTGGAATAGTTCTCACTGGGAGTGATAGTGGATCCCAGTTGTAAGACCTTATGTTCTGGAAGAGTTCTCACTGGGAGTGATAGTGGATCCCAGTTGTAAGACCTTAAGTCCTGGAATAGTTCTCAATGGGAATGATAGTGGATCCCAGTTGTAAGACCTTATGTTTTGGAATAGTTCTCACTGGGAGTGATAGTGGATCCCAGTTGTAAGACCTTATGTTCTGGAATAGTTCTCACTGGGACTGATAGTGGATCCCAGTTGTAAGACCTTATGTTCTGGAATAGTTCTCACTGGGAATGATAGTGGATCCCAGTTGTAAGACCTTATGTTCTGGAATAGTTCTCACTGGGAGTGATTGTGGATCCCAGTTGTAAGACCTTATGTTCTGGAATAGTTCTCACTGGGACTAATTGTGGATCCCAGTTGTAAGACCTTATGTTCTGGAATAGTTCTCACTGGGAATGATAGTGGATCCCAGTTGTAAGACCTTATGTCCTGGAATAGTTCTCACTGGGAGTGATAGTGGATCCCAGTTGTAAGACCTTATGTTCTGGAATAGTTCTCAATGGGAATGATAGTGGATCCCAGTTGTAAGACCTTATGTTCTGGAATAGTTCTCACTGGGAGTGATAGTGGATCACAGTTGTAAGACCTTATGTTCTGGAATAGTTCTCAATGGGAGTGATAGTGGATCCCAGTTGTAAGACCTTATGTTTTGGAATAGTTCTCAATGGGAGTGATAGTGGATCCCAGTTGTAAGACCTTATGTTTTGGAATAGTTCTCACTGGGAGTGATAGTGGATCCCAGTTGTAAGACCTCATGTTTTGGAATAGTTCTCACTAGGACTGATTGTGGATCCCAGTTGTAAGACCTTATGTCCTGGAATAGTTCTCACTGGGACTGATAGTGGATCCCAGTTGTAAGACCTTATGTCCTGGAATAGTTCTCACTGGGAATGATAGTGGATCCCAGTTGTAAGACCTTATGTTCTGTAATAGTTCTCACTGGGACTGATTGTGGATCCCAGTTGTAAGACCTTATGTTCTGGAATAGTTCTCACTGGGACTGATTGTGGATCCCAGTTGTAAGACCTTATGTCCTGGAATAGTTCTCACTGGGAATGATAGTGGATCCCAGTTTAAGACCTTATGTCCTGGAATAGTTCTCACTAAGAATGATAGTGGATCCCAGTTGTAAGACCTTTTGTCTGGAATAGTTCTCACTGGGAATGATAGTGGATCCCAGTTGTAAGACCTTATGTCCTGGAATAGTTCTCACTGGGAGTGATAGTGGATCCCAGTTGTAAGACCTTTTGTCTGGAATAGTTCTCACTGGGAATGATAGTGGATCCCAGTTGTAAGACCTTATGTCCTGGAATAGTTCTCACTGGGAATGATAGTGGATCCCAGTTGTAAGACCTTATGTCCTGGAATAGTTCTCACTGGGAATGATAGTGGATCCCGGTTGTAAGACCTAATGTTCTGAAATAGTTCTCGCTGGGAATGATAGTGGATCCCAGTTGTAAGACCTGATGTTCTGGAATAGTTCTCACTGGGACTGATAGTAAATCCCAGTTGTAAGACCTGATGTTCTGGAATAGTTCTCACTGGGACTGATAGTAAATCCCAGTTGTAAGACCTTATTTTCTGGAAGAGTTCTCACTTGAAATGATAGTGGATCCCGGTTGTAAGACCTTATGTTCTGAAATAGTTCACACTGGGAGTGATAGTGGATCCCAGTTGTAAGACCTTATGTTCTGGAATAGTTCTCACTGGGAATGATAGTGGATCCCAGTTGTAAGACCTTATGTTCTGGAATAGTTCTCACTGGGACTGATAGTGGATCCCAGTTGTAAGACCTTATTTTCTGGAATAGTTCTCACTGGGAGTGATAGTGGATCCCAGTTGTAAGACCTTATGTTCTGGAATAGTTCTCACTGGGAGTGATAGTGGATCCCAGTTGTAAGACCTTATGCCCTGGAATAGTTCTCACTGGGAATGATAGTGGATCCCAGTTGTAAGACCTTTTGTCTGGAATAGTTCTCACTGGGAGTTATAGTGGATCCCAGTTGTAAGACCTTATGTCCTGGAATAGTTCTCACTGGGAGTGATAGTGGATCCCAGTTGTAAGACCTTATGTCCCGGAATAGTTCTCACTGGGAGTGATAGTGGATCCCGGTTGTAAGACCTTATGTTCCGGAATAGTTCTCAATGGGACTGATAGTGGATCCCAGTTGTAAGACCTTATGTTCTGGAATAGTTCTCACTGGGAGTGATAGTGGATCCCAGTTGTAAGACCTTATGTTCTGGAAGAGTTCTCACTGGGAGTGATAGTGGATCCCAGTTGTAAGACCTTATGTTCTGGAATAGTTCTCACTGGGAATGATAGTGGATCCCAGTTGTAAGACCTTTTGTCTGGAATAGTTCTCACTGGGAATGATAGTGGATCCCAGTTGTAAGACCTTATGTCCTGGAATAGTTCTCACTGGGAGTGATAGTGGATCCCAGTTGTAAGACCTTATGTCCTGGAATAGTTCTCACTGGGAATGATAGTGGATCCCAGTTGTAAGACCTTATGTTCTGGAATAGTTCTCACTGGGAGTGATTGTGGATCCCAGTTGTAAGACCTTATGTTCCGGAATAGTTCTCAATGGGACTGATAGTGGATCCCAGTTGTAAGACCTTATGTTCTGGAATAGTTCTCAATGGGAATGATAGTGGATCCCAGTTGTAAGACCTTCTGTCCTGGAATAGTTCTCAATGGGAGTGATAGTGGATCCCAGTTGTAAGACCTTATGTCCTGGAATAATTCTCACTGGGAATGATAGTGGATCCCAGTTGTAAGACCTTATGTCCTGGAATAGTTCTCACTGGGAATGATAGTGGATCCCAGTTGTAAGACCTTATGATCTGGAATAGTTCTCACTGGGACTGATTGTGGATCCCAGTTGTAAGACCTTATGTCCTGGAATAGTTCTCACTGGGAGTGATTGTGGATCCCAGTTGTAAGACCTTATGTCCTGGAATAGTTCTCACTGGGAATGATAGTGGATCCCAGTTGTAAGACCTTATGATCTGGAATAGTTCTCACTGGGAGTGATTGTGGATCCCAGTTGTAAGACCTTATGTCCTGGAATAGTTCTCACTGGGAATGATAGTGGATCCCAGTTGTAAGACCTTATGATCTGGAATAGTTCTCACTGGGAGTGATTGTGGATCCCAGTTGTAAGACCTTATGTCCTGGAATAGTTCTCACTGGGAATGATAGTGGATCCCAGTTGTAAGACCTTATGTCCTGGAATAGTTCTCACTGGGAGTGATAGTGGATCCCAGTTGTAAGACCTTATGTCCTGGAATAGTTCTCAATGGGAGTGATAGTGGATCCCAGTTGTAAGACCTTATGTTCTGGAATAGTTCTCAATGGGACTGATAGTGGATCCCAGTTGTAAGACCTTATGTTTTGGAATAGTTCTCAATGGGAGTGATAGTGGATCCCAGTTGTAAGACCTTATGTTTTGGAATAGTTCTCACTGGGAGTGATAGTGGATCCCAGTTGTAAGACCTTATGTTCTGGAATAGTTCTCACTGGGACTGATAGTGGATCCCAGTTGTAAGACCTTATTTTCTGGAATAGTTCTCACTGGGACTGATAGTGGATCCCAGTTGTAAGACCTTATGTCCTGGAATAGTTCTCACTGGGAATGATAGTGGATCCCAGTTGTAAGACCTTATGTTCTGGAATAGTTCTCACTGGGAGTGATTGTGGATCCCAGTTGTAAGACCTTATGTTCTGGAATAGTTCTCACTGGGACTGATTGTGGATCCCAGTTGTAAGACCTTATGTTCTGGAATAGTTCTCACTGGGAATGATAGTAAATCCCAGTTGTAAGACCTTATGTCCTGGAATAGTTCTCACTGGGAGTGATAGTGGATCCCAGTTGTAAGACCTTATGTTCTGGAATAGTTCTCAATGGGAATGATAGTGGATCCCAGTTGTAAGACCTTATGTCCTGGAATAGTTCTCACTGGGAGTGATAGTGGATCCCAGTTGTAAGACCTTATGTTCTGGCATAGTTCTCAATGGGAGTGATAGTGGATCCCAGTTGTAAGACCTTATGTTTTGGAATAGTTCTCAATGGGAGTGAAAGTGGATCCCGGTTGTAAGACCTAATGTTCTGAAATAGTTCTCGCTGGGAATGATAGTGGATCCCAGTTGTAAGACCTGATGTTCTGGAATAGTTCTCACTGGGACTGATAGTGGATCCCAGTTGTAAGACCTTATGTTCTGGAATAGTTCTCACTGGGAATGATAGTGGATCCCAGTTGTAAGACCTTATGTCCTGGAATAGTTCTCACTGGGAGTGATAGTGGATCCCAGTTGTAAGACCTTATGTTCTGGAATAGTTCTCACTGGGAGTGATTGTGGATCCCAGTTGTAAGACCTTATGTTCCGGAATAGTTCTCAATGGGACTGATAGTGGATCCCAGTTGTAAGACCTTATGTTCTGGAATAGTTCTCAATGGGAATGATAGTGGATCCCAGTTGTAAGACCTTCTGTCCTGGAATAGTTCTCAATGGGAGTGATAGTGGATCCCAGTTGTAAGACCTTCTGTCCTGGAATAGTTCTCAATGGGAATGATAGTGGATCCCAGTTGTAAGACCTTATGTCCTGGAATAATTCTCACTGGGAATGATAGTGGATCCCAGTTGTAAGACCTTATGTTCTGGAATAGTTCTCACTGGGAGTGATTGTGGATCCCAGTTGTAAGACCTTATGTCCTGGAATAGTTCTCACTGGGAATGATAGTGGATCCCAGTTTAAGACCTTATGTCTTGGAATTGTTCTCACTGGGAATGATAGTGGATCCCAGTTGTAAGACCTTTTGTCTGGAATAGTTCTCACTGGGTATGATAGTGGATCCCAGTTGTAAGACCTTATGTCCTGGAATAGTTCTCGCTGGGAGTGATAGTGGATCCCAGTTGTAAGACCTTATGTCCTGGAATAGTTCTCAATGGGAATGATAGTGGATTCCAGTTGTAAGACCTTATGTTCTGAAATAGTTCTCACTGGGAATGATAGTGGATCCCAGTTGTAAGACCTTATGTTCTGGAATAGTTCTCACTGGGACTGATTGTGGATCCCAGTTGTAAGACCTTATGTCCTGGAATAGTTCTCACTGGGAGTGATAGTGGATCCCAGTTGTAAGACCTTATGTCCTGGAATAGTTCTCACTGGGAGTGATAGTGGATCCCAGTTGTAAGACCTTTTGTCTGGAATAGTTCTCACTGGGAATGATAGTGGATCCCAGTTGTAAGACCTTATGTCCTGAAATAGTTCTCACTGGGACTGATTGTGGATCCCAGTTGTAAGACCTTAAGTCCTGGAATAGTTCTCAATGGGAATGATAGTGGATCCCAGTTGTAAGACCTTATGTTTTGGAATAGTTCTCACTGGGAGTGATAGTGGATCCCAGTTGTAAGACCTTATGTTCTGGAATAGTTCTCACTGGGACTGATAGTGGATCCTAGTTGTAAGACCTTATGTTCTGGAATAGTTCTCACTGGGAATGATAGTGGATCCCAGTTGTAAGACCTTATGTTCTGGAATAGTTCTCACTGGGAGTGATTGTGGATCCCAGTTGTAAGACCTTATGTTCTGGAATAGTTCTCACTGGGACTAATTGTGGATCCCAGTTGTAAGACCTTATGTTCTGGAATAGTTCTCACTGGGAATGATAGTGGATCCCAGTTGTAAGACCTTATGTCCTGGAATAGTTCTCACTGGGAGTGATAGTGGATCCCAGTTGTAAGACCTTATGTTCTGGAATAGTTCTCAATGGGAATGATAGTGGATCCCAGTTGTAAGACCTTATGTTCTGGAATAGTTCTCACTGGGAGTGATAGTGGATCCCAGTTGTAAGACCTTATGTTCTGGAATAGTTCTCAATGGGAGTGATAGTGGATCCCAGTTGTAAGACCTTATGTTTTGGAATAGTTCTCAATGGGAATGATAGTGGATCCCAGTTGTAAGACCTTATGTTCTGGAATAGTTCTCACTGGGACTGATTGTGGATCCCAGTTGTAAGACCTTATGTCCTGGAATAGTTCTCACTGGGAATGATAGTGGATCCCAGTTTAAGACCTTATGTCCTGGAATAGTTCTCACTAAGAATGATAGTGGATCCCAGTTGTAAGACCTTTTGTCTGGAATAGTTCTCACTGGGAATGATAGTGGATCCCAGTTGTAAGACCTTATGTCCTGGAATAGTTCTCACTGGGAGTGATAGTGGATCCCAGTTGTAAGACCTTTTGTCTGGAATAGTTCTCACTGGGAATGATAGTGGATCCCAGTTGTAAGACCTTATGTCCTGGAATAGTTCTCACTGGGAGTGATAGTGGATCCCAGTTGTAAGACCTTATGTCCTGGAATAGTTCTCACTGGGAATGATAGTGGATCCCGGTTGTAAGACCTAATGTTCTGAAATAGTTCTCGCTGGGAATGATAGTGGATCCCAGTTGTAAGACCTGATGTTCTGGAATAGTTCTCACTGGGACTGATAGTAAATCCCAGTTGTAAGACCTGATGTTCTGGAATAGTTCTCACTGGGACTGATAGTAAATCCCAGTTGTAAGACCTTATTTTCTGGAATAGTTCTCACTGGAAATGATAGTGGATCCCGGTTGTAAGACCTTATGTTCTGAAATAGTTCTCACTGGGAGTGATAGTGGATCCCAGTTGTAAGACCTTATGTTCTGGAATAGTTCTCACTGGGAATGATAGTGGATCCCAGTTGTAAGACCTTATGTTCTGGAATAGTTCTCACTGGGACTGATAGTGGATCCCAGTTGTAAGACCTTATTTTCTGGAATAGTTCTCACTGGGAGTGATAGTGGATCCCAGTTGTAAGACCTTATGTTCTGGAATAGTTCTCACTGGGAGTGATAGTGGATCCCAGTTGTAAGACCTTATGTCCTGGAATAGTTCTCACTGGGAATGATAGTGGATCCCAGTTGTAAGACCTTATGTCCTGGAATAGTTCTCACTGGGAGTGATAGTGGATCCCAGTTGTAAGACCTTATGTCCCGGAATAGTTCTCACTGGGAGTGATAGTGGATCCCGGTTGTAAGACCTTATGTTCCGGAATAGTTCTCAATGGGACTGATAGTGGATCCCAGTTGTAAGACCTTATGTTCTGGAATAGTTCTCACTGGGAGTGATAGTGGATCCCAGTTGTAAGACCTTATGTTCTGGAAGAGTTCTCACAGGGAGTGATAGTGGATCCCAGTTGTAAGACCTTATGTCCTGGAATAGTTCTCACTGGGAATGATAGTGGATCCCAGTTGTAAGACCTTTTGTCTGGAATAGTTCTCACTGGGAATGATAGTGGATCCCAGTTGTAAGACCTTATGTCCTGGAATAGTTCTCACTGGGAGTGATAGTGGATCCCAGTTGTAAGACCTTATGTTCTGGAATAGTTCTCACTGGGAATGATAGTGGATCCCGGTTGTAAGACCTTATGTCCTGGAATAGTTCTCACTGGGAATGATAGTGGATCCCAGTTGTAAGACCTTATGTTCTGGAATAGTTCTCACTGGGAATGATAGTGGATCCCAGTTGTAAGACCTTATGTTCTGGAATAGTTCTCACTGGGAGTGATAGTGGATCCCGGTTGTAAGACCTTATATTCTGGAATAGTTCTCACTGGGAGTGATAGTGGATCCCAGTTGTAAGACCTTATGTTCCGGAATAGTTCTCAATGGGAGTGATAGTGGATCCCAGTTGTAAGACCTTATGTTCTGGAATAGTTCTCACTGGGAGTGATAGTGGATCCCAGTTGTAAGACCTTATGTTCTGGAATAGTTCCCACTGAGAGTGATAGTGGATCCCGGTTGTAAGACCTTATTTTCTGGAATAGTTCTCACTGGGAGTGATAGTGGAGCCCGGTTGTAAGACCTTATGTTCTGGAATAGTTCTCTCAAGCGTCCGCTGCATCATCACCCGTCATATAAATCTAGGTCACATCCAGGTAAATGTCACGTTCTCAATGTGATAACTGAGGCGTCCTCTAAATCAAAGCAAATGCCAACTAATGAGCATATTAACAAAAAACTACATATCATAAATAGAAACAGAATATTTCTCAATGGTACCAAGTTGGAGATTATAAGCCTTGCTCTTGTCTTCATCAAACTTCATCTCTCGAATCCCTGTGCCGAAAGTTTGTTAAAAAGCAGTCGACATTTATCACGAAAATTTCGACATTTAATTAGAGCACGTTCTAGAAAAAACGAATCAACTGGACATGTACACACTATAGGATGGAGAAGCAAGGACGTTACTATCGTAGGCTGATGTTTATATGTATAGCAACTTTGTTCAAGATCAAATGAAGAAGTACGTTTCTTTGACATTTACTTACTACCATACGACCTTTAAAAGAATGCATATTCTTGGAAATAATAACCAAAGAGGAATTCCAAAGTGAAACAAAACTAAAAAGCAATAGATCAAATAAGAGGTGTTCCGGAAAAGGAACCATATTTTGCCTCATTCCGAAGCAACAAGGTTTCTTGATTTTACATCTGTTTTGATAGAACGCTAGCATCTTGTTATAAAGTAATCAAGTATAATAATTGTTCGATTTCTCCGAGATTAATACGAGTTTATTCTCGCTTTTGTCTTTTGTACGATCAGTTGAGGTCGATTCTATCTCGAGTTTCCTCTGGCACTAACGCCAGACTTGGACATTTTGACAGATAGATGTCTGGTGTGGGGTAGCCCAAGTTTTCTCAGGCCCTAACACCAGACTTGGACATTTTAACAGATAGATGTCTGGTGTGGGGTAGCCCCAGTTTTCTCAGGCCCTAACACCAAACTTGGACATTTTGACAGATAGATGTCTGGTGTGGGGTAGCCCGAGTTCCTCTGGTCCTAACACCAGACTTGGACATTTTGACAGATAGATGTCTGGTGTGGGGTAGCCCGAGTTTCTCAGGCCCTAACACCAGACTTGGACATTTTAACAGATAGATGTCTGGTGCGCGGTCCTAGGGCTAGGTCCATGCGACCAAATAAACACGCACTCGTACTCAAGGCGGTCATGACTTCACCTGCACAATATATTAAAAAAACAAGTAAATATATATACCATCATTGTTCCTTAAGTCTTCATAAAAATACCGGTTGATGTGTCACTTTGGGTTTAGATCTTTTTTAATCAAAATATTTTTAATCTGGTGAGGTCATTGAACCCAGACCCTTGTTTTCCACACGGCTTATCATTCTCTATTATATCCGATGGTAATTCTATAGTAATAACAGAAATAACTTTTTTTTCTACATTCATCTGTGTCTGTGGTTTTATTATGGCAGTCAAGTATCATTGTGTTTTACTACGTCAATTCTTCGAAGGAGACAAAATCTACAAACATCAAATGGCTGCTTATGTCTCATCCTCGATATGCAGAGGCTATGATTACTTTCGCTCTCTCCACCCCTGGAAAACGGAATGCCCGTGTGCCACCTGGAAGTTGTTGATGAGGCAAGACGACTGATTCGACCCTTTATTGTACATCAAAAACATCTTGTGGTCACATAACGGTAAAAAATGACAGGCTTTGAAGTCGGTTGTGACTTCTTTGTTATCTTCAAAGGACAGGCATGCAGTCTAGCGATTCTTCAGGATTGTTTTTTTACCTGAGCTTGCCTTCATTATGTCACGACAAATTCCAGGGGTGTAGAGAGCGTAGGCGAGCATGCATATTACAAACGCAGCCTTATAAGAGATTGTACAAACCAATAAACATTATTAAAAAATAAACCGAGTAAACTATGTAGACGGCAAGCAAGTTAGCAAGCGAAACGAGGGGTTTTGTGTTAAGATTTTACAACAATAACGTAAACTTCCGTCTCCCTAGATCCTAATATTTCCAAGAACTGTTGATATTTCAGGCTTATGTGCTGAAATTTTACCACGTAAACACTGTAAAAGTACGTAAGGTGGTCTTACTTCATCAATGCATAATATTAAAAACAAGTAAATTAAGAAATCATTGCACCTTAATTCTTTTTTTAAACACCAGGTAATATGTATGTTAGGGTTAAGAACAAAACGAAAATAACAAACCTCTCTTTTTTTTAAGTAAATGATGTTTTCTTTGTCTACAAAAACACATGCATGAGGTTGTTGAACCTGCAGACAGGGAGCTATACATACACGTCATCTTGGTACTATCTAAGGATAAAGGTCATCTGGGTACTATCTAAGGTCGATGAACCCAGTTCGTTGTTTTCCACACGTCTTATAATTCTGGCCCCCTTTTACATCTGATGGTAATTATCTAGCAATAACATACTACATACTTTTTAGTGCATTTATCCAACTATCTTATAAGTCGTTAAGCAAGTACGTGAACGACACTTTAAAACGATTATCAACAGCGTAGGACTAACCCTCGTTCTATGCAGCGATAAACACTCTTCATTTTCTGTCGCCCGAATCTTAATATTTCCATGAACTGTTGATAGTTGAGATTTCTGTGCTGAAAATTTGAAAGTCAATTTCTCGTTACATCTCATGTTGGTGGAATTGATTTATTTTTAAATAGATACAGAGAAAATGTCACAGAACAAAATTAACTCCCTTTGAACTGTTTTTGCAAGTATACATGTAACCATTTGACATAATGCTCCAAACGATTACGAAACAAACACACATAGTGCATCTTTAAATTTAGTAATAGATACAGAAAATTTCCTTACTATTTCATCTAAAACAAGTTTGATACAAATGCGTCGAACTTGCCCCGATCTCCACATGGTCACAATTTGTCCAGAGAATTTGTCGTTAAAAGGGGTTTGACGATAAATCTCGTGGAAAGTACTAGTATTAAGGAATTCTAGAAAAAGACCCGAGTAAACTATATTGGCAGTAGGACAGATAGCAAACGAAACGAGAGTTTATATCATAGGCTTACATCTGTTTAACTTTTTTTAATATAGTCATTTTGCATCAGTTTAAAAATGACTTCTTCAAATGTCGATTTGAGTGAAAGACAATTTAAGATTATCAACAATAACACTCTTTCTATGCAGCGATAAACACTCTTCAATTCCGGTCTCCCTAGATCCTAAAATTTCCACGAGTTGTTTAATTTTCAGGCTTCTGTGCTAAACTTTTAAAAGTCAGTGTCCCTTTAAAGCTCATATAGATGGTAATGATTTTTAAAACTGTTATTGGGATTGTTAGCAATAGACGCAGAAGAAAATGCCACATTTGAAAAAATGTTTCACAGAAAACCCTACTACCAATTGATTGAACTTTAAATTTTATCGTAGCAGAGGTTATGACTTCAGCTATACAATATATCAAAAAGAAGTAAATATACCCAATTAAGAGATCATTGCAACGAATTCTTCATAAAAAAAAACCACCAGTTAATGTGTTCATAAGGGTTTAGAACAAAACAGGTAGAGCAATTACTGCCTCCATTGTGTTTTTAATTAAAAGGTGTTTTGGTAAGGCAAAAACACATACATGAGGATGTTGAACCAGTTGACGGGTCATCAGGGTACTATCTAAGGTCGATGAACCCAGTTGTCACACGTCTTATAACTCTCGCCCTATTACATCTGCTGGTAATTCTAAAACATAAGTAGTAGAGTTCGTACTTTAGTGTATCTATCTATCTTTGTCTGTCTGTTGCTCTAGTATCGTTGCGTTTAATTTGCTCGTTAATTTGTTTTTAACATCGACGTTAAATGAAAAAAATATGTTAAAATATCAGAACTGATGGTATTTAAATGTTTGTAAAAAAGAGGGCGATAGCTTATCGTGGTGGTTTATTGATAAGATACCAAACATATTTAATACCAGATTATATGATAAGATATACAGATATGTTTGCCTTCTGTAAAGTACATGTAAATATTATGTATGTTTGACAAAATGCTCAACAGAATTCTCTGCTACCAAATTATTTCTACATTAAAATTCATCGTAGTGCATATTAAATATATACTGGGGATCTACTCATCCAACTTATATGGATTTCTTTAACCAATAACCTAGAGGGAATAATACCAACCAAGAAAACAAAAAGCATCATCGAAATCACAATACGAACTAAAATCAATTAACCAAGAAAACACAAAGCATTATCGAAATCACAATCCGAACTAAAATCGATCGACCAAGAAAACACAAAAGCATCTTCGATCTCAATCCAAACTTAAATCGATCAAACAAGAAAACACAAAAGCATCATCGAAATCACAATCCGAACTAAAATCGATTAACCAAGAAAACACAAAGCATTATCGAAATCACAATATCCGAGTGTCGGTGTTGTGACCGCTGAAATCAGCTCGCTCTGTCTAACTGTAGTATTAGAGTACATTTGGACGAATGTCGCACTACAGTTGACTTCTCTAACTCGCCCTATTTGGGGTAGTGAGCTGATTTTCTACACACATGGACAGGATTAGCCCGAGTTTCCTCTGGCCTTAACACTAGACTTAGACATGTTGACAGATAGATGTTTTAACTCGGGCTAGGACAGGGTGGAATCGTGTAGCGTTTCCTGTGTGTGTGTGTCACTGCTCTATATCTTTGTATAGTTAAGTATTTCTCGATCGAAGGTGTTGGTTTGTCTTTCATACTTTCTAGACTAAAGAAATAACCTGCGTGGAGGAATTTTTAAAAGCATAGATAATTAAGTTATGTATGTGACTCGGTTCTCACTTTGAGGTGTTTAAATGTACGTGGATGTGACCAAGGCTTACATGGCGATGAAGCAGAAACTTATATTACTCATCCGGAGCAACTGGTTTTATTCTCTTGTACCTTGTTAATGGATTACATGATTCCTCCACTAGTTCGTCATTAACAGGCAGTCTAACTGATTGGTTAATAAACAGCCAACTTCATATACAGTGTACCATCTGCTACCTATCTTTAATAGGGATGTTTTGATACTGCACTCAGTAACGTGATCGATGCGACTGCTGGCAAACAAAATTACAACACAAGGATTCGAGAGATGCAGGTTGATCAGAACTATGGGCAAGTTGTATGGTCGCCAACTTTGTCTCATTGAGAAATATTCTGTATCTTTAAGTGATATGAAGATGGGCGTTTTTGAGTATGCTCTTTAGTGTGTTTACTTGTTGTGATTGACAATGATACTCGGTTCTCATTTTGAGAAATTGATGTTTACATGGATGTGACAAAGATTTACATGGCGGGTGTCGTCGATGAAGCAGAATAAGCTTATTCTTCCGGAACACCTGGTCTTATTCGCTTGTACTTTTACAAGAGTCTCCATGTAAATCTTTCCTTTGTTCATATTTTGCCCCTGGTTTGATGGATTTTGAGTTGGATTATGATTTTGTTAACGCTTCGGTATTCTCTTATTTATTTAATACTGTAAAAGACATTTTTGTCAGCTTTATTAGACCAATGACCAATAGAGCATATGTACTTAAAAGCTGTAAAATGTGTACAAGTTGTCTGCGTAAATCCAGGTCGTTTAGGCTTCGTGCGTTGATGAATGTGACAGAGTAGATACCGTACTAGCCATCGAAGCGTCACATAGAATCACGTAATTTTTAGTTGTGTAACAAGAAACTTTTCAGAGACTCCTAATGCCCTTATATCTTAATGGCCAAGAGCGATCCCCTTATGTTGAACTGTTCTGAACTCGACATTCCGGTATCCGATTTTCATTATGTCGATGTCTTTGTTAGATCGTTGTTGATACTGTTATCTCCACTTGCCACTTTTTTCACCTGCAAAATAAATCTCCCCTTTTTTCATCTGTGTAAGTGGCAAGCATGTACCCTCACCGACTGTACATTCGAGCTTGTTAAAATATCTATCCAGCCCTTTGTAGTACCTTGATTTCCTGTGCACTTGTGAAAGCCTTCCCAATGCCTTCCACATCATCAGGGTCATGCTGCTAAGGCAGTACATATGAATCCGTCTCACTTAGACGGATATGACGGTTATGTGTTTTAATCGTTTGTTCTTCTTTCATCACGTTTCTTCTGAAAAAAACACACACGAGAAGAATTTCATGCCAAGCCCCGTTTCCTTAACGATAAGGTTTTTCTTCATATAACATTGTAGTTACATGCTTTGGTTCCCATTTCTCTGTTTTCTTAAACATTCAATATTTATAAGAAATCTCCTTCACAGTGACATAATATGGACTCCATGCAAGTTAACACACATCGCCTTTGGTGTCCAATACTGTAAACAAGCAGTTGAACCGAGTCATCTCGAACTCGAATATTCCTTTTAATTCGAAGCATTTCGCCGGATAAACTTCACACAGATACTTGAACAATAACTTAACTCGAGAAGAAGGATAACTCGAAGTTTGCCAATGGTCGAATTTGCTATTTCCCGCGCACTCGAAAATAGCGCATAACCGAATCAAAATTTAATCAGAAACCCGCGATAATGATACAATACTGGCTGTACATACATGTAGCTGAACCCGCGGTAACGACAGAATACTGGCTATAAGTACATGTAGCTGAATGCATTCTGGAGAATGGAAAAATCTGAAGCATATCTTCTAAACAAACAAAACATATATAAAGCTATAAAGATTTCTGGATCTGAAAACGCATTAAGCAAACAATGGAGCATTCGATAAATAATTACTACGACAGCGTTACAGCAAGGATATTTCATGGATGTAATTGAATCTTGATGTATGTGAAGGCTAATGCGAAAATTAAAACCAGGAGACAAATCAAACACGTTTTAGTAATCAGCAGCAGTAATGCTTATGGTGCAGCACGTTGCTCCGCTGTAGAACGAACCAAAAACTAAAGGATTTCTTGTCTGGGTTATAGAGGATATTTAACAGTGTCTTCAGTAATACCAAATACATTTCACGAGTGGGGCTAATGTTTTGATATTTTTCACGAGTGCGCAGCACAAGTGAAAACTATTAAAATATTAGCCATATGTGTGAAATATATTTGGTATTAGTGAAGATACTGCTAGATATTCTATTTATCATATATTTATAGCAATATTTAAAGGAGCGGCTTTTAAATTTCCAGAATGTCTTTGTTAGCAGTGTTTTGATTGGTCAAATCAGAAAAAAAGTTATATTTTCACTAGTTTCACTAACGAAAAATATCATATTTTTCACTAGTGAAAAAATTACTTTTATACAATGATAATTTTCGATATTTCACTGATAAATATGTAATATAAAGGATATTTCTTCTAGTCAAAACTACCTAGATTACTATGATTTCTAGTGAGATAAATGTAATCTAGACAGGGGTACCGTTATAGCAACGGGAAATAAATGCTGAAATCAAACATTCAACAAAGGAAATGAGTATATTATACATCAGGTGACAGGTGCTTTCAATTCTCAATTATTGATTACTAAGTTGCCTTACCACTCTTTGTTAGACTGAATTTCTTTTTAGTTCAATGATAAAGACTAATTAAAACGGACCCCCAAAAACAAGACCGCATGATGCAATGATGACGTTGCCCTGGTTACACTGCATAGAGCGACGACGTCATGGTGACGTGAATGCAAATGTCAGTTTTCCGAAAAGGTCATTGGGTATATAGCGAAGCGAAAACGAACCATAATATCTTAACTCAAAATTGATTAAACGAGGGGCAAAATATGAACAAAGAAAATATTTACATAGTGACCCTCGTAAAAGTACAAGAGGATAAGACATTGTGTTCCTGAAGAGTAAGCATCTTCTGTTTCATCGACGACATCCACCATGGAAACCTTGGTCACATCGAAGTAAACGTCAAGTCATCAAAGTGCGAAACGAGTCATCATTGTCAATAACAACAAGTAAACACACTATTTAGTATATATTCAAAAAACGTTCACCTTCATCTCATCTAACGTTACATAAATATAATTTTCGGAGTTTGATGGAACAGAATTAGCCGAAAATTGTTTTCCCTTCAGTGTCATACTTTCTGATAGGGGGCGTTGAAGTCGGGTGTCGCACGTGCTGGTTGTGCGGTATGTGACTGTCGGGTCATTCAGCGATAGTCGCACCGACAGTTCACATGTTTTTGTATCGGCATGGACGGTGATGATATAGGCGAGGCATCCCACAACGGGTCGACTTCTAAACCTTCTTCAAATATTGCTAACACTTTAGCTGAACTTTTGGACGAAGTGAAGAGCCAGAAGGCGGAATTGTATTCGCTACGAAACGAGGTCCGTGGGTCGACGGCTACTGTTAGCAGTGAGGTAAAGAAACTAAAAACTGACTCTGACTTCAACTGGCGTTTTGAAGGTAATAAGACCCAGTACAAGTTTAACAGTGACATTTTAGATACTGTAAGCCAGGTTAGTTGGGCTTTAGAGAACAAGAAAGGTGATTATTCTCGAGAACTTTTGAGTGAAGTTATTGACAAGCTTAAGCTACGTAATAAGTTGATTCGCATAGCGGATACGTCAGAAGGCGGGTGGGAAACCGTGCGGCAATACGAGGTCTACCCCGTAGCAAGCGATTCGGATGACGAAAGCAAGATTCGGAGGGCGGAAGCGAGAGCTGTTAAGAAGAAAAAAGATGTGTCCAAGAAAAAGTCTCAGCGTTTCAAGTCTGGTGCTGTTTCTACTATCAGTGGTGGTTATGTTGGTGGCCAGTCAGCAGTTAAACAACAATTACAGCCCTTTCATGGATTCAGGTACTCCAGGGGTCCCGGAAGTCAGCCTGTCTACCCTAGGGGAGGGACATCGTACGGTGGAGGGGCATGCTTCAGCTGCGGCGAGTTTACACATTACAGACGGGATTGTCCGTACACAGCCGGACCAGCGACAGCAGTGTCCACCCAGGCCGTCAGGAAGTGAAGAGACTACACCAGTTCCAAAAGATGACATGGAAGATGAGTATTTAATTGATAATCAATTTACACGTGATTATTTTGAGTATGAACAGGGGGGTAAGAAAATTTTAGTGAAAGGGAGATTGAGGGAAAATTATGATTTTTGGAAGAATATTGGCACTAATGCGTACATTTTAGATGTTATTTTGAATGGTTATAAAATACCGTTTTATTCTACCCCTGAAAAGTGCATTTTAAAAAATAATAAATCCGCATTGGCAGAATCTGGTTTTGTTGAAGAAGCCATTGATGATCTTATACAGAGGAATTTGATCAAAGTGTGTAGCGAAAGTCCGTGGGTAGTTAATCCATTAACTGTTTCTATTCAGAGTAACTCTAAAAAGAGGTTGATTTTGGACTTAAGAGTAGTGAACAAGCACCTGTGGAAGCAGTCTGTGAAGTATGATGATATTCGTACTGCACTTATGTATGTTAAAAAGAATTGGTGGATGTTCAAATTTGATATTCATTCCGCGTATCATTTTGTGGAGATATATTTGCCACATACAGAATATTTAGGTTTTTCGTGGACGTATAAAGATGGTACAACTGTTTATTATAAATTTCTGGTGTTGCCTTTTGGTTTATCCTCGGCCCCATACATATTCACAAAACTCTGTCGGCCTTTGATAGCAAAATGGAGAGGAGAGGGGAAATTGATGTTAATGTATCTCGACGATGGGTTTGGATGTGGGAAAGATTTTCTAGAGACGCAGAGTTTAGCACATGCTATCAAAGTAGACTTGCTCGAGTCCGGGTTTGTACCAAAGGCGGAAAAGTCCTTGTGGGTACCGGTTCAGGTGTTACCGTTTTTGGGATGTGTTATTGATTCAGATCGGTTTGTTCTGTATGTTACAGAAAGTAGAATTGACAAAATCATGACTACTATAGGTCATATTGAGGAATCGCTTAGAAAGAGTAGGAGAGTCCTCGTTAGAAAAGCTGCCAGTTTAGTGGGCCAAGTTATATCCATGGGTGTTGTCATAGGTAGTACGTCTCAGATTATGACGAGGTATATAAGCATGGATATTTTACAAGCGGTATCTTGGAATGCTTACATAAAGTTGGCTGATGAGAGTTTATTACAGCTTCAGTTTTGGAGAGAAAATGTAAAAAACGTCAATGTCAAGTCATTGAGAGATGTTGAAAAGTGCTCAAAAATTGTGTACAGTGATGCAAGTGGGTCTGGATTTGGTGGATACGAGGTTAGTACGATGTATGGTATAGCACACGGGGTGTGGACAGAGGAGGAAAGTGGTCACTCGTCAACATGGCGGGAATTAGTGGCAGTTCTGAGGGTTTTGAAATCCTTGGGGAGAAGTTTAGAAGGTCATAGGGTGAAATGGTTTTCAGATAACACAGGAATTGTGTAATTCATAAATAAGGGTTCTATGAAACCTGGTTTGCAAATGGTTGCCATGGATATTTTTCATAGTTGTATCAAGTACAGCATGTCTTTAGAGATGGAATGGTTGCCAAGGACGCTTAATGAGAAGGCGGATTATTTGTCACGGATTCCTGAGATGGATGATTGGGGCATTTCCATGGATATGCTAAATTTCATAGTTCAGAAATGGGGAAGACTTGATGTTGATTGGTTTTCATCAGAACATAACGCTAAACTATCGGTTTATTATTCCAGGTTTTGGTATGAGGGTTCTGCTGGGGTTGATGCGTTTGTTCATTATTGGGGAGATAGTAGGGGCTTGTTTGTGCCTCCACCAATTTTGATATTACGAGTTATTAGAAAGATGTTATATGAAAAGGTATGTGGTGTGTTGATTGTCCCATTGTGGAGATCGTCAAGCTTTTGGGCGGTTATTTGCAAGAACGATGGTTCATTTATACCAGAAGTGTCGGATTACATAGATTTACCTAGTGGGAAGGAGTGGTTTACTCCATGTAAAAACGGTTCCGGCATGTTTGGTACTACGGATCTAAAGTTCCGGATGTTAGCGTTGTATATGGATTGTAGAGATAATCACACAGCAAACAAAATTTTGCATTATTGAGGTGTTTTTGATAAATGCGCGGTGAAGAGTGTTATTTGAGTTTTATTATGAAATTGTGTACATAATGGCATTATGTGGACTTTAATGGTATGCCTTATAACTATATACTGATATTGAATGCAATTGTATCATTTGTTTTTTGTATAGTACACATTTGCCGCATGGCAACATTGTTAAATGTTTGCTGCATGGCGAGATTGATACATGTTTGCCGCATGGCGAGATTGATACATGTTTGCCGCATGGCGAGATTGATACATGTTTGCCGCATGGCGAGATTGATACATGTTTGCCGCATGGCGAGATTGATACATGTTTGCCGCATGGCGAGATTGATACATGTTTGCCGCATGGCGAGATTGATACATGTTTGCCGCAGGGCGAGATTGATACATGTTTGCCGCAGGGCGAGATTGATACATGTTTGCCGCATGGCGAGTTTGATATATGTTTGCCGCATGGCGAGATTGATACATGTTTGCCGCAGGGCGAGATTGATACATGTTTGCCGCATGGCGAGTTTGATATATGTTCGCCGCATGGCGAGACTGACATATATTCGCTGGATGGCGAGATTGATTATGTTTACTTTATGGAGAGGTTGATACATCTATATATATGGTTTAAATATACTTTTAGGTTGTTAATTTGGAGAGGCAGGTTTATAGTTTGTTACATACATGTAGTATTGTACATGTAATATTATTTTGTTATTTTGATTTTAATTATTTTTCCATCTTTAAATTTGTTTTTTCAGTGTTATGCTGAGGAAATAGAGGAGCTTCCGGAAGTCTTGTCTGGTGAGGTGACCCTGATTCCGGAACTACTCAAGGATTCGCGGGCTGCGAGCACATCCAAAAATTACACGCGTGGATTTCAGCGGTGGAAACGGTGGCTTTGTGCGAGTGGTTTAGGAATTGGGGACGCTTTACCGGCCAAGTCATTCCATGTGGCTCTATATTTAGCTTCTTTGACTCAAACTGCTAATACACCAAGTCCAATTGTGAATGCATTTTACAGTATAAAATGGTTTCATGATTTATTTGATATGGATGCTCCAACTAATTCTAATTTGGTTAAAAATATATTGGAAGCTTCGAAGAGAAAGTTAGCGAAACCGGTGGTAAAAAAAAAAGAAACCAGTAACCGTTGGTTTGTTGTTGTTAATGTACAAAAGTAATTTTGTTGTCGGAAATTTGAAAAATCAGAGGATCATATGTGCGTGTTTACTAGGTTTTGCTGGATTTTTGAGGAGCGATGAGTTATTGCATGTCAGAATGTGTGATATTGTGTTTTGCACTGCATATATGAATGTTTTTATTGAGTCTAGTAAGACTGATAAATATAGAGATGGGGCATGGATTTGCATTGCCAAGACAGGGACGTGTTTGTGCCCTGTTTTAAATCTGAAATTGTATTTGGAATGGGGTGAATTTACGGAGAATTCGGAGCAGTATGTGTTTTGTAATTTATCTGCAACTAAAACTGGGTATAAGATAAGATCATGTAACAAACCCATGTCTTACACTAATTTACGTGAGAATTTTATTGGAGCTTTTAAGCCTCATGTTGAGGATATTTCTCAGTTTTGTTTGCATTCTTTACGATCTGGTGGTGCTACAGCAGCTGCCAAGAATGGAATCAGTGACAGATTGTTTAAACGACATGGTCGTTGGGTTAGCGAAAATGCAAAAGATGGATATGTTGAGGATTCATTTACAGAACGACTTAAAGTTTCTGAGAGTTTAGGTTTGTGAAGTTTGATATATGATAAGTCCCGTTCTTTGATATTCAGTGGCGATTATGCGCTCCATACAATAAATTATTGGAATTTATTATTGGTGTTGTGGTTTTCTATCGGAAGGTGTGGTATTGGAGGGAAATATAATTTTCGGAGTTTGATGGAACAGAATTAGCCGAAAATTGTTTTCCCTTCAGTGTCATACTTTCTGATAGGGGGCGTTGAAGTCGGGTGTCGCACGTGCTGGTTGTGCGGTATGTGACTGTCGGGTCATTCAGCGATAGTCGCACCGACAGTTCACATGTTTTTGTTTTTTATAACTTTACAATTTTTATGTAAAAATGAAATTGAATGATAAATAGTTTGAATACTTCTTTATTGATGTGAATTCATAAAGTATGTACGGGTATGTGAGGGATATATAAGTGGGTTCGTTGTTTTGTAAAAACTGTCGGCGATTATGCGCTCCATACAATAAATTATTGGAATTTATTATTGGTGTTGTGGTTTTCTATCGGAAGGTGTGGTATTGGAGGGAAATATAATTTTCGGAGTTTGATGGAACAGAATTAGCCGAAAATTGTTTTCCCTTCAGTGTCATACTTTCTGATAGGGGGCGTTGAAGTCGGGTGTCGCACGTGCTGGTTGTGCGGTATGTGACTGTCGGGTCATTCAGCGATAGTCGCACCGACAGTTCACATGTTTTTGTTTTTTATAACTTTACAATTTTTATGTAAAAATGAAATTGAATGATAAATAGTTTGAATACTTCTTTATTGATGTGAATTCATAAAGTATGTACGGGTATGTGAGGGATATATAAGTGGGTTCGTTGTTTTGTAAAAACTGTCGGCGATTATGCGCTCCATACAATAAATTATTGGAATTTATTATTGGTGTTGTGGTTTTCTATCGGAAGGTGTGGTATTGGAGGGAACATTTCTGAGTGAGACCAAGAGAACAACCACAATACTGAGGAAGATCTCTTTTTTTAAATCCAAAAGATAATGGGAAAATCCGAACTGTGCCGGAAATATCCGAGGTAAATGGATGGTTCAGAAAGACATTAAAATCCTTAATATCCGTTGTCTATAAAACGTCGGATTGCTATAGAATCTTGTCTGACAGTGGTTTACACATTGCAGCGAGTCAAATCTTTGAAATTGTTTGTTCCTCATGGTGTTGTGTTTGCTTGAATTGACCATAAAGTATTCCAGATGGATGTCGATTAAATTGCCACGTGATGTTGTCTCCCCTGTATAAATCTTTCCTAAAATCAGAATCTGTCAAATATCTTAATGTAAAAGAGTATTATCTAAAGCACCATTGTCTACAAAAAAAAAGATAAAAAAATAATTAAAAAATACCGAAGCGTCAACAAAACCGTAATCCGAATTCAAAATCGATTAAACCAGGGACAAAATATGAAGAAAGGAACTATTTACTTAAATCTTAAATCTTAGTCACATCGAAGTAAACGTCAAGTCCTCAAAATGAGAAGTAAGCACACTAATTACTAGCATATTCAAAAACATCCACTTTCATATAAAGGATGCAAAATAAATCCCCAATGTAAACAAGATGTCGACCGTAAATCATGCTAAAAGTCTTTATCAACCTTCATCTCCCATGTATCCTATAAACTTTGTTCTTTTTATGAATCCAGGGGAAAGTGAAATTTGTTTTCATTTGTTTTCGTAACAAATCGAACTTGTTCAACAGTATGGACGTCTAACTAGATGGCTTGACAGTTATAGCCGTGCGTCCAGATCCACGCTTTATCTGTAATTAGATTCCTGTTAGTTCATTGATTGCATTGTAGTGTTGTGTCATCAGCGTTAGACTGTCTGTCTATCATGGCGGCCGGTTGCGGGCACCTTTTTTCCGGGATTATTTAAGCGGCATTTTGAAATCCTGGTAAGGACATCATACAAACAGTCATTGGTAGTAAAGAAATATGACGTGAAACACATACCCACAAGCTGTACCTTTTAAATTCAGTATAAGGTACAATATGTACACTGCATCATACAACTGTTTCTAATATCTAACTGATGTTAGAAGCAGAAGGGTCAGGTGCAAACAAATCGTACTTTATAATTTCTCAAATCGTGTAATACGAAAGTTTGTATATTATTAACCAAGCCACTACGCAAATGAGATAACTGTGGTCGTCAAGGCCCCGGTAAACACAGGGGATAAACAAAAACACCAGCAAATTCTACAGCCTTTCAATCCCTGTATGCCAAATCATAGCGTAACACACACATGAATAGATACAGTATGTCGAAAAAATGGATCAAACTGCATCATACGACTGGTTCGTCCTCCTAGGACATATCAGTGATGCTAGGGGCCAAAAAGTGAGAATTCAAAATTTCTAAACTAATGTAGAAGCAGAAGGGTCAGGTGCGTAAAACCCCTTTCATTTAAAAATTTAGAAGTAAAATTTTACGAGTTCTGTGTAATTTCAAATCGTGTTCTACATAAATTGTGTATATTATGTACCGTGCAACTACTCAAATGAGATTAACTGTGGCTATGAAGACATAAAATCTCGGGGAATTAAGAAAATCCACCAGCAGTCTTCCAGTTGTAAAGCACTGTTGGATATCCTATTCATGACAAAGAGGGAAGCCAACATCAAAATAAACACCGTGAACAATCACAAAGACCAGATATATTGGATCCGAACTTTCTTCCAAACAAAAAACCAAACAACGAAACTATTAGAAATCAACTTATTTTGCTCGTTTTCTCTAACGTGTTTGAGAACACATATTTGATTTATATAAATTTATACTGCACAGTTATACGCGAATATTTACATTTGCTCTGGATCCTTCCATTGCAATGTGTTGTAAAGGCAAATGTTGGTACAATATTGTAACAACATTTGCTATTGTGACGTCATCATTTTAATTGTTGTCTACACTTGATTTTTTGTTTAAAATCAGTTCGAATTGGATAACTAATATCAACCACAATTATTCTATTAAAATCTAAATATAAATAACAAAAACGACACCAACAAAACTTTCCTCGAAAGAGAGAAAAATGACGGGGAAATAGACTTATCTCACGTGAAACAATATTGGAATCGGGTCGATTTTGGAATTTTAAATATCTTCTACGTAGGCGACAAGGAAGGAAACCCCCTTTCAAGGAACCCCCTGATTAGACGTAAAGTGGGACGCGGAATGTATATTCTTTGTTTCCTCAATGGCTATTAACTGATGAAAGAAACCACCCAGATTCAGCAAGAACCCTAATACATAGACGACAGCCATATAATGATGGTTGAGAGACATACGAAAGCCCCAGTGTTGTGAGAAAAACAACAAGGTTACCCTGGATTATGGACAAAGTGCTTATCTTGGCATTAACCGATTTCTTTTCTTTGAATGGTAGAGTTTAGAGATATATATTTAAGAGGGCATATTCAGACTGGTTAAAATTAGACACAGCCTAATGAAGCAACAATTGAAATCTCTATCGATCATTCAAAACAAATATCTACCACCATACATAACAAGCGTCTTCCGCACCGCGACCCACCTGCTCTTCCATTATATGTATGGACGATATTGATTGCTTGGAGATTTTCTCTTCTAATTAAATGATGACAGCTTTTGGTCGGTTCATGGTGTGTTTATGGCACGATAATACGAACGCTGGCATGGATATTAAGTTTAATAAGGGGGATTATATTTCCTTGTTGACTTGCAACCACAACACACATTTCAGCAGGCAGTAGCGTTATTGGTACAAATCAAGAAGAAAATATTATATCCCCAATGTCACAGCTAACTCTGACCCTTGCAAAGACGTTACACCATTTTCTTTATATAAATGTCGTCTAAAGAGCAAATGCATCTTGAGAAAAACAATGGCAAACCAAAAAGTTGTGTTCGTTATGCATATAAATGTGTGCAATACAAACTTTTTCCTTGAATGAAATGCATTAAATGAAAATACGGCCATGTAACGTTTTGCATTTTTAAACAAATGATTAACATCATATTTTAAAACAGTAAACAGAGGCTTGTTAAATTAATCTCTTTCATTCCGCTTTGGTTAAAAATCAAAAGTTCGGTTTTTTTTTAAAGACCTCAGAGACCGAAAGATATCCGGGCTATATGTGTCATAGTTATATAAATGTTTGATATTAATACATCACATAAAAACATTTCCTGTCGATGAATGATATAAGAAATGTTCACTCAACATGGAAATAAGCCTGTTTTAACCTAGACTGCAGGACTAATTTGCCCGATTTCCCCACCAATCATAACGACAGAATTTATTTTTGTTTTATTTTCAGGATTTCTTGATTTTTCTGTCACCACAAAAAATCTGCAGAAAAAAAACATTTGCTGGTGAATTGCCTATAAACGTCCCTAACTGGACCTGAACATTACACTGTAGTAGGTGTGAACCGCTGATTGGTATGTGACAGATTCTTTGAGAAATCCTAGCAAGTTTGGATTCTAGTATATATCTCACAAACACTCTACGGTCCTGTGTCGTCTGCTGCAGAAAATGCTCCATTCGGCGCCAAAGTCAAGTGGCATGCACTCGCGTCTGTCTGGAGATTTTTACGAGATACGGAAACATTTCTGTGAATTATGACTAGATCCTCGTCAGTCACCAGGCCATAGCTCCAGGCAAGCTTGTTCACTATGAACAGATGCGAGTCCGTCATACTTACCAGAAGGAAGGCATATCTGTATCCTATTCCATCACATCTTCACAACAATAATGTTTTCCTGAAATATTTTCAATTCGCTTGAAACCCATTTCAACTTTAGTTTCATCGTCAAAGTTGAAAAAACGAAATTAAAATGTCAAAGTTTAGATATTGTTCATTTTTCTGGGGCATAACATCTTCAATGAATTCCTCCCTTTATGTTCCCGAGACATTTGCCATTCATTTGAAATCCATCTCAACTATTATTTCATCATAACATTGAAAAATTATTTAACTGTCAAAGTTCACTTATGTTCTGGAGTATTACATCTTCAATGAATTCGACTCTTTATATTCATAAGATATTTACCATTCGTTTGAAACACATTTTAATTATTGATTCATCGCCAAATTGAAAAACGAACTTAAATGTCAGTTCAGATATTGTGGAATGTTCTGGAGTATTATATCTTCCAATAAATGAGACCCTGTATGTTTATATCACTACCTCGTGTAATACCAGCGACCGCAGGAAGGGCAAAAAGTTAATGTAAACATATCACGTCAGCTTTTTACCAGAAAAAGTCAGATTTTTGCTGTCACTACTTTGACTGAAAATTCAAATTAAGAATTCAGGCATTTGGGAAATGTAATATGGCGGCAGAAAGCAATGAAAATGTATCGATAATTATGTGGACCAAACTGAATTGATAAAACATAAACCACGCAGAAATATCTAATAATAGACCACGCATAGATATCAAATAATAGACCATTCAGAAATATCAAAACATAGACAAGAAAGATATATCAAAACATAAACCACGCAGAAATATCTAATAATAGACCACGCATAAATATCAAAACATAGACAAGAAAGATATATCAAAGCATAGACCAAGCATAAATATCAAATAATAGACCATTCAGAAATATCAAAACATAGACCACGCAGAAATATCAAAACATAGACCACGCAGAAATAGCAAAACAGAGAGAAAAAAAAATATATCAAAGCACCGACAACGCAGAAATACTAAAACATAGAACACGCAGAAATATCAAAGCATAGACCACGCAGAAATACCAAAACGAAGACCACGCAGAAATATCAAAACATAGACCACGCAGAAATATCAAAACATAAACCACGCAGAGATATCAATTTAAAGCATAGACCACGAAGAAATATCAAAACATAGACCACGCAGAAATATCAAAACATAGACCACGTAGAAATATCAAAGCATAACCCACACTGAAACGTCAAAAACCGACAACGCATACATGTCAACTTATAGAAGGCAAAAGAAACTAAGAAATACCAAAATATAAACTACAGATAAATACATTATGGTATCCCCAGTATGTCCAGATGATGGGCCAGACATTAATAAACCTTCATTTATAAAACCAAAAAGCACAATAAGGTAAAAACAGAAACGTCAAATTCTGAAATTACAGCATTAAACATGTTGAAATGTCACAACGTGAAACACATTGAAATGTCACAACGTGAAACACATTGAAATGTCACAACGTGAAGCAAAGCACATTGAAATGTCACAACGTGAAGCAAAGCACATTGAAATGTCACAACGTGAAACACATTGAAATGTCACAGCGTCAAGCACAATGAAATGTCACAACGTGAAACATTGAAATGTCACAACGTGAAGCAAAGCACATTGAAATGTCACAACGTGAAACACATTGAAATGTCACAACGTGAAGCAAAGCACATTGAAATGTCACAACGTGAAGCAAAGCACATTGAAATGTCACAACGTGAAACACATTGAAATGTCACAACGGTAAACATTGAAATGTAACTACGTGAAAAACATTGAAACGTCACATCGCGAAACACAATGAAATGTCACAACGGGAAACACTTTGAAATGTCAAAACGTGAAGCTTATGTACTTGTTGTGATTGACAATGATACTCGTTTCTCATTTTGAGAACTTTGTGTTTACTTGGATGTGACAAAGATTGACATGGCGGGTGTCGTCGATGAAGCAGAAGACGCTTACTCTTCCGGAACACCTGGGCCCGTATTCATGAAACCGTTCTCATGCTCAAGCATGGATTTCGTGCTCAAGCTTTATTTCTTGTTCTGGCTATAATTTATTTAAAAAAATCTAATTTTGTCAAAGTTTTGGAAAAAAGTTGAAGAGACATGAAGCCAAAAACCGTTTTCAACATTAACATTGACTTTTTAACTATTAAGGACAGTTTCAAGAAAGCTGGCCTGAGCACAGAATCCATGCTTGAGCATGAGAACGGTTTTATGAATACGGGCCCTGGTCTTATTCTCTTGTACTTTTGCAAGGGTCTCCATGTAAATCTTTCCTTTGTTCAAATTTTGTCCCTGGTTTAATCGATTTTGAGTTTGGATTATGATTGTGTTGACGCTTCGGTATTCTCTTATTTTATTGATATGTCACAAAGTGAAACATACTAAAATGTCACAACGGTAAATATACTGAAATGTCACAACGTGAATTACGTTGAAATGTCACACCGTGAATCACGTTTAAGTGTCACAACGTGAACCACATTGATATATCAAAACGTTAAAAACGTTGAAATGTCACAACGTGAAGCAAAATTAAAAATTTAAAAAACATGAATCAAGTTGAAATGTCAAAACGTGAAGCACATTGAAATATCACAACGTGAATCACGTTGAAATGTCACAACGTGACGCACATTGAAATATCACAACGTAAATCACGTTGAATTGTCACAACGTGAATCACGTTGAAATGTCACAACGGGAAACACATTGAAAAGTCTCAACGTGAATTAGATTGTAATGTCACAAAAAAGAACACATTCGAATGTCAATCGTTTAGAAATGTCACAACGCAAAACACATTTAAAAGTCACAACGCGAAACACATTGAAAAGTCACATCGCGAAACACATTAAAAGGTCACATCGCGAAACATTTTAAAGTCACATCGCGAAACACATTGAAAAGTCAGAACGCGAAACACATTGAAAAGACACATCGCGAAACACTTTGAAAAGTCGAAACGTGAAACACATTGAAAAGTCACAACGCGAAACACATTGAAATGTCACAGCAAGATGCGACGTAAAAGCAAGCCTAATCGCCCTGTTCTGACATATTGCTAACAAGCTGTGGTTAGGGATGTTTTACAAAACTAAAATAAGATAAGGCATAAGAGAGACAGACCTCCTGAGTCTTCTAACGAGGACATCAGATCACATTTAGTTTTTCTGTATCCATGATTAAATGCGAAGGCGGAAAGCCTGGATTTTGAAGGAGTCCCATGTGAGCTGTCACTGCTAACGTATACATGATGTCTTATTTCGCCAAACATTAGAGAAGCTATTAGTTCTGTAAAATGAATCTCAGCTAACTTGACATCTAAAAGTACATTCAGATCAATATTGATTGACAAACATTGATAGTTCTTCAAGGTACAGTTTTATTTGCCCATAATTACAACAAAGGTTTTTTTTTGTTTGTTTTTTGCTTTGTATTAATTTATTGTATTTTTAATTTTTTGGTTTTGTTTTGTTTTGTTTTTTACTTTGAATTCATTGCAGGATAAATTCAATTCTTATCTTATCTTACTAATGTTTATTACATTGTATCTACTGCAAACACGACAGTCTCTTTACCGAACCTTCCACTCTCGAGAGGGTTTATTTCTACAAATAAAGCCACAGAAATATAGTGGAGCAATTCTCCATAGACTAAATTACACTGTGTATAATACCATTCAGAACAGCTATGTGTTTCCAAACGAACGCACAATTTTTAAATGAATAATTCACGTATACCACAGAGTGATTTTTGTTTTATTCTAACATCAAGCCTGACACGGTTGAAACCGTTATTCACCATACTTATTCGTCATGGAATATGCATCTTAAACAATAGAAACTGTAACCATGGGTGAAAATGTCCTCACTTTATGTCGTTTTTAATGCAAAATTTGTATATGGTGTTATTGGGTGCAGAGTCGCTTGGATAACAACGATAACTGTTAATTTTAACCCCGAGGAGGACATTCGGCATCACCCACATAAATAATAAAAATTATAGAATACCGAAGCGTTAATAAAACCATCATCCGAACTTAAAACGATTAAAGTAGGGGCAAAATATGAACAAAAGGGAAACATTTACATGGAAACCCTGCAAAAAGTATAAGAGAATACGACCAGGTATTGCGGAGAGTAAGCGTCTTCTGCTTCATTGACGACATCCGCCATGTAAATCTTGATCACATACATTTCTGTCTAACAAATCTTATTCCTGTGGGAGGACACACGATATCCTACAAACAAAATGAATTTTCCTCTCTGTTGAGACAAATCATTGCACCAGAATGTACACGACATTGATTTCACATACCTATCTATGTCATTTAAGCTACATTGAATCGCCACCTTTACTAGGCGCATCCACATACGTGTGTTTTTGTTCATCCTCCCAAGATAATACTATAGAACAAAATCAGAGAATACCGAAGCGTCAACAAAACCATAATCCAAACTCAAATTCGATTAAACTAGAGGCAAAATAAGGAAAGGAAAGATTTACATAGAGTGTCTCGTAAAAGCACAAGAGAATAAGACCAGGGCCCGTATTCATGAAACCGTTCTCATGTTCAAGCATGGATCCTGTGCTCAAGCCAGTTTTCTTGAAACTCTCCTTAATCATGTCGAAGAGTAAACAAAGTCAATGTAAATGTTGAAAACAGTTTTTGGCTTCATGTATCTTCAACGTTTTTCTAAAACTTTGACAAATTTGGATTTTTAAAATAATTTATAGCCAGAACAAGAAATAAGGCTTGAGCACGAAATCCATGCTTGAGCATGAGAACGGTTTTATGAATACGGGCCCAGGTGTTCCGGAAGAGTAAGCGTCTTCTGCTCCATCGACGACACCCGCCATGTAAATCATGGTCACATCCAAGTAAATATCAATCCTCAAAATGAGAACTGAGTCATCATTGTCATCACAACAAGTAAACACACTAACAAGCAAACTCAAAAACGCCCATCTTCATTTCACCCAAAGATACAAAATATTTCTCGATGAGATCAAGATGGCGACCATAAAACCTGCATCTTTCGAATCCCTGTGACATAAGTTTGTTCGTAAGCAGTTGACATCTATCACGAAAATCTCGATTTTCAAAGCTAATTTTTGTTCATTTTCCCCATTTGTGGAAGAATAATATAATCGTTTTGCTTACTTAAAGGCTGTTTTCTTCAACGCTTCGTCATTATTGTTTCGGGTAAACGAATTTTTTTCTGGTCAACCCTCCTGTTTCTACTTTTTATAGAACTACGAATAATTCTAGTCTTTTACGACCTAAAAGCATCGAGATTTTTAGACAGTAGGGTCTCTTAGGGAAGAAGCACTACATTCCTGGTCTCGGAGCATGTGTAGTTTACATGAATCACAAACTGCTTCCGACAAACGTAATTAAATCAATTAAATCCTTGTTTTTCTATAATTTGTATTCTGTCAGATTTAAATTACGAATGATTTTGAGTTATGGTTGTTTCTTAATGGGTATATTATATCATATTAATGAACAAATCACATCCAAGTAAGCGACGTTTCCTTACAAAATTGTATCGACCGCGTCAACGGTACCAATCGGAGAACGGCACGGCCGTAGATAGCATCAGTCATCATGCTTTACCTTCCCTATAAGTTATAATCTCCCCTGACGCGAACATTACAGAAGTTGAACCAGCTCTTCGTGTCTGACAACTGTATATCAATGTTGACGTATCAATTGGAAGGTGAAATGTACCGAGGGTGGAACCTCAAAGCAAAGTGTTGAAGATATATTGTGTTTACTTAGTAATTTATCAGACTACGAGCAGATTTAACAGTGTGACGTAATCTCCTTGAGTGATCGGCAGGTGCTTTATCATTCTAAATTGGTTGAGGAAATATTAAATACAAATAAAGTACGTCGATATTATAAATATAGCATATTAAAATCGAAGGTTTATGACGGGGTATGGCTAAATTTGTTTTGCCTTTCTGTTCGTTATTTTCGTCCATCATTTTTAAATAAAAGCAAATTAAAAATAATATCGAAGCGTCAACAAATTCATAATCCGAACTCAACATCTATTAAACTAGAAACTAGGAACAAAGGAAAGATTTTCATGGAGACTCTTGTAAAATATCAAGATGATAAGACCAAGTGTTCCAGAAGAGTAAACGTCTTCTAAATGATACTTCGTTTGTAACCGATTTGAAGGCAGATCGACCAGCTAAGAGACTATTGTATCGGAGAAAGATTTCAGATATAAAAAGGAATTCCATTCTCTCATGTCTTGCCAATAGGAATACATAAAATGTTTTGTAAAACATGGGGGTTACATTGTGTATTTGTCTGGTGGTTAGGCCTAACGTGCCCACAACTGCTAAGATCATAAGAAAAGTGATGCCAAGGGGAACAACCCATGACTGGTAACATATTTCGAGGACATGCAGTTGGATGCAGAATTCCTATTGTTTTCAAAACATCGATCAAATTGTAGATGAAATTTTATGTAAAATCCGCATCAGACCTGTTACGGGTTAGTACAGTTACCAATGAAACTGCATAACTGATCATATTTACGCAAGATAGAATATAATTCATAGTCATTGGAGCCGTTTTGCCTTACGTTCGAAACCGTTAGCAAAAGCAAGGAGGCAAAGTGTTATGAGATTAATTGTAAGGTACACCATGTGCAAGTTTTATGGTCGCCATCTTGATATCATCGAGAAATATTCTGTATCTTTGTGTGATATAAAGATGGACGTTTTTGAGTTTGCTTGTTAGTGTGTTTACTTGTTGTGATGACAATGATGACTCGGTTCTCATTTTGAGAATTGATGCTTACTTGGATGTGACAATAATTTACATGGCGGGTGTCGTCGATGAAGCAGAAGACGCTTACTCTTCCGGAACACATGGTCTTAATCTCTTGTGTTTTTACGAGAGTCTCCATGTAAATCTTTCCTTTGTTCCTATTTTGCCCCTAGTTTAATCGATTTTGAGTTCGGATTATGGTTTTGTTGGCGCTTTGGTATTTTCTGATTTTTTTTTATTTAACATTTGTATTAACCTGCGCTGTTCTTGGCTAATACGACCTTAATTTTGCTTATTATATACATCAAATTTAAATGTTCACAAGTCTGAAAGAATGTGACATTTCAAATAGCTTAAAACAAAGTAACTCCAGAAAACAAATTATAACTTTCACGTTTTTTATCCTAAAAATCATGCCGTTTTTAGATTTTGTCCCACCAAAACAACAAAAAAACACAAACATTTCGATAAATTCTAAGAACTACATAAGTATTAATATGATGCAATCGTCATTCGTGTTATGTATGGTTTTATCTTTAACTTTAATTTCTCCGAAGTCGTCTCCTGGGAAACACAGTTTTCGTGTTTTCCTTTTGGATTGGCTTGATGTTGTTTACGGCCTATGAGCAGTTCATTTAAGGCCTGCCTCACGGTTTATGCAATGTGGATGCGTGTGCCGTGCGTAAGTATTTTGGAAGCTGCATTATGTTCGTGTAAGCTTTCTATCGATAATCCGGATCTTTTGTCGATTTAAAGTGCTACCGCAGTGAAGTATACTGCCGAAGGCCCCAAACAAAACACCCCACCCGGTCACATTATACTGACAACGGGCAAACCAGTCGTTCCACTCCCATAATGCTGAACGTCAAGCGGAGGGAAGTAACTACCATTTTGTAAGACTTAGGTTTGTCTCGGCCAAGTGACAGAACTCAAAGCCTTCCTGAAAGAGGCGAACGCTCAACTAAGGTCAAAAGTTAGGTATTGTTAAGGGAGACATTAGGAAGGAGAAATTTGTTAAGAAAAAAAGAGAAAAGGTAAGATCCCAAATTTAGTCGCCTCTTATAATCATTCAATGGGGGCAGCATGTACAATTCTAACGCCGTCCTACCTGCAGGGCAGTGTGTGTATGTCCGCCAAACCTATTTACTGGCCATATTTCGACTTCTTTCAATTATTCAATCAAGCTGACCAAACTCCAATGACATTGATGTCTCTAAAGTGTTATATACGACAGAAACGTAGTACAACACACATATCGCTGATCTACTTATGGATGTTTTAGTCCCTGGGATTTTCCGTAACTTGATCGCCACAATGAAATTGTATGAGTAGTGGCGCTGTTAATGATATACACCCTTAACTCGTTATTAAGGAATTCAGCAGTACTCTGCAAGTTTTCTTTTTTAAGTTGTACATCTTGTACGTCAAACGTTTAATTATTTTTTTTTTAATTTTAAAGATGCAGCATATGTGTGTGTTACGTCATCTTACCTGTTATATGAACTACCCCTTCTATTTCAACAGTAGTTTGGTACCATTTTGATTTCCAATATGCTCGCATCAAGCATCACCAGGGAGTCCCAAGAGGACGAAACAGCTGCATGTTGTCGTGTTAGTCATGTTTGACATACTGAATCGATTACTACGACTACAGGTTAAATCGAATGTGTTTGTTTTACGTACATCCGCCCACCATCCTTGTAATGTAGATGTGTCTATTCCACAATCAGTTTCTCCCTATCGATAGTAACCATAAATGACCTACATTTTCTGCTTCATCAAGCATTAAAGATATATGTATACCGTTTCTTGATCATAAGCAAAATGTCATAATTTTGCATCATTTTTGCAGCAAGCTCATAATACATAAACCACTTTCATATTTTTCTGTCATTTACTTAATCTTCGGTCACAGTGACCAACTTTTTCCACTGAAATCCATTTCATCATGACTTTTCTATGAAATTGACAACAGCTTTTCAAAAATCAAAATAAGAAAAGAAAATCAGTTTATATTACAATCCCATCATTAATATTTATCATTATTTGTTTATGTATTCTCGAATTTCACAACGTAAATGTAAACACCAAACCAGAAATAAAGGTCAGTAACCAGTATATGTCAGCTGAGCAGCTGTATTACTCTCGAGGAATAACCGGAATGACATGCTAAGAAATGTCTCGGCAGAAAGTGTCATATGCTTTTGATGGCACAAACCAGACTGCTAGTTTACATAATGGATACGTCGATAGGCATTATAGGGTGTCTGGCTGTATCTGTTTACATTGCTCTTCTGTGGTCCGGGTTATAGGAGTTACAATTACGATAATCAAAGCATATTATCTTTGTGTTAAAGAAAGCCAAATAACAGTGATTATCGTCTTTTCGTGTACAAATGTTGCTAAGCTATTGTTGCGATATTTATTCTTATTTCGTCGCGATCTCTTGTTATTTAATACCTACAAATTTACATACAAGCAAAAAAGTGTTTGCATGTTTGAAGTCAAACGCACTTACAAAAGCTAAGGCCATGTGAAGACGGGTGCTTCTTGGAGGAACTGTCGGAAAGAGCGAGCCGACTAGGGAATAAAAGCAACCATCATGTGACTATTGTGATGCAGAAGTCACAGCAACAGTGAATCAACTTTACATTTTGCAATATATTCTTTGTTATTTCCAACATTGTTAATTAAATTTTCCTGACTTCGTTTATGGATGGATTTTAACAACATTTGGTAATTTTTAAGGGAAAAAGCCACATTTTCTTTTTATCATATTTGTCTACTTTTCCATTGTGTAATTCTGGATTAATACATAATTATCTACACCACTAATTGCCGTACGACGTCATTTTCTATATAACGCTACTAAAATGACGTCATAGAAAATTAGATGTAAATAAATTATGATTTCTTGGTCATACATTACGAAAAACAGAGAAAATAATGTGTGATGAAACAAAAAACAATTTCCTATAAAATTAATGTACAAAATTTCATTAAAACTCACCTATAAACAAAGTCACCAAAATAATTGAAGCATGTTGGAAATACAAAAAAAAATATATAGCAATATTTGCCTTTTTTAAAGATGACTCACTTTTGGCAAGGTGTTGTTGTTTCTGCTTTGCCCCAAAAAGAGAAGAAAAACAAGAAATTGCTTTTGGCCTACGTTACTCGTACATAAAACATACAATGGGCTACAAAAAGGGACTGTTTTCTTTCATCGGACTTGCATACGGAAAACAGAAGGCGAACGAACTGTAAACAGCAATAATGGGTTGAAAATAGCATTATGGGACCAATCAGTCTCTATATAAATTGCCGCCATATTTGCCCGCCATTGATTTTGATCAAGCTCCAAATACACTTTTAGGTCATTCACTTCCGAACCAGTGTTTACATACACTTGTTATCAATGAGGAGCGCGACAGAAGACGCGACAAAAGCGGAACATTAATGCAGAGAGCAAAATATTTTATTAACATGTTCTTGTAGAAAAATATGAATAACACAGATATTTTGGAAGAAAGTATACCAACCAACCAACCCCCCATCCCTTGTATAAGTATAAAGCGTTAGTACTTCGATCAAATTATCATGTGATCTCCGTAGATATACATTTTAAACGGCATGCCGCGAAAGTACGTTTTTTTCATCACTACGACGATCGGATTTTGCTGATATGTATTCATAAAATAAATAATTTCACAATAACTAGTGGAATTCCTAAAGGTCTAGCCAGGCTTGGGATTTCCACCTACATGTACCAACGCATGCGCAGCAAATATTGGACTTTGAATATTGGAATAGCAGGAAAATATGATTAGTAGTGCAGACGCCATGTATATTCAAGAACAGGCATTAAGGCATTCGCGGGATGCCCCTTTAAGATATACCATTGAGGCCATTTAGTCAGCCAACTTTTTTTTTCAATTTAACTAGAATCGCAAATACATATTTCCAGATGTAAACAAACCTGAATTCGATAATTAGATACAACGTAAGCAATGTCCAGTGTGGTCAATTTGATAATTGGGAAAGGCTCCGCGACATCACATATAGCACGAAATAACCGCGCGACCACATACACTGTGTGTTGTAAACAAACGGAACAGAGTGATCGCGATGTCACGGGATGTGTGACGTCACATGTACTAGTACTTCTTTCTAGGTATGTTTAGTTTACGAAATATGTTTCAAATAATTATGACATATACTATGATTATTAGAACCCAGGTCTGCACGTGCTCGTGAGGTCAAAATGCTCAGAGATGCTTGTAAACATGTTTCTTTTGCATAGGTTGTACGATTAAGGATTTCCTTACTATTAATTTAAAAAAACGCAAGAAAAGTATCGGATTTTGTCAAAATATAGGTTTAAATAGTTCATAAGGATAACAGAGCTACAATTTTATAACATATTTGGTGATATTATAAAAAAAATAACTAAAACCTTCACTAAATTCACCGTTAACAACGGGTATGTCCTTTGACGGAGCAGAAGCCACTTACCATTCCGAAACGCTCTCCTTCGTCAACACTTTGAGCTTGTTTATCTATTTCAAAATCGAATTTTGGTTTTGTTAAAACGTTAATATTCTATATCTCTTGACTTTCTTTCAACATCGTTCACATTACGATTACTTACCCTTACTTACTTACATTTGTTTTTCTCTTGATATATCGATAGATATCATTCGTTGTGTATCAATATAATGTATGATGTAATGTGTCAAAATCTTGGTTCCCTGTTAGCTTTTGTTTTTTTCTTATAGATTATCAATATATATAGTCTGACTGAAGAAGCCTTAGAAGGCAGACAGACCTTTCGGCAAATTCAGTTTTTTTGGGGTTTTTTTTATATTTACCTAAGCAAGGAAATATTATTACGTTTTCCTATATCTCTCGTGGTTTAATTATCAATTATGAACCTTTTGTGAATCCCAAGGTTAATATTTGATTCTACCAGGTTGGCATAACACCATACAGATATCAATCTAGGCCTTTTACTACCATTTATAGGTAGTTTTCCCTCATTATTTTGTTCCCTTTTCCCCCTCACAGTTGTGTTAAATTTACTTAAATATTATATTTTCCCTCATTTGTTATATCAATATCTACCCAAAATCCTTCAGATTTTTTTCTGATTACCCTCTACTGATTTCACTTGCAAAATGTGCTTACAAGTTTAAAAAGTAAAACTTCATATTTTTTAAAAAATTCCCCATGGAAGAACTTCTTTTCCCTAGAAGTTTAAAAGGTTAGTTTCCCCTTTAACCTAGATTAATCCCTGCCATATTGACCACGCCAAAGGTCCATGGTTGATAAATGTAGTTCTAGTGGTTTACTCGATGCGCGTTTCGTTCTTATTTTCTCGATATATATCGTTTTCGTGCCACGTTGTATCTGTAACTTTTTTTTGGCATTCGTATCTCAGAATATATATGTATATATGTCTTATATATACCTTGATATATCTCGTTGTCGAGTAATCATGCAATAGTTATTTCTTGTTATCTCGATATTTTAATGCTACCAATTTTGTGTGTCGATACTATATATTCATATCTCGATAAATATTGTTATCAGGATGTGTTGGTTACCGTAGCTCGTTAATGTATGAGCAGCACACCTCAGTATCAATACATTTCCTATCACCCTGCACACAAAGCTAGCTCTGTAACAGGGTGAACCCGACCAGATTGAATCGAATCCATCTGAGTTTGTACTGAAACAGCAGACTAACTAATTTCAATTAAATGCCTGGATCCGTTCGTCTTTGAATTGCCATTCATCACTGCATGAACACTTACGCTGAGGAACGTGAACGTTCACTGTTATCTGTTTGATATCAAAAGACAAGCCGCTACAGTATCAGGATTTGATTTGAGGGAAATGATTTGAAGAAAATATTTCGTCCACTTCTCGGCCTAAAAGTAGATTGACCAAGTCTAACAATGTTGTTTACTTCCAGCAAACGTATTTTTTCAATTGGTTTATATCAAAAAGTAAAACAGTTATAAGATTAGATTTGAGATAAATGATTTCAAGAAAATATTTCGTCCAGTTCTCGGCCTAAACGCAGATTGACCAAGTTTAACAATAAGATTGTTTACTCCGACCAAACGTATTTCAATTGGTTGACAGCAAAAGACATGTAGTTACAAAGATTAGATTTGAAGGGAATTATTCAATGAATCTATTTCGTCCACTTCTCGGTCTGCTAAAAATAAATTGACCAAGTCTAACAAACAAGATTGTTTATTTTGATCAACAAACGTATTGTACAGTGATGTTTGTGACAAAAAGTCTATTTCGGGAACAAGTCGCCAAAACAGAAGGAAATTATATCCATATCAACGTGCTTGCATTTTCACCTCAGCAAATCAATACACGTCACGGGGTCATCATCCTTTTCATAGCATCTAAATAAAGATCAATTACTCTTACCTATCAACAGAAAATCCAATATAGCGCCACCTGTTCAGAATAACCCGGATGTAATGTCTCCAGGGAAGACTCGTACTAATCCCTTAGATGAAAGAAAAGGGAAGGCGATGTTGCTATGAAGCGACATATATAGCAAAATAATGGCTTTTTCCGTACAACAATAGACAATAAACACATTTGAAATCAGTATTGACGATTTCGTCAACGTGGCAAGAAAACAAATAACGTTCCATGCGTAAACATATTGTTGACGATTACGGTAAATCGCTATTTGTGGGATACTGCGTTTACAAGTATTTTATTGACTTGATGTTTTTATTATTATTAATTGATTAACTTAGTCGGGTGGCAAAGTGGATATCTCATTCGGCTTGTGTTAAGACGACTACACTTCGATTCCCCGATCACGTCATTTGCACGACAACGTAGGTTTTCTTCGGGTACTCCAGTTTCTTTCCATTTAAACACCCTCGTGCGTTCTACCATCCATATAATTCGAATAAATCTGCTACGATATATTGTAAAATAAGTTAAAAGTTGATGTTTAATGTGTAATAATCCATAGCTGGGCTTTTATTTAGATTGTTTCTTTGATTACGAGTATTTATTATTGATTGTTTGGTTAATTTTTAATTTGCAGTTCGAGATTTACACGGCGACGTTATTTTTTACGTTATGGGCTGATAACATAATTGTTCAAGCCTATGAAAATGCTTCTTTTAAACAAGATTAAATTACGTTGCTTTTTTATCATTTTTTTTTTACTTTTATATACCTATAAGCATGCTCACTGAAAAGACCCAAGATAGAACCCAGCCATCAGAGAACATGTTAAAGAGGGGATCTTTCTAATATGAAATTTGAATATCAAAGATATTAAGAAGTCACAATGAACTGCTGCTTGTCACAATATCAATAATATCCAGTGGGCATTTATAAGGATTATGAATGCCAGTTGAAATCAGTTCAACACTTTAATCATCTGTTTTTGGTAAAGTTTGAATATGCTCTTTATATAGTTGTGATTGAGAATGTTGGCTATTTCTCACTTTGAGGTCGTCACATTTCAGTGTGACCTAGGAGTACATGGTGGGTGCCGTCGATGAAGCAGAAGACGCTTACTCTTCGGCCTTTAACACAAACATACAATGTAACACAGAGGTACATTGTATTTAAATGACATTGACATTTAATAGAACGTGTAATACGATAAAAACAAATCAAACCCAAATCTAAGTAGCAGTGGTATTAAAGTACTCGCAGAATTTATAAGAGTTTGTAGTTTCAGGCATCCATAAAAAATCCATTGAGAACGACGTGCTCTAGTTTATGGTCCAGGAAGGTTACTGAGTGAAATTCGGTGCAGAACTGTTACTTTTATTTGTGAAACAGACTAACAAGAACCGCATGTTTTACACATGATAAGAGCCTATAATCTTCAAAGCCTGCGTCGTATTTATTGTCCAAAACGAACCAATTAAAACTTTGCCGAGTCACTTTCGACATAAAATGAATATTTTGTTCCGTACATAATGTACATCTTTGTCATGGTGTTGCTTGCACTTATTCTCAAAGGGAGTATCGATGATCGGTTTGTGATCTGAAGAACTATAGAGTACTTGTGCACCAAGTCATTGTTATGCATAATTACTTGTTTCCGTTTCATTTCCGGATTTCCTCAATCGGAACATCTCGGGGAGTTTCCGGTCATCTTCGGAAATCTTTTCGGTCGAATGCATGGGCCTAAAAACCATGCTGTCAACCACAGTATAGTTGGAAACGCGAGGCTACGAAACGAATACAACAATGGCTATGGGAGTAGATTACCGGAAATTTCCACGAGAAAACGATCGCGTGTGTCTCCCTAGACTACCATATTTATATGAATGGCATGACCTTAAATTTTATTTATAAGTGATGCGCGCGGGCGTTAACCCCTGAACGAGAAAAATGAATAATGTTGTAGATATTTTATAGTATACATGTAATAGGACGAGTAAAAGTGATAAAGATAGTGCCGTCGCTGGGGTTCGAACCCGCAACCCTTGGCTCTCCAGCTCCAATGCTCTACCGGCTGAATTCTCTACAGCTCACGCTTGTAAGGCAACCTAATCAATGCAATACACATCTTTCACACTATTCCCGCCCCCCCCCCCCCTTTCTTTTTTTATCTCCAACCCAGGTTCTCTGACCCCCGCCAAGGCTTCTCCTCCTTGAAACGGGTCATCGTCACAAGTTTGTAATAAGATGAGGAAAAGTGATAAAGATAGTGCCGTCGCTGGGGCTCGAACCCGCGACTTTTAACTCTCCAGCCCGATGCTCTACCAATCGAGCTAAAGGGAAATGCTCTACAGCTCACGCTGGTAAGGCAACATAATCAATGCACATCTTTACATACATGTACTTAAAAAACAAATGAAATTGCGAATTTTTTTAACGACCCGTCCACCGGTCGCTGTTTATGCAATGTTTCATAATATTCAAATTTGATTGTTACTTGCTCCTTAGATATCTATGGAAAGTACAGATATTTATTTCTACTGTAGGTCGTTAACTATCTGTCGCCACCCATTCTTAAAAAAGACTTACCAAATTCCAGACATCTGTTTGAAAATGGCCACTGTCTCAGGATCTCACAAGAGCTTTCTTTGTGAACTGTACATTTTGGATTAAGTGACGTCAGATGTCGATCTAAAATGGATTCAGTTTATTTTTAATGCACATCAATATATCAACTTTATTTATTTTACAATAATTATGAAACAATTTGTCCAACTTATATAAATCACTCTTGTTGGCCCAGATGTTAGCACGAAAGGGGTCTTGTTGTGGGAGGAAACCGAAGTACCCGAGGAAAATCCAACTTGGTCGAGCAGGTGACCCAATACCTTTTCACATCCGGTCGGGTAATCGAATGCACATCATGCTCGTATTCTTAATCATAATAAATTCCTGAATAAGCAAAATATCTATAAAATGCATATGTCTTTTGACGATATATATGTCTATGTTCCATGTATAATTGCCCATCAATGCCCTCTTTAGTCATGAATGCAAACAAGTGTTTAGGAATAATATGTGACGTCAGGGTATTTTGTGCACTTGAATCTGACGATTGTTTTCATAGAAAATATTGACAAAAGGAAATCCAGTTTATTAAATACAAAATTTTGCAGTATCACTAAAATCGATTATGCTAGTTGTGAAGTACCTGTTATCGAAGCGAAAACAAACACTAAAGTCCTCCATGCCATTATGTGAAATCTCGCTGAAATATGGGATGCTTTTGGAGACTTGACGGTTCGGCATGGACTAGATTCGTTGAATCATAATACAACCACTATATAGTAGACCCAATTATTAATGTTCTTTGCCTTGATGTCTTTGTAAGACAAATAACCAATCAATAACATCTATGCTAAAAAGAGGCCCACTGGGCCTTAATGGTTATCTGACGAAAAAGCATACACAGAGGATGTAGCTGCAGTTCATAAAACATAAAAGGAGAAAAAAAGGTACCATGACCATTTTAGCCATTTTGAGGAAATAATTGAAATCCTGGGATGTGATCTGTTTGGGTAAGATATCTTAAAATTATGATTGCTCTACCAAAATTATGTTTGACACCAAATTTCGTTGAACGTTGAATTGAACATCAAATTGTTATTAGATGGGTTTTGACAGAAGCAAATTGAAGTTTTACATTTTAGTCTTTGGTGTAACTTTTTGACATTTAACAGATAAATTTACAACATGACCATTTTTGTTTATACATTTCCGCATCCGAAACCCACGTGGGGCAGTTGCCAGGCACTGGTAGGTCGGTAGTTTTTCTCCGGTTTATCCGGCTTTCCTCCACCTCAAAAACCTGGCGCGTCTTTAAATGAGCCTCGCTGTTAATAGGACGTAAAACAAAATAAAAAAAAATCACATCAGAAGCCCTCCCAAACCTTGGCATTTCCATTGTTTTGTTAGCTTGTTTATTTTTCCTGTCATTTGAACAACTTTATTTACTCAAATACTCTTTTTATTACATTTTTACCAGCGAAATATCAGAAAGTATCAGCTTGATAAAACTTATATAATCACTGCTTATATCATCACTAGTGAGGATATAAGTTTCGGTCTGATATCAATGCGCACTATTGTGTACAATTTGTTTTTCGTTATTCTAGAATAAAATCAAATAAAGTAAGGAAGTTAAAAACCTTTAAAGTATTTTTGAAATTAATAGATATCTAATGAATTTTATTAATATGTTTTTGTATTTTTGAAATATTTTAAACAAAAAACAGAACTTTATCCTGTGGCGTATTACTATTCTATAAGCCTTAGACACTCCATCCCGATCAGTTGTAACCGCAAAATGAAATAAGACATTTGTGAATTTCGAAAATGTAATTAAAGGAAAATTCAATAGTTTCCCAATAAACATCAAATATATTTCACTCGTATGGCAGATTTTAAATATATTTTCACTTGTGCTACCTACTCGTGAAAGTATAAAAAAAAATCTGCCATACTCGTGAAATATATTTGAAATTTAACGGGAAACCGTTGAATAGACTTTATATATCGGTGAAACACAATGCCAACTTTTGTGAGATAAAAGAGGGTAATATCATTGGGTTACACTGGTAGATGGGTTACACTGGTAGATGGGTTACACTGGTAGATGGGTTACACTGGTAGATGGGTTACACTGATAGATGGGTAACACTGATAGATGGGTTACACTGGTAGATGGGTTACACTGATAGATGGGTTACACTGATAGATGGGTTACACTGATAGATGGGTTACACTGGTAGATGGGTTACACTATTGGTTGACCTATGTACCCCTGGAATTTCTCAATGAACTCTACCAACCTTTGAACTGGTCAGGAAGGGTTCAAAGGTCTTCAGGGGTGAAAGTTGAGAAATGTGTAGCGGTTAGACCGAATTACATTGACGATTGGGATTACGCTAGTTTTTCTCTCATTTCTATGTGTGTAATACTTGTCTGTGCAGGGCAATTCACCTATGATCATTTCTAGGTGTATAATACTGGTCTGTGCAGGGCAATTCACCTGTGATCATTTCTAGGTGTGTAAAACTGGCCTCTCCAGGGTAATAAACCTATGATCATTTCTAGGTGTATAATACTGGTCTGTCCAGGGCAATACAACTTTGATCGCTGTTTTTTTTCTTTATTTCTAGGGTGTAATACTGGCTTGTCCAGGGCAATACACTTATGATCGCTGTGGTTTTCTCTCATTTCTAAGTGTGTAATAATGGCCTGTCCAGGGCAATACACCTATGATCGCTGTGGTTTTCTCTCATTTCTAGGTGTGTAAAACTGGCCTGTCCAGGGCAATGCACTTATGATCGCTGTGGTTTTCTCTCATTTCTAGGTGTGTAATAATGGCCTGTCTAGGGCAATGCAACTATGATCGCTGTGGTTGTATTACACATTTTCCAATGCAATACAGCCACGGCGTGACGTCACAAAGACACAACAATGACGTGACGTCACGAATTTGGAAGATGCCGACATGAGAAAAAAATGACGACGTAATGAAATTAAAACCCTCCACGATATTTTAACCGTGTACATACATTAGAAAGCTGAGATAATTGTTTCTGTGCAAACTATGTTTGCAAATATGGGGCTTAATCTCGCTGTATCATTTGTTTTCGTCAAAAAAGCTCAAGGAAAAAGTTGATATTTTCAAAGTGGTGGCCAGTCAAAAGGTATTTTCATGGTTTTTGAGCTGAAATGAGAGAAAAATATATTCTTTTGTGACCAAAGATGTAAGATATGGAAATTCCACCCTCGGGATTTTCAAATTTGGCAAAACCCTTGGCAAAGCCTCGGGTTTTACCAAATTAGAAAACCTCCCGCGTGGAATTTCTCCATCTTACACCCTGATCATGACAGAGTCTTATAGAAATGCATTGTAAATGCATATGTTGTTATAAGACTGTAACAGCATTTGCCATTGTGACGTCATCAATCTCTATTGTTATGTCATTAACCTCTATTGTGACGTCATCAATTTCATTGTTGTCTTCGCTTGATTTTTTGCTCAAAAACTTATCAAAGTAAGGAAATAAATCACAGTAATTCTATCAAAATGTAAACATAAGTAATGAATGTTTTAGCAAATATTGTTATAGGACTGTAACAACATTTGCTAAAACAATTTCATTGCTTAAATAGCAAACATCCTAAACGTATCTCTCACGGCGATCATCCTTAAGAGTTACCGCGCACCCCGTAACAGTGTAATGGCTCTACAGACCGTCTGCTAGTCCCGGCGGAGCCTGTAAACTCGTGTACGAACAACCTTCACACACACAACATACATCCATTCATTTAACTGTGTTTGTATCGGCAATACGAGCCGACATTCGTTTTCTGTGACACTGATAGCATCACCTAGCCAAAAAGTATTTGTGTAAGTAAAATGTGACATCGACCGACTTCTAGACACCGACTATGAAAAACTGGTCAGCTTAACGTGTACAAATTATACCAATACCTTTATCATTAAAACATTTTTTTGAGAATTTGTTTTTAGTTTAAACTGACTCCTGAACTGTCAGACTAAGAAATAAATATGTTCAAATCAATTTTCATTGTACATACTTGTTTTAGAAAGTAAAAATAATTTCACAACATAACCTTGTTTGCCTTTAAGCTGAGGATACTTTAGGCATAAGACCAACAGAGACAAACAATCGGTAGATTTATCTCAGTACTGAGATTCCAATGGGAAAAGTTGGCGTGCTTCCCTGGGCACCAAAACGATTGGTGACAGACAACTTAAACCCTTGAACACTGTTTCAGGATAATTCGGGCGTCTCAAAGGCTGGTTCCTATAATGGTATGGTTAATATATACACCATGTCCATATATGGCATTGTTAATTGAAAAAGTAATTTTGCTTTAGAGAGCTTGTTGGTCGATATTTCACTTTTCTAAAAATGACTTTAAAGCTTGGCTTCGCAGTATTAGTATTTGGGGAAACAAATTATTTGTTGGATTTTTTGTGCAATGCATTTTACAAAAGCCAGAAAGCAAACAGACACTGTATTATGATGTAACAAATGGTTAAACGTTATACAGTACCAAAATATTATTTCATACAAACGAGATATTATCACGCATGCAGCATACAAATTGTATGATATTTACATATACCTTATTTTGTTTCGACATTTGATATTTATACCAATAACAAGCACGGTATCTGTTAAAGGCCTGTACAGTTTGACTGCTTCTTCGGTCGACATGAAGTTTAAATGCCTCTGCTTTCGGAAGAACACGATTATCAACAACTATTATAGAACCATCCTAAACTCACACAGTGACCGATATACGAACCTCTTCTTCTTAAGAACTATCGCTGATTGGAACCAATTTCCAAACACTGTTATAAACTGCGGTAACGTCGAGGTATGCAAAGCGTTCCTCGAAGCGCAACGCGACAAACATCCTATACGAGTACACTCTCCGATACAAATATACCATTTCGGGGTTTCTAGCAGCGTGACCATTCAATATAAACTTTATTTCATTACAACAGTATATATAAAACATTATAGACAGATAATATGCAGGAATAGGATCCGAAAACATTCAGATTCAGATCTCAGTTTCTTGCTGAACCGAAGCATTTATCCAACAATGTTTTGTAAGATCAACAACAACAGCATTTATTCGGCATTGGTGATACGAAATGCGTAGTAAAATACAGTTCCGATAAGTAACACCATTCGTTAAGGAATATAATCAAACATCAGTACCGGGGAGTAATCTATTCTATAATCCACACGTATACAACAGTTCAAACTAGTGAAAATGTAAACAAATACAAAACATTTTCATTGGGGTCAGGATAAATAATACCAAAATCTGAATACGTACTTGTTTTGTTGCATTTAAATCTTAGCGCGTAGCAAAATTTAAGAAGATAAGCGCAATAATGGATTGGCACACTCACAACACTTGATGTAAAACCAATATACAGAAGCTCTTTTTAGCACAATAATTTAGTAGCATGTTTTCCGGGCAAAACTCGCTGAAATAAGACTCCAGCTAAGCGTCTTCTGCTTTATCAAAGATACTTACTTTTAATGCAGATCAAATCCCAAATCATAATACTAAACCACACAGGGACATTGAGTTTACTAATTATTTACCTAAAAAAATACACCATATAAAATAAAAAGAGTACCGAAGCGTTGACCAAACCATAATCCGAACTCACAATCAATTAAACCAGGGGGTGAAAGATGAACAAAGGAAAGATCTACATGGAGACCTTTGTAAAAGTACAAGAGAATAAGACCCGGTGTTCCGGAAGTGTAAGCGTCTTCTGCTTCATCGACGACACCCGCCATGTAGATCTTGGTCACATCGAAGTTAACATCAAGTCCTAAAATGGGAACCGAGTCATCACTGATAATCACAACATGTAAGCAAACTAATGAGCATACTCAAAAACGTCCATCCTAATGTCACTTAAAGATACAAAATATTTTTCGATTCGACAAAGATTGCGACCATAAAACTTGACTTTAGTTCTGATCAACCTGCATCTTTAGAATCCTTGTGTTGTTAGTTTGTTTGTCAGCAGTCGACAACGATCACGAAAATCTCGATATTTAGAACAAGCCCTAGAATAACTAATCAACTGCGACATGTAAACAACATAGGATGGAGATGCAGGGATGTTACCTTCAAGAAGTGGAAAGTTCACGATCGGAAAATTGAAATTGTCAAGTTTATCTATAGAAGATTGTTAATTCGTTCGAAACGTTTACACCACTTGGTCATTCTTAGGTGCCCGAATGGAGCAAATATTTTTTATTTATTCAAAACTGAATTTCCGTTATAAACCCTTTCAGCAGTAAAGAAGCGGGAGGGGCGCTGCGACAAGGCAATAGTTTGCCTCTGAATGTTATCCAGTATCATCGTAACCTAATCATATATTTGCTTCTTTATAGATTAAAACATGAATCTGTCGAAATAAAAGTGATTTTTAGAGGCAAAACAAAATCAGAGAATACCGACACGTCAACAAAAACCAAAATCAGAATTCTAAACCAATTAAACCAGGGGTAAAATATAAACAAAGGAAAGATTTATATGGAGACCCTTGAAAACGTACGAGATAATCAATGCTCTTGTGTGTAGCTGATTATAGTTGTACATGTCATTCAGTTTTTCACGTAACGTATTGTAAGTAATTCTTGTCCAAAGTATGTCAAATATTTTTAAACAAAAAATGAACAATATATCTTTTCGATTTGAAAAAAATGGGTCAATTTCCGCGTAACTCCACGACAACATAATATGCTAATTCTGCCGCTAATAGTGGTTTAATGATGATTGCTGCCTGTGGATGAGAGATTATGCAAATAAGGGGATCCTCGTTCTGAATGACTGATGCGGAATCCGTGAGTGCCAACTTGTGCCTTCCAATTACCTGTAAAAGTACACATTTCGTTACGGCCCACTCGTTACCGCCTCTGTTATCACAGTCAGCACGTGTGTCTTGGTTCACGAACAATAACATATGTAAATTGTAACGCATGCGCACAGAATACCGATCAGAACTTGAGAATTTGGTTCCTAACAACCAACGTTTGTCATCTAAAGACTGTCAGGTTTGGGTAGTGTAGGAAAGCCGGAATACCCGGAGAAAAACAAGTGACAACTTAAATGCCCAATATACGTCATTTCATGAAATTTTTCGTGATTCTGAAAATTTTTGAAAAAAAATCCAGTTGATAACCATGCCTAAAACGAAGTAAACTTGAGCGGTAACTAACAAGAAACTTTTGACAAAAAAAATCAAAAGAATTAAAAATACTTTAGGTGGGGCCCACTTCAACAACAAGCCGAAGTTAGAAGACCGTTCAAAATGGGCGCGTGTTTACAAATACCGAGTGTCAACTGCTGCTGTACCGGTAACCGCGAAAGAATTCATCTTGAATATTGCTGATATCAGTTAATCTTAACTAAATCTATAAATATAAAAAGTTATTAGGCTTGATTTTCGCTTCAAGTTTTGCCGAAAGTTACGTATATTGGGCCTTTAAGCATTGTATTGTATTGTATAAGTACATCATGTTTTCAAACGTTAAACGGCGTCATGCTTTGTTTTTTTTTGTTTGTTGTTTGTGCGTTTAACAACTTTGGTCATGCACGTGCCAGGTTTTAATGGTGGAAGAAAACCGGAGTACCCGGAGAAACGGCCAACGGGCAGTACCTGGACAGTGGACTACCTAAGCTTTGCTATGAACATGTATAGCAACACGAGATGTTTTGGTTTTTAGACTACATGGACTTCCATGGCAGGTGTCATCGATGACGCAGAAGCCGATTACCCTTTCGGAACACCTGGTCTTATTCTTTTCGTACTTTCCCCAGGATATCTACAAGATACCAGATACAAGAACCTTTATTTTACGTCGAACATAGGTAACAGGAACATAGGCTCCTAGGAGCTTGTATTTCGACAAACACATAGATAAATAACATAAAGTAAGAAACATCACACAAAGCAAATTAAATTCACATAAAAGCACTGTTGTTCATAACATGCAACACTAAAAAGTAAAATGAAATGAAAATAAGTCAAAGCACATGCAAGTTGTCCATAAGCGCTACAAACATTAGGCTAAAACATTATATACAAACTATAATAGTAAAAGTTACATGCAGACATGAAACCTTAGCACTGAAAGCTTAAGCTGATTAACAATCTAAGGGTAAATGGCAGCAAAGCAAGACATAAAAATGGAGTGCATGGCAAAAAATAAATTACTTAACCAAAACTATAAACCCAAAACTAAAAAGAATAAATACAAAAGCAAGAAACAGGCATGTGGACACGTAAGGCAGGACACTACCTCACACACATACAACATTGGCAGCTGAGACCATCCCACATCTGGAGCTGTCTAGACACTACCTCACACACATAGAACATTGGCAGCTGAGACCATTCCACACCTGGAGCTGTCTAGACACTACCTCACACACATGGAACATTGGCAGCTGAGACCATTCCACACCTGGAGCTGTCTAGACACTACCTCACACACATGGAACATTGGCAGCTGAGACCATCCCACATCTGGAGCTGTCTACGAAACTGCCTGAAGTTTTCTGCCTTTTCTAGGTCATTTGACAGGCAGTTCCAGATGCGGGCGGCCTCAAACCGGAAAGACTTCTGTCCATACCTGGTAGTTCTCACTCTTGGAACCTCCACTGTATCCGCCTGTCTAAAATTATAAAAAGAAGTTTTTTTTATAATCAGTTCTTGTATGTATTCTGAAGATGAAAGATTGACAATCTTATAGACCTCACATGCTAAAAGTTTCATACGTTTAATATATAAAAATGAAGAGTTCGTAGATAAAAGAATTGTTTTAAAATCAGTTGTATACTCATTTAAAATAAATCGTAAGGCTCTCTCTTGGATTTTTTTTCATTTTGTTTGTTGCAGTCTGGCTACAAAAATGCCAAATAAGAGGACAGTAATCAAAATTTGATAAAATAAAAGATTTGTAAATTAAAATTTTACTCCCCTCGGTAAAAAATGTCCAATTTTCTTTAAAACTGCCAGCTGCCGGGATGCTTTCCTGCATTAGAAATATGTTTATCAAATTTCATAAGACTGTCAATTTCGACTCCAAGTAGTTTTACTGAATCATCACAGTTAATCTCAGTATCTGCAACATTAAAAGATTTAAAACTGTTTTTTCTATGTAAATATTTTCTTTGTTCATATTTTCCAGCTAGCTTTGAATTTGGATTCTGGTTTTGTTTGCGCTTAGATATTTTCTGACCCCCTCCCAATTAAACCTTCATACTTATTCACCTAAGAAGTATTCTGGAAACTTTAGTAGCTAAGTCTCCTAAATAACTGCCCTGCTGGTCGTTGATGGAGGAAAGAAAACAAAGCGACAAATTACAATATGAGTTATTATATTTCTCTTAACTTCTTTCTGTCAGTCTTTATTAATCCCTAACGTCCTTTTCGGCAAAACAACTTTTAAATGTAAAACGGTTGCACAGATTAATAATGATGTGCTGGGTGCATTCGACATGGTAAGTCGTTGAGGTAGCATTATAAACTCGGTATTAGATCCGAACTTTTGGCATTTTCTGTTTTAGCGAAAGTTTTCGAGGGATATTTCAGTAACAATTTAGTCATGACTAAAAACGGATCGACTTTTGCGACAGACACCTTTAATTTGTTTCTGATTACATATAAATTAGAAATAATCCAAACTTTGCTATTTACAGTAGCAGCAGTCTATAGTAGTAGTAGGCATTCTTCCGTCCAGTAAATGGATGATAGCACCTTGAAAATATCAATCCTACTTGCGACGTCTGGAGGGACGCAAGAGTGCAATCCTTGCTTGCCAATCCATGCCGCACTTGTTGCAGACTTAGCTTAACGTCTCTCTTGCATAATGGCTTGTTGCTTTTATTTTCTTTCTTTTCTTCTACTCGATATTTCCTCTTGTTCTCCCGGCCTCACTCCTTGCTGAGTTATACAACACCATTTGTCCCTGTTTGGGGACTGGACTTCCCCTTCTCCTCTCAGTTACAGTTCCCACTTGCAGACATCCTTGAAAAACAGCATTAGGCGATCTGTGTTCTGAGGTCAATTGACCACACCACATGTCCTTGGGGATCCGCCCATCTTGAATGCGATGAACTCTTTAATCAACATTAATTGAGAAAGAAGTACATACTGCAGGAACCTGCTTTGCCTCGCTCTTAAATGGTTGTGAACGGGGAAACATTGAATTTACTCCATATATGGCAATGTTAACTCCCAGAAAAACTGTTATCACGTTGTCTGCAGTTGACTATAGGATTCAAGCTGATTCAAGTTTTTGGGTGCTATTTCACAATACTAAGCCCAAACTTTATGTTTACCAAGCAAGTGTGCACGACGCTAATCCACCCCTGTAGACTATAATGGAATCGTTGATATCAATGGATTGAAGGTTCTACTAAAATCACGTTTGGGTAGAAAAGGTTAACGTGTGCTTTTGACCCTGTGTATCAATTCTCACATACGAGAGATTCTGGACCGCAGGGGCTCGGTTTTCGGATTTTTTTATTTTTTTTTTTGTGATATATGGCGTAAATTCTTATTTAATTTCGCTAAATAATTAAGGTCTGCACACCAATAAATAGTATCAATAATAACGTGTATAAACAATGGATATAAAGTGCTGGTATTAATTACTGGTGTAATAACTAAGCAAAAACCGAGCCCCTGTGATCTGAATATGTATACACGCCTCTAGTGTTGTGTTGTTCTGTCTGTATACGTACAGCATTAACGCGAAAACACAACAACGGCAGGTTTCTAACAGTCTCCGACAGGGGCGACACTAAACCATACTGCTTTTTAAAAAAGGCGTACAGAAGAGGTAGTAATCGATACAATGTGGCTTTTTTAGATGGATGTATGGATACGAGAACACAGATCGTGATTATTTTAAAAGTTATTTCGACACCGATATGCAATATGAGCGCTGATGATGACGGATGGTGTGCGCTGTGGGGCGCCTGTTGAGGGCGCCTGTCGATGCGCTGAACCCTCTATACACGAGGGATTGCTCAATACATATGGATTATTGCTAACATTTTGACAGATAAAGTTATATAGATAAAAAAAATGTTATAATAACTTTTTACTGTGACTCGGAATCAGCAGGATTCCGTAAAGATTATATCTCTTCATGAGATTAAAATTATTTACAAAAAATATCGCTGAGTTAGCAACAAATCTTTTATAATGTAATTAAAGAGAATGTGGTTAATAAAAAGGTTTCTATTCTGTGAAATGCCAGTTTAACTTTGAAGTATTGCATGAAAATTGGAAAGCATTACCACAATGAATACCAAACTATCTTCAAATTTCATTTATTTCTAAATGAAAGGTTGTTAATCTTATTATCCAAATATGACACATTTATGTAAATTCAAGAACAAACAATAAAATCCAAACTCACGGGTTATACAAAGATTGAGTCCCGTTAGCCCAGGAATGCTTCAGACCAAATCAGGATGAAATCCCCCAATAATCATTGTAGAAGAAAGATTTGAAAAGTTTTACAAAAAAAGCAATCAAAAATTTTAGTACCTCTGAACAATCGGGCGTTCGGGGTTTGGGGGTCGTATAAGATGTTCCTAATGTGGTATTTCTATTTCCTAAAAGATAACGTAACACACACATGTTCTGCACCTTTTAAATTTAGTAATAGATACAATATGTCGAAAAAATAAGAATTAAACTGCACCATACAGCTATTTCGTCCTCCTAGGACTCTTTAGTGATGCTAGAGGCCAAAAGGTTGGAATCCAAAATGTCTAGACTAATGTGGAAGCAGAAGGGTTAGGTACGTAAAACCCCTTTAATTTATGAATTTAGAATTAAAATTAAACTTGTTCTTAATAATTTCAAATCGTGTACTGCGAAAATTATGTACCATGCCACTACTCAAATGAGATATCTTCTTTCATTCTTTCCAAATGTGTCCCTTTTCAGTGGTGTCAGCCCAGACGTCCTTGAATACTAAAAAAAAAAAAAAAAACATTTGACCACGGTGACCTAGAAAACGGGTCAAAGTCATTCATTTGAACGTCCTTGGTAGCCTTTTATCCCAGCTTGCTACTGGTCTAATATCAGTTCCCCGGGCCTTGGTAGCCATTTTATCCCAGCTTGCTACTGGTCTAATATCAGTTCCCGGGCCTTGGTAGCCTTTTATCCCAGCTTGCTACTGGCTTAATATCCATTCCCGGGCCTTGGTAGCCTTTTATCCCAGCTTGCTACTAATCTAATATCAGTTCCCGGGCCTTGGTAGCCTTTTATCCCAGCTTGCTACTGGCCTAATATCAGTTCCCGGGCCTTGGTAGCCTTTTATCCCAGCTTGCTACTGGTCTAATATCAGTTCCCGGGCCTTGGTAGCCTTTTATCCCAGCTTGCTACTGGCTTAATATCAGTTCCCGGGCCTTGGTAGCCTTTTATCCCAGCTTGCTACTGGCCTTATATCAGTTCCCGGGCCTTGGTAGCCTTTTATCCAAGCTTGCTACTGGCCTAATATCAGTCCCCGGGCCTTGGTAGCCTTTTATCCCAGCTTGCTACTGGCCTAATATCAGTTCCCGGGCCTTGGTAGCCTTTTATCCCAGCTTGCTACTGGCCTAATATCAGTTCCTTGGCCTTGGTAGCCTTTTATCCCAGCTTGCTACTGATCTAATATCAGTTCCTTGGCCTTGGTAGCCTTTTATCCCAGCTTGCTACTGATCTAATATCAGTTCCTGGGCCTTGGTAGCCTTTTATCCCAGCTTGCTACTGGCCTTATATCAGTTCCCGGGCCTTGGTAGCCTTTTATCCCAGCTTGCTACTGGCCTAATATCAGTTCCCGGGCCTTGGTAGCCTTTTATCCAAGCTTGCTACTGATCTAATATCAGTCCCCGGGCTTTGGTAGCCTTTTATCCCAGCTTGCTACTGGCCTAATATCAGTTCCTGGGCCTTGGTAGCCTTTTATCCCAGCTTGCTACTGGTCTAATATCAGTTCCTGGGCCTTGGTAGCCTTTTATCCCAGCTTGCTACTGGCCTAATATCAGTTCCCGGGCCTTGGTAGCCTTTTATCCCAGCTTGCTACTGGTCTAATATCAGTTCCTGGGCCTTGGTAGCCTTTTATTCCAGCTTGCTACTGGCTTAATATCCATTCCCGGGCCTTGGTAGCCTTTTATCCCAGCTTGCTACTGGCTTAATATCCGTTCCCGGGCCTTGGTAGCCTTTTATCCCAGCTTGCTACTGGCTTAATATCAGTTCCTTGGCCTTGGTAGCCTTTTATCCCAGCTTGCTACTGGCTTAATATCCGTTCCCGGGCCTTGATAGCCTTTTATCCCAGCTTGCTACTGGTCTAATATCAGTTCCCGGGCCTTGGTAGCCTTTTATCCCAGCTTGCTACTGGCTTAATATCAGTTCCCGGGCCTTGGTAGCCTTTTATCCCAGCTTGGTACTGGCCTAATATCAGTTCCCAGGCCTTGGTAGCCTTTTATCCCAGCTTGCTACTAGCCTAATATCAGTTCCCGGGCCTTGGTAGCCTTTTATCCCAGCTTGCTACTGGCCTAATATCAGTTCCCGGGCCTTGGTAGCCTTTTATCCCAGCTTGCTACTGGCCTAATATCAGTTCCCGGGCCTTGGTAGCCTTTTATCCAAGCTTGCTACTGGCCTAATATCAGTTCCTGGGCCTTGGTAGCCTTTTATCCCAGCTTGCTACTGATCTAATATCAGTCCCCGGGCTTTGGTAGCCTTTTATCCCAGCTTGCTACTGGCCTAATATCAGTTTCCGGGCCTTGGTAGCCTTTTATCCAAGCTTGCTACTGGTCTAATATCAGTTCCTGGGCCTTGGTAGCCTTTTATCCCAGCTTGCTACTGGCCTAATATCAGTTCCCGGGCCTTGGTAGCCTTTTATCCCAGCTTGCTACTGGCCTAATATCAGTTCCTGGGCCTTGGTAGCCTTTTATCCCAGCTTGCTACTGGTCTAATATCAGTTCCCAGGCCTTGGTAGCCTTTTATCCCAGCTTGCTACTGGCCTAATATCAGTTCCCGGGCCTTGGTAGCCTTTTATCCCAGCTTGCTACTGGCCTAATATCAGTTCCCGGGCCTTGGTAGCCTTTTATCCCAGCTTGCTACTGGCCTAATATCAGTTCCCGGGCCTTGGTAGCCTTTTATCCCAGCTTGCTACTGGCCTAATATCAGTTCCCGGGCCTTGGTAGCCTTTTATCCCAGCTTGCTACTGGCCTAATATCAGTTCCCGGGCCTTGGTAGCCTTTTATCCCAGCTTGGTACTGGCCTAATATCAGTTCCCGGGCCTTGGTAGCCTTTTATCCCAGCTTGCTACTGGCCTAATATCAGTTCCCGGCCCTTGGTAGCCTTTTATCCCAGCTTGCTACTGGTCTAATATCAGTTCCCAGGCCTTGGTAGCCTTTTATCCCAGCTTGCTACTGGCCTAATATCAGTTCCCGGGCCTTGGTAGCCTTTTATCCCAGCTTGCTACTGGCCTAATATCAGTTCCCGGGCCTTGGTAGCCTTTTATCCCAGCTTGCTACTGGCCTAATATCAGTTCCCGGGCCTTGGTAGCCTTTTATCCCAGCTTGCTACTGGCCTAATATCAGTTCCTGGGCCTTGGTAGCCTTTTATCCCAGCTTGCTACTGGCCTAATATCAGTTCCCAGGCCTTGGTAGCCTTTTATCCCGGCTTGCTACTGGCCTAATATCAGTTCCCGGGCCTTGGTAGCCTTTTATCCCAGCTTGCTACTGGCCTAATATCAGTTCCTGGGCCTTGGTAGCCTTTTATCCCAGCTTGCTACTGGCCTAATATCAGTCCCCCGGGCCTTGGTAGCCTTTTATCCCAGCTTGCTACTGGCCTAATATCAGTTCCCAGGCCTTGGTAGCCTTTTATCCAAGCTTGCTACTGGCCTAATATCAGTTCCTGGGCCTTGGTAGCCTTTTATCCCAGCTTGCTACTGGCCTAATATCAGTTCCCGGGCCTTGGTAGCCTTTTATCCCAGCTTGCTACTGGCCTAATATCAGTTCTCCGGGCCTTCTGATTATAGAGAAGAAGTAGCTTGAGGATTTAAAAGAAAACATTTGACTCCGGTGACCTTGAAAGTATAGGTCCAGATTATTTATTTGAACAAACTTGGTAGACCTTCATCCCAGCATGCTACAGGCTAAATACCAGGTACCCAGGGCCTTTTGGTTATAGAGAAGACGTTGATTGTTCATTTTAATTGTCTTTCATTTGAACAAACTTAGAGACCTTCATCCCAGCATGCTACTTTTGACTCCGGTGACCTTGAAGGTAGGTCAAGGTTATTTATTTGAACAAATTTGGTAGACCTTCATCCCATAGTGCTACTGGCCTAATATCAGTTTCTCTGAGGCTTTTTTTGTATGGAGAATTATTATCCTGACGGTTTTAAAATCATTTGATCCAGGTGACCTTGAAATTGAAAAGAAATTTTCAATTCAACGAAATTGGTAGATTTTCATGCCAGCATGTTACATCCCTAATATCAGTACCCAGGGCTTTTTGGTTTAGGAGAAGTCGTTTCAGTAAACTATTGACGCCGGACGGACGCCGCACGACGGTACAGTCGAGCTAACAAAACTTCTCACCTGGACACACCAGGGAGCAAATGCAAATTGTTTTATGATTTCATAATTCCAAAAACACTTGCTGGTATATTTCCATGACACTGGCGATACCGTAGTAACAGAAATTATCTTTGTGAGAATTAAGTTACGGATATCCAGTTGTGACTTATTTTCCGAATATGAAGTTCACAATGGCTGGGACGGTTACGTGTTAAGCCATCAATTTGGATTACACATTGACGGATACACCAGTTACATAATTATCGGGGAAAAGGACCATAAATCGGGTAACGCGAAATTGTATTAATCGTCAATATTGATTTTATTTTTTGTTAGAACATCTAGGAGAAATCATATGCAAATAGCATCTAGAAGGAAGACTTTTTTTACCTCGGACCGTGATGTAGGTCTGGGAACGAAGAGACAGATGTTAAATAATTGGGAACGAGGAGAGAAGATCCAATGCTACTGGGAACGAGGAAGAAAGACTTTAAATACCCGGGAACGAGGACAAGATGTTTTGTACCTCGACACTTCATGGGTGCATTATTGTTTTTGCAAGATGAAGGATCAATAGGTTATGTATCCCCCCCCCCCCCCCCCTGTACCTGGGAACCAGGTAAGAAGATGTATGAATTTGACATTCGAATTGTAGTGCCTATTGTTGTAATACGGCGCTCCCGAGAAATGCTCTAGAGAATTTGATTTGGTTTGATTGTTTTAACGTCCTATTAACAGCCAGGGTCATTTAAGGACGGCCTCCCTGTGTTTGCGATGCGGATGTGTGTTTGAGTGCTTGTGTATTTGGGAGGCTGCGGTTTGTTCGCGATGTGGATGTGTGTTTGAGTGCTTGTGTATTTGGGAGGCTGCGGTGTGTTCGTGTAAGCCTTCTCCCGATAGCCGATTTAAAGTGCTACCACATTAAACTATACTGCCGGTGGCCCCAAGCATAACCCCCATCCGGTCCCATTATGCTTGCAACTAACTCCCAAGAAGAAAACTGCCATGTCCATGTATCCGGAGAAGATAATGCATCATCACTTGTCTTTTATCGTGACCAATGGTTCTGGGGTTTCTGAACCCCTAAATTAAGTCAGTGTCTTTACTGTAACACTTGTTTAGCGCCCAACGTACAGCATAGCAATTTGTCTTCGTTGTCGATATTGACCCAACTGCCGAAATAAACCCAGATAATGTAAACCGTGAAAAAAATCACTGTATTGCATGTTAGAAGGCCGGCAAAGTAATTGTTTCACCCTATCCGTAACAGTCCCCCTAAACATAATGTCGATATCCATTTAAGGTATCGTCGTCTATTTCCTATTTCCCCTAAAAAGGTAAATAAACATTGTCGTTTCGCGACATGTGATCGAGGCGGACATGTATTTCGTGTGTTGGTTGTATATTTCACTCCGCACACCTAGGAGATCGATGGAAATACTTGTATAATGTTCGATAACATAATGATTGAAACGACACGGTTTAAGCTTCCTTTGATAATAATTCAGTTGCATAAACAGTCGAGATTTAATGGAAGTGAGTATGGTGAGGTAACACAGGATAGCGTACTCACGATCGCGACACGTTTTATCATTGGTGAGAATGCGGCCGGGGTTCAATTCATACTGTCGGATTTGAAATGGTATATTGGGTCCCAGTTGCTTGAGTTTCTGTCAGTATATAAAATGTTTATATATATGGAGCCACGGCCCTTCACAGAATATTACTGTAATGGGAGGCTCATTTCACACATATATATTTATTTTTTACTGACAGAAACTCAAGCAACTGTGCATTACTGTAATGGGAGACTCATTTCACACATATATATTTGTTATTTACTGACAGAAACTCAAGCAACTGTGATTGGGAAATCAGCATGGCCGACCACGTTGATTTTCTCTTGGTACTCTGATTCGCTCCTGGAAACTTTCCTTTACATACAGTCAAATTCCTGACAGGTTTGTACAGGATCTTCAAAACTACTTCAAATTATACAATCATAAGCGTTATACTGACTTTATGATTTACCATGGTACCGAAATATAATTTCATTACGAAATTGATGCTACGTAAAGCGTTTACTCAAATAAAATCAACAATTTATCGGGACGCAGCTGTTCTTACTATTGTTCATGCATGGCGGTTTTCGTTTCGTTTGTTTTATTGTCTCCAAAAGGTTATATTACTATTAAAGTTATTTTCGTTCCATTTCTTCTTGCGGCTCTTAAATAGTTTGCGGTTCCAAATAAGCCCAATTGGATTTTCGTCCTCCTATAGTGTGCCCATTCCCGGCTTTTGTTTTTGAAGGATACTTTTTATCCATAGCATGAAGTCATTATACCGACATATATATAGCACATTGATCTTCTTAAAGGATAGAAAGTTACGTGACGTCTACATTTTGAATATAGGACAGACTCGTCCATTGACTTGTGCTAAAGCTTGGCTTTCGTGTGAGGTAATGACGTGTTAATTAAAACTGGGACCGGTAAGACAACAAAAGAAGCCATGCTCTTTTTCATCTTGACAGGTAGTATCTCAGCTAAAGGTTGGTCGGTAACACCATTTCACCAGGTCACGAAACTCTTATGTATGCGGCTTGACCTATTTGAATCGTTAAGCATTTTCTTTATGTATTTGTAATTTTGTAAGGTCATTCAGGACCAAATGGTAAAATGTCGGAAGAGAATAAGACGCTCATTAAAACCAACATGTGTACCTCCACGATTTACCAAGCGTCTTTACAATATCGTACATCTTACGGTCATGTTGGATAGGATTTTTTTATAATCATTTCAGATGAAATATACCCCTATTTCGTCGCTTTGCCGTTAAAATACATATTCAACATTTCAATTCTAGTCAAACTGAAATAATTGATGACTGTTAGAAAATGTTGTAATTTAAAACGAGATAATATGTCAGCGTTCACGCTAAGACTTCAACCAACAATTTCATGCAAAATATAGAATTGACTACAAACTCCTTGGCGATGTTAAAAAGCTGATGGTAAGTCGACAAAGGCTTTTATGGAAATACAGGTGATGTAGCCGTTACATATACAAAAGGTTGACGAAGTTCATTTATGTCGCCATCATCATTATCATCGGATTAGTCACATTTTAAAACACTAACCCGACTCTCGCTTTGAGGACTCGATTCATGTATTACATGATTTGGTTGTGTTTTACGTTCTTCGTTTGTTTATATTTAAATTACAACAAAAATGAGACAAGTTATCCCAGTTATATCTATCCTATATTGGCCCAGGTGTTAGCACGTTAGGGGTCTACTTGTGGAACGAAACCAATATGGTCGGGCAGGTGGCCCAATACCTTTTCACGTCCGTGGAATCGAACCCCGGCCGCCTTGGTGAAAGGCAAGTGCGTTATCCACTGCACTACCCGGCTACGTTTTATTAACAAGTTAGGTCATTAGTTTTACGGACATGCTGATAAAGATTCCGGTGGTGCAGGAATACCGGAATACCCAGAAAAACCCGCCGACCTAAAGTCAGTTCCATGGTAACTGCTTCATGTAGGCCTCGAACAAGCGACCCAGTGGTTGGGGGCTAGTTGTAGCAGAATGTCGGACATCTTAGCTAGGTAACCGCCGCTGCCGCCCCCTTTGTAATTACTTTGCTTTGACCTATATTTACATGGCTGGTATCGTGGATGAAGCCTCATTTCCTCAACTCTCCCATTTTTGTCGTTAAAGTTTCTCATTTGCACCTCCTTCCTATTTCCATCAGTCAATAACACACACGCTGACATCAAATTAAGTATCTGTATTCATTTGGTTAATGTCCCACAGATGTGTATGACAGACGGTGTCAACAGCTATTTGAAACACGCCCAGACAAGCTCCTTACCAAGACTAGCTCTCTCTCGCTCTCTACACACTTCCATTCAGTTCATTTTCCAGGGCACATACTTTTCCTATATACATATATACCTCTGTTGAAATCGTGTCCTAATTAAGTTGAATAAATTGTCTATAACATCCTTTTAACAGCTGCAGTAATAAATATACGTATCTTTATTTGGCATCCTCGATATCTAGAGGTTACGACCACCTACGCTCCCTACACCCTGGAATCATCCTCAATATCCAGGGGTTACGATCACCTACGCTCCCTACACCCTGGAATCATCCTCAATATCCAGGGGTTACGATCACCTACGCTCTCTACGGCCCTGGAATCATCCTCGATATCCAGGGGTTACGATCACCTACGCTCTCTACGCCCCTGGAATCATCCTCAATATCCAGGGGTTACGATCACCTACGCTCTCTACGTCCCTGGAATCATCCTCAATATCCAGGGGTTACGATCACCTACGCTCTCTACACCCCTGGAATATATAAGATAATGGTATCATACAGCAGGACTATTTTTACCGACCCTGCAGGCAATTATAATATAGAAGCTGGAGATATTTTGATGATTCTTCAATCTTCATATCTTTTTGGCGAGCTATTCATAAAATCCATGACCGACTCCTTAAAAATTATTTGATTATTAGAACGTGTATCGCTGGTCATAAATCGTGGATAATTTTATCAAAATAAACTATTTTTCAGGAGATTTAGACGTTTAAAATAAACTCACCTCTGAGTTTGGTTGGTGTTTCTTGTTGTATGATGTCATATATAACAGCAACAGTTTTATGATGACAAAATCAAAATCTCACGAGATGAAAGCGAGAGTTACGTTGATAATACGCATTATGTGATGTAGTCATCGGGACTGGAATGGGGTAGAGTGGTGTACGGGTCATCTTCTACCCACACCAACATGCAATAGTTTCTGGCCTGAGCAAATTCTACCAGATAGTTTGCGCGTTTGAACTTGGCTTGACAAACAGTTTGCCTATCTACATGTTTTCTTCAGAATAAACTTTTAAAAACCCCGTTGCTTTTTTTCTGTGGATAGTTTTTTACTGTCAAACATCAGTCAATCCTTGTCAGAACCCCACGAGACTCGCACGGCTCTGGTCGTTTGACTCAAACGATTGAAGAGCAAATTCTCAGGGGTTTCCAACGATGTACATCAATTAATCCGTATTCTAAGTGAGTATATTTTGAATATCTGAAGACACTGTGAATTTATAAAAAAAAATCGTTTTAAGTTTATATTGGAGAAAACATTATTTCAACGATATTTGCACTGAAAGAATTCCGCTAAATCATTATTGCACTAATTACAGTTTCTGCAAATGCTTTCTACAGCCAGTATTGTGAGAGATCCAATTTATCATTGCTCTTCTCTGTTTAAATTAACAGTTATGCGCTAAAATTGGACTACGCCAATATAAGTATGTTTATAGTAACCTCTCTGTGCCGTGCTGAGGTGATTCTTTGATTGACAGAAAATCGATTATAGTTAGCCTCATTAGCAATATCGTAAAATATTTATTTTTACTTTTTATTTAGCCGTGACTAAGGATAACACCATCTCTTAATCTCCAATACCTTTCTTCACGCGATAAACGCACGTGAGGGCCTTCTCTGCAGCACTAGGGGGTTCAAACGTGGGAGGAAACCGGAGTACCCGTAAACCTGACCAGGTCGGACAGGTAACCCAGAATCCAATACTCGTTTTTTACATTTGAATGTGCCTATGTGATAGGCGAATGTATTATTTATTGCGACCTGACGACAACAACAGTAAAAGTTCTCAGAAACCAAAACCAAAAAGCGAATGGAGTCAACATAATGATAATTATCAACGAATTTAGAAGAAAAGTGAACTTGAGTTCAAGATCTTTTCTGTCAGACAAATATGCTGGAAATTGCTTAACGAGCACTCTTAAGTAGGCATTTAAAGGATTAAAAATGAGTTGCTGCCCCTGAATGAAACTCCAGTCTTTCTTAACATCTTTGACGTGTTCATGTCTTTCTAAGCAACCAATACCTTTATGACTCTGCCCTAAAACTAAAGGGCGAACGTGCCTGGCACGACTAAAGAAGTGTCCTGTTTCCTGCCTCCTTATACGTAGCGAGACGAGAACATATTCAGGTAGGCCATTGTTACAGCCAATTCTTTCAGGGCTGCATGTACCCATTTCCTTGCCCTGATATTGGTAGATGACTAAGTATGTGTTGTTTTATCGCTTGCCCATGCCTTCTGCCAGTATAAAACTTACTTTCATTTGGCCTTTAATAAGGCTCGATGGATTGATTTGTTTCAAATATGTCGTCATTCATGCTTTAGAAAGAAAACTATTAAAAGACAGCTTGTGTATGATTCCTTCAACCTTTCGAAGCGAGGAACACATTTGGGGTCCATTACGTCTAATTATGTAATAAATGGATGGTGGTAAACTTCTTATTTCACTGATGCACATTCAAAATTCTTAACCGTCGTAGCAACCCGCCTCGAATGAGTTTTTCTTTTCTTCGTATAGAATTTAAGTAAATATCCTTTCCTTTGACTTTTAGTTCTTGCCGTATCTTGCGTCATAAATGTTACCTTCATGGACACCTAATTATGGCAACTGCGCTCGTACATGAGCTCAGTTCTTTGACAGAAATCAGATGTGAAGAAGGTCCATTTCGAGTCGCGGGATTTCTACTGTTTCTTCAAATTGGAACAACAAAATGCATTCTGTTTTAGAATAACTGATATTTTTTTTTTTTATTTTCGAGTCATTTAGTCTTGCCAGTATTGACAACCTTTGGAAATAATCAATATTTGCAGATGACATACCACAAACAACCCTACAAACAAATAAATCTGGCGCTAATGGCGACAAATGACAGTCGTAATGGTCTTCTTCTCTTGTGACGTTTCAATGGTAAAAAAACAACTGAAACTTTTGAATAATGATCAATTTGTAATTTTGTTGGTTAGAAAAAAATATAAATCCTTGAAATACACATAATAGTTATTTACTAAACGATGTGATTTGCTCGTGTGCAAACTAGGCTGTTGTTATTTCCATCGTCTGCCACAAAGCACGCGCGCGCGTTCCAAAATAATACAACTTCAGCCCTTTGCATGACAAACGGAGACTTGGCATAGAAATAGATTTGTGTTGATGCCCTTGATGACAATGCTTATAATGATGAAGCTGCTTTAAGCATCCTAAGCTCAGCCTCCCCCGCCTTTATAGCTAAATCGGTATGTGAAATTGATTGTCACCAACACATAGTTTTAGAAACAGCACGTTCAGCGCAACAGCAAAACTAATACAATACTGTTTCACCGTCAATTAAAAGTCAATATTCCTGGGCTTTCTACCCGCCAATTTATAGTGATGGACAGCTCGGAAATAATATCCGATATCACATTACGGACATCGGGTTACCCGGTAATATTTGTGGAATATTTTCTCTTAAAAAAGCCCAGTGTAGCACTCCATACATATACAACGGATTAGCATGAATGCGGTGTGTACGATGGGAATCAATAGATCTAGTATGTGTCTGTCAACTCGGCTTGGGTCTGAGAGCTGTGCCATATAACCCACTGTACCTTTCACAACCATGTGTTCTGCCCCTGTTCGTGCAGGCTGTCACACCTCTAGGGTGTGTTCCGAACGGATCTTACTACCCCCGGGTATCACTCGGACGGGTTTACCGAAGTGCTAACAGAACTGATTTTGTGATTCATTAAACCCGGAAATTATCTTTTACTTTCTTTCGTAACATACTTTCACGTGATGGAATGTCAACTTGGATGTTTACGTAGTGATGGAATTAAAACATATTCTAGTGTGCGTTATATATTTATATAGATTAGATCAGTATGTGTTCTGGACCGTGCATTTAAAAGATATATAATATTACACAGTTAGTTTTCGGCTATTCTTACGGGTTAAGGTAAGATGTTTTGATGAAGCTTGCATGGTCAATAGGATGACAATTTATAGCATTTTAGGATAGATAGGTTTCTCTTCTGAAATGTACATAGTTTTACTCGGTGTCTGTTCGTCCGAAACTGTTTACAAAAAAATAGAACAATATTTATGTCCTTTAGGAAAGAGTAATTATCTATCTATGATTCTTATCTTGATAGCGTCCCGTCTTAAAGGAATAAAGAGCATCTTAAGTGTCTGTCCAGCTAGTCGTCTGTCTAGACAATTCCCGGGCTCCGTCCATCTTCTAAACTATTAGATTTGTCTCGTCGGAGGCGGTCATTATTTGCCAGGGTCAAAAACTCCTACAAGTCCCTGAGGATGCAGCGTCATACCCACTCATCGTTTATCTGTTAGTCAAATGACCCAAAATTCATTACAGAAGGGCCTTGTTGTCCAGTATATCCCAAATAGATGTAGAAATTAAGTATACCATTTTTTACGAAAGAGAGCCTAGGGATTTGGTTTAATGCTGTTTTTTGTCGCTGGAAAATCGTCCCTAAACTACAAAACCTATCAAGCGTAGTTCTGTTCTCTTCACCGACGTAGATCTATTGGGAAATATAAAGAGGATTTTTATAATTAAATTACACAAGTTGTGTCTAGCCTAGAGGAAAGGTGTTACCAATATAGTACGAAAATCTTCTTTTCGTTCGAATGGTTTCCTAATACTTAGTTTATTCGTTTCTTGACATTTTCTTTAAGTGAAAATACCGGTAGTACTAGGTTTTAGATGAAGACACCAATGTACAAGCAACACCAGTGATATTTTACCGATATTCAACATCAATGTGGATCGAATTCCCAGGCCAGTGGATCTTTATTTCGCCTAGGATATAAATGTGATTTTACCATGATTGCTGGCGGAAGGAGATATACTTTAGGGGATATCCGGCGATTTACCTGCGCGGATATTCCCCGCGCATCAGTAGGGGATCACCGCAGGGATGGCCTGGTCGATCGTGTAAGTAGTTTCTTGAGGATATTGTTAATAAACGTTGTGTACGATCTATTATTTAATAATAACATATGATATTTATTACGACGCTGAACTAACGGTTCAGTGTCACACATGTAAACAACATTTACAGTGTGTTGACATGGGAAAAGATAAACAGTAATAAATTGACAACGGTTACAACTGCTGAATTATAATTTGACAACAATGATTTATTGACAACTTTTTCAACATATGCATAACGATTCGTTGACAACTGAAACTTATAAATAACGATTTGTTGACAACTGTTAGCGATAAACAACGATTTGTTGACAACTGTTAGCGATACACAACGATTCAGTGACAACTATTTTACACAATGATTTGTTGACAATTGTTACGGAAAAATAACGATTCATTGATAGGTATTTAAACAGATAAACAACGATTCATTGACCACTGTTCCTGATGTTTAATGCAGCTTTGCTGACAAATATTGCCGATACACAATGTTTCGTTGACAAATATTACCGATACACAATGTTTTGTTGCCAGCCATTGAAGCATCAACTTTGTTAACAAATATTACCGATACACAATGTTTTGTTGACAAATATTACCGATACACATTGTTTTGTTGCCAGCCATTGAAGCATCAACTTTGTTAACAAATATTACCGATACACAATGTTTTGTTGACAAATATTACCGATACACATTGTTTTGTTGCCAGCCATTGATGCATCCACTTTGTTAACAAATATTACCGATACACAATGTTTTGTTGACAAATATTATCGATCCACAATGTTTTGTTGCCAGCCATTGATGCATCCACTTTGTTAACAAATATTACCGATACACAATGTTTTGTTGACAAATATTATCGATACACAATGTTTTGTTGCCAGCCATTGATGCATCCACTTTGTTAACAAATATTACCGATACACAATGTTTCGTTGACAAATATTACCGATACACAATGTTTTGTTGACAAATATTACCGATGCACAATGTTTTGTTGCCAGCCATTGAAGCATCAACTTTGTTGACAAGTATTACCGATACACAATGTTTTGTTGCCAGCCATTGAAGCATCAACTTTGTTAACAAATATTACCGATACACAATGTTTTGTTGACAAATATTACCGATACACATTGTTTTGTTGCCAGCCACTGATGCATCCACTTTGTTAACAAATATTACCGATACACAATGTTTTGTTGACAAATATTACCGATACACAATGTTTTGTTGACAAATATTACCGATGCACAATGTTTTGTTGCCAGCCATTGAAGCATCAACTTTGTTGACAAGTATTACCGATACACAATGTTTTGTTGACAAATATTACCGATACACAATGTTTCGTTGACAAATAATACCGATACACAATGTTTCGTTAACAAATATTACCGATACACAATGTTTCGTTGACAAATATTACCGATACACAATGTTTTGTTGACAAATATTATCGATCCACAATGTTTTGTTGTCAACTATTGAAGCATCAACTTTGTTAACAAATATTACCGATACACAATGTTTCGTTGACAAATATTACCGATACACAATGTTTTATTGACAAATATTATCGATCCACAATGTTTTGTTGCCAGTCATTGAAGCATCAACTTTGTTTACAAGTATTACCAATACAACTCTATTGTGAATAACCATTACAGACAAACAATGATTTGCTGACAACTGTTTTAGAAACGTCGTGAACATTTTGCAAATGTCGCCCATGCGTCATGGTTTGTCGACAAAGCCCAACCAAATAAAAAAAAAACTTTTGAAAGAGAAACACGTGTGGCTCCTAAACATTGCTTACTAAGTCTGCGCAAAATGTTTGTTGACAACTAACAAAGGCATAAACTGTTCTGTTGACTACAGGTAACGAGATGTTAACACCGAATGTAGATGCAAGCTGATTTTATCTACAAATGTTACTCGAGTGTGATGCATTGCTGGCAATATCACAAAAGCAGACCATTTGTGGGTCAAAATGTCGGATATATACGGTATCATTTTCTTTCAAATTGTTGCATATCCAATATAATTTGTCGGGAAATGTAAAAACGCCGTTGCGGTACAATAAATCATTAAATGTGCATTAAAAGGGCCCATTAGAAAATTGTCACACGCGTACCTATGTACAGCTATATGTGCTGATACACTTAAAATTAATATTTGTATGGTTGTGAATGTTTCATAATATGACAGTTTGGTCGTTCAAAGACTGATATGGATGTTCAATATGGATCGTTGTGCATGTCAATTCAATTTGGAATTTGGAATTTTAATATTTTTAAAAACATACAAGATGGAAGTTTGGTGTAACTTCGTCACAAAGCTAACACATGTATTGTCAACTTGACGCGACAATGTGGCTATAGATATATTAACAATATAAGTTATGTTTAAAAAAATCACATTTGAAGATATTACATATTGCATGGAAAAATATTGTGATTGAATTGAGGCTAAACTGTCAACAAATCAAGATGCCTAATAGTCCTTCTCTAGAATTGTCCATGGAAAATATAATTGAATATATATCGTTGAGGGTGTTATTTTCATTACACATGCAAAACAATACCTAACCTGACTATAACATAATAAGTACAGCACTGTAAGAAAATCACTGCATTTTCGCAAACTCTTATTTCAAATCGCAAAACTGAAACAGGTTTTGACACGTGTTTATGTTTCTTGTTTAATGTGCGAGACGAAAGTCTCGTGAGATCTCGCGTGAACGAAATAAATTGAAAGAATAAATATTTATTCAATTCATTACACCTACAGTACTGTATAGTCAATAACGAAAAAATAATTAACCTCCGTGCTATTTATAGACGCACGAGTCTAGACGAACGAGTGGGTGACCTAGCTGATAGGATGTCGATATGTCTTCAGGATGTCGGAGCTGGTTTATGATTGAATCTTGGATGAACGATTTCTTGTGTATTTTATCGTTAAATAATTGAATAATCGATCAGGTCCGTTTGTATTGTGCTTGGCCTGATATTAGTTTATAGACTCAGCTATGGTTGTGTTTATAGTAACTTGTGTTTAGTTTATAGACTCAGCTAAGGTTGTGTTTATTGATAACTTGTGTTTAGTTTATAGACTCAGCTAAGGTTGTGTTTATTGATAACTTGTGTTTAGTTTATAGACTCAGCTATGGTTGTGTTTATTGATAACTTGTGTTTATTGATAACTTGTGTTTATTGATAACTTGTGTTTAGTTTATAGACTCAGCTAAGGTTGTGTTTATTGATAACTTGTGTTTAGTTTATAGACTCAGCTAAGGTTGTGTTTATTGATAACTTGTGTTTAGTTTATAGACTCAGCTATGGTTGTGTTTATTGATAACTTGTGTTTATTGATAACTTGTGTTTATTGATAACTTGTGTTTAGTTTATAGACTCAGCTATGTCTGTGTTTATTGATAACTTGTGTTTAGTTTATAGACTCAGATATGGTTGTGTTTATTGATAACTTGTGTTTAGTTTATAGACTCAGCTATGGTTGTGTTTATTGATAACTTGTGTTTAGTTTATAGACTCAGCTAAGGTTGTGTTCATTGATAACTTGTGTTTATTGATAACTTGTGTTTATTGATAACTTGTGTTTAGTTTATAGACTCAGGTATGTTTGTGTTTATAGACTCAGCTATGTCTGTGTTTATTGATAACTTGTGTTTAGTTTATAGACTCAGATATGTTTGTGTTTATAGACTCAGCTATGGTTGTGTTTATTGATAACTTGTGTTTAGTTTATAGACTCAGCTAAGGTTGTGTTTATTGATAACTTGTGTTTAGTTAATAGACTCAGCTATGGTTGTGTTTATTGATAACTTGTGTTTAGTTTATAGACTCAGCTAAGGTTGTGTTTATTGATAACTTGTGTTTAGTTTATAGACTCAGCTATGGTTGTGTTTATTGATAACTTGTGTTTAGTTTATAGACTCAGCTAAGGTTGTGTTTATTGATAACTTGTGTTTAGTTTATAGACTCAGCTATGGTTGTGTTTATTGATAACTTGTGTTTATTGATAACTTGTGTTTATTGATAACTTGTGTTTATTGATAACTTGTGTTTATTGATAACTTGTGTTTAGTTTATAGACTCAGCTATGTTTGTGTTTATAGACTCAGCTATGGTTGTGTTTATTGATAACTTGTGTTTAGATTACAACCAAACACTGACAACTTGAACTTCGTGGCAAACTTTCTTCGGCGACTTGTAATTTGTATAGAATGACAACTTGAACTTTTTATAGGAATAGGATACGCTGATATCTAGAATAGAATATTACATGGACAACTAGAATATTAAACTGACAACTAAAACATTGTACTGACAACCAGAACAGTGTACTGACTATTAAAACATTGTGCTGACAACCAGAACAGTGTACTGATTATTAAAACATTGTGCTGACAACAAGAACAGTGTACTGACTATTAAAACATTGTGCTGACAACAAGAACAGTGTACTGACTATTAAAACATTGTGCTGACAACCAGAACAGTGTACTGATTATTAAAACATTGTGCTGACAACCAGAACAGTGTACTGACTATTAAAACATTGTGCTGACAACAAGAACAGTGTACTGACTATTAAAACATTGTGCTGACAACCAGAACAGTGTACTGACTATTAAAACATTGTGCTGACAACCAGAACAGTGTACTGACTATTAAAACATTGTGCTGACAATTTGAATATTGTATTGACAATTTATATTAAGTGTAATAGAAACATTGTACATACAACGAGAACATTGTATAGACATCAAGAAAATTGTATAGACATCAAGGACATTTTATTAACAATTGAAACATTGTACTGACAAAAAGAAAATTGCAGGCAACAAGAACTTTGTATAGACATCAAGGACATTTTATTTACAATTAAAACATTGTACTTACAATTAAAACATTGTACTTACAATTAAAACATTGTACTTCCAATTAAAACATTGTACTTACAATTAAAACATTGTACTTACAATTAAAACATTGCACTTACAATTAAAACATTGCACTTACAATTAAAACATTGTACTTACAATTAAAATATTGCTCTTACAATTAAAACATTGTACTTACAATTAAAACATTGTACTTACAATTAAAACATTGCACTTACAATTAAAACATTGTACTTACAAGTAAAACATTGTACTAACAATTAAAACATTGCACCTACAATTAAAACATTGTACTTACAATTAAAACATTGTATTAAAAATTAAAACATTGTGCTGACAAATTAAATATCGTACTGGCAATTCATCTTAAGTGTAGTATAAATATTGTGCTGACAACAAGAACATCATACTGACAAGTTGAACTTTGCAGTGATAACTAGAACATTGTATTGACAACTCCATCGTTGTACTGACAACTTGAATATTGAAATGACAAATAGAACATTGCATTGATACTAGACCATTATATTGACGACAACTAAAATATCTTGTTGACAACGAAAATATTGTACTCACAACTTGAACAATGTTGTGATAACTAGAACATTGTATTGCCAACTTGGACATTGTATTGCCAGTTTTGACATTGTATTGACAATTTGGACATTGTATTGCCAGTTTTGACATTGTATTGACAATTTGGACATTGTATTGCCAGTTTTGACATTGTATTGACAATTTGGACATTGTATTGCCAGTTTTGACATTGTATTGACAATTTGGACATTGTATTGACAATTTGGACATTGTATTGACAATTTGGACATTGTATTGACAATTTGGACATTGTATCGACAATTTGGACATTGTATTGACAATTTGGACATTGTATTGCCAGTTTTGACATTGTATTGACAATTTGGACATTGAATTGACAATTTGGACATTGTATCGACGATGAGAACACTGTTACGATTTATTAGCTTAAGGGTATACACTTTGTGAAAAAAGAAATCTAAATCACTGAATGTCACATTGAAAGACACTCAAACATTAATGTACTGATCGAATTTGTTTATATTTCATTACACGACTTAAATTAGAATTGATCCAGAAGGCTTGTCTTATAACAAAACATGTGAACGTTACGCCAGTTACGTAGAAAAATCCTTTATCTTTACCTGTTTAAGATCGTGTAACTTCAGCCCGCCTGCTAACACCTAATCCTGCTCTATGATGCCGTTTCCATTAAACAAGACGTCATAATCAATATCTAGGATTGCTTTTGTTTACAGTATGCAACAATAGGACAGTCGATAACAAACAAAACACACACTTTATATAGGAAGAAATTAGGAGACAAAGTTAAGAATATATGTGTAGCTCTAGCACAGGATCATGCAACAATCTAAAGTCTACTTTTGTCTTAAGTTGTGACTTAGCCAATCACGATTAACGTTACAATTGACGTCATACGGGAATGGCTAAGCACAAACTGAAGTCTAAGATTGTTTCCTGATATCGGGGCTTGAACTGGCTAGTTAGTGGTTTACGCCCTATTACACGTGTAAGCTATAAGTTCCCCGAGGAAGTGTCGACTTTAGAGTATCCGAGGATAAGGCCACCGACTTGTGATCACTTACCGGCGACTCTCTAACGGTGGCCTCGAACACATGACCGACGATTTTATTTACGTCCATTCTTACGACGTGGGTCGCAGTATTAAAATTACAACACCAGGCATAATTCAAAAGTGTCGGTTTTAAACACGAAACATAGCGTAAGGCATTATATAGGTTTACAATGTCAAACGTAGGACAGCCAGGTCTTTGGTCAAATATGGAAACATTTGTAACGGGGACGGATCCGAGTTACTTTTCCTGTCACATGTACATTCAAATGTGATATAATTATTTCACAGTGAGATGAAAAATGATCTGGATATTTCTGCTTGTTTTATATAATTACATTTGTACATTACTGTAATGACCTAAATGTATATGGAAACTGTATTTTAAAAATATGCAAATTCCCAACACACAATTAAGTAATTATGCATCTTAGAATATGACGTAGACGTATGTATGACTCTGACATCGGGTAGCTAAAGCTAAAGTAAATTGCTTGTATTCGTAACGTTATCCACGTAATAGGGACAGCTTACAATCATTCACCCCTGAAGTTTCGTAATCAACTAGTCCAACCATGAATAGGAATATTTCAAGTATGACTTCAGGGGTGAATAAGTAAATGTGTCGCCTGCGTAGACGGGAGGAGGTGTGCGAGTGTTCCTGGTGATATTTAAGATTTCAGTGAAGGGTATTTGATATTAAACACAGGAATCGGAAGCGGGGCAGTCCATTCTAACCAGGGTCGCAGTGGCAGAGCCCACTGGTGCTGACAAATAATTGGTGGGTGATAACGGCTATTTATTGGTAGCGCATAGGCTTGTTTGCGCTCTGGCGTATTCTCAAATGCGCCAACACGAGATGACATCAATCACCCAATGTCGTGAACTCGACCTCATTTGTAGTAGTTTCCCTTTAATGCACTGTGGACGCTAAATGCTATTGTGACGTCATCCAAAACGCTGACGTAATTTATTTCGATTAAATTACACAATAGCGAAGACCAGTCGTGTTTGGATCATGCTATTCCTACGATACGACCATACCGCCACATTGGTGCCGTGACCAGGTGGTATAGGTATGCTATCCTTACGATACGACCATACCGCCACATTGGTGCCGTGACCAGGTTGTATAGGTATGCTTTCCTTACGATAAGACCATACCGCCACATTGGTGCCGTGACCAGGTGGTATAGGTATGCTATTCTTACCATACGACCATGCCGCCACATTTGTGCCGTGACCAGGTGGTATAGGTATGCTATCCTTACGATACGAGCATACCGCCACATTTGTGCCGTGACCAGGTGGTATAGGTATGCTATCCTTACGATACGACCTTACCGCCACATTGGTGCCGTGACCAGGTGGTATAGGTATGCTATCCTTACGATAAAACCTTACCGCCACATTGGTGCCGTGACCAGGTGGTATAGGTATGCTATCCTTACGATAAGACCATACCGCCACATTGGTGCCGTGACCAGGTGGTATAGGTATGCTATCCTTACGATACGACCATACCGCTACATTGAGCCGTGACCAGGTGGTATAATATGTTCTGTCAGTGTTTATATAGAATGTGTTTTGGGTCCAAAGCCCTTCACCTCTGGGCCGCGGTGGCCGAATGGTTAAGGTGTCCCGACATTCTACCACTTGTCCTCCACCACTTAGTTACGAGTTCGAAACCCACGTGGGGCAGTTACCAGGTACTGACCGTAGGTCGGTGGTTTTTCTCTGGGTACTCCGGCTTTCAAGGACCAGACGTTTACCCTTTCTAACTGAACATTTTAAAAAGCTGACATAGTTGCCTTTGGTCACCATGCAAAAGTCCTTCAACAGCAGCATTGCTTTGATTATTGCTCGGCATGGACGTTTTCATTATAAATGTTTGAATGTATCAATAGAAGCTCCATTCATTTATGCGGAATACTCTGGAAACTAGATGCATTTTTTTCACAAGCAATATACACTGCAGGAGGTCAAAGGTCAAATCATGACGGTCAGACTGTCCCGTCAGCTAGAGTGATTTTAACACCTATCATATATATACGAGGACTAATGTAGCGGAAAGAACACAAAAAACGTATTACCAAAAGCGAAAGTCGCTTGTCAGCTTGAAACGACTCCATATCGATTTCTTTGTTACCTAGTTTTATATTACAACGCGTATAAATCAGAAGCTTACGGCAAAGAACACAAAATAGAATTTGTCACGTGCTTTTCTGACGGAGTTTGCTTATTCAACATTTTTACATACAAATAGGGTTGACGACAGCAAGAGGATTTGAAAACAAAGCGTGCGTTAAGATGATAGAACAGACCCTTTATGATGGCAGATTACTTAATTGTCTGCCATTAAGCCCAGCTCGTTATAACCCGCTATACAAGTTACGCTGGTGTCGTATACACACAGAAATCGTATTGAATGTTTAAAAGCTTTCTCGCTTAAATGCGTTTTGCGGATAAAAAGCCAGCCAAAAGGGAATTGTTGCTTTGAAATGATTGCAATATTGGAATCTAGATTTCACACCAGGGTGCAGTGGTACAACAGTCCTGTCACACTTGTAGCGATGTGTCAGGATATTGAATGCAACTGAGGACAGACAGTACAATACGGCGTCACGTGACCTCTTCAAAACGAGGTCAGGGGGTGCAAATGCCAACTGGTGCCTTTGTTTATGAGGTCAGAGGGTGCATTTGTCTGTAAATTTGTCCTCTTGCATGGGTTTCGGGGTGCACGACAAGTGGTCCCTTATCCCATGAATGCAGGGGTGATAATGAGGGGCTATTGGTATCAATGTTTAACCTTTGTTGAGGTAAATATGGTGTTATACTAGTCTGATAGAATCAAATATCAACCGAAGGCAAAGCCTTGTGCCCTCTTTCACGAAGTCAGTGGTACATACAATGTATGTAAAAATGCCTTTTCCAACAAGCTAACTCACCCCTCAACCACCGGAATGTCATTATGAACTTTACCAACCTTTGCATTGTAAGCGTTTAAATGTTTCTTCAGGGGTGAATTTGTCAAGTGACAACGATTACGTCTATGAAAAGGTGCATTCATCCAAGAACTCATATTACAGTAATTGGGATGCAGCATATTACAATAAACCCATTTCATCACAAATGCGTTTTTTTAAGGACATAACGCAGATATGCCTTCCCATTCAAATAGGCTGAACGTTTTTATACCGTTAGATAGGTTTTAACCATTGGAACACGTCATAACAACAATGCCATGACGTCAGGGAAACAATACAATGACGTCACGTTGAAAATTCAATTACATCAACTTTGTCTTGTTATATTAAATGTCAATATTTGATACATTAGAGGTTTAAACAGAGTAAGAGAAAAATAATTATTCACCCCTTGGGAGTGAGGCAGGGGGAGGGGTGTTACAACCCCCAGCGTAAGATTCTTAAGTTGCCAATCACGAATCTTGCCGAGTATTTGGCAGCTTAAGAATCTTATCCCGAGGGTTGAAATCCCACTGTCTCACCTCCAAGGGTTGAAAGATTCATTTAGTATCCCGGAGCAGGGGATATATACATCTGAAATATGTCTGTTTCTGCCGTACATATACCACTTTTTTAATGTAAATTGCTTGGACCGCTGCTTCTGTATTCACTTTAATAGATTGTTAAAAGAGGGACCGAATAAAACTAACGGACCGAGTATTCTTGTTGCTACATCTAAACCACGAAAAGAAATCCATTTATATGTGAAATTGGATCTCTTATAGGTCCAGAAACACAGGGCGCTGGGAGGATCGTGAAGGAACGTCAATGCCCAAACTCAGAGTAATGCTTCAAGCTTCAGTTACCCCCGACCGGATATCCGCTATCACGAAGGGCCCTAGTCAAGGGCAAACGTCCTTTACTATTTATCATCGAGTGCCCAAATAAAAACGGTACAGCCGATAGCAGTTAAATAAAAAGACTGGACTAATGGTTGTTCATGATTGATTAGGGACTCTAAAGTCCTGACGTTTTTTTAACTGTTTTCTTCTTCTTTCTTTCTTTCTTTCTTCCTTTCTTTCTTTCTTTCTTTCTTTCTTTCTTTTTCTCTTCCTTTTTATGAATTCTTTATCTGTAGTGTAATTCACTTTTTGACAAAATATGGTCATTACCACAATCAAAGATGCAATTATTTGTGTTAGATTTACCGCCATATTTCAATGAAGTTACGTAACAACATGACATAAGGCCGTTTCATCTTACTAGTGTGTTGTGAGAGAAACATAATATTCAACTTTTGATGATTGAGTGGGATTCTTGTATAATTATTCTAACTATGATATATAAGTTGATGAGGCTCAGAGATTATACATGATTGTCAACTTTAGATGGCTGATATGAAGCAGAAACATGGTGCATTTTCTTTTCTTGGGTGACCATTAAAATGACAAATTTTAACTACCATGCCATTCAATATTTCTGCTGTAGCCAAAGTAGTCCTATACATATATACTGAAAACTGTTTCTATAAGAATCGAACGGTTTGCTTAATTGTTTGCAATGTGCATGTTCGATAACACACACTTAAAGTCTATGAGTATATATTTCCTGTATTGAAGTGTTTTGTCGTTCGCACAAACAAAATTCCTGTAACAGACTAAAGTCACCAAAATGTTTTATTCTAACAGATGCTACATATAATCCGAAGCGAAATGAGAAGCTTCAAAACGATGCAGATCAAATTACAGTTATGATCTTAAGAACGCAATTTCTTCTGATAATGAGTGGAAAAAACTTTTCTTGCAGTGGATATTCTAACATAACAGTAGTACGACCAAAATATGACGCTGTCCCTTTGTACATCTATTGAGCTGACAGGGTTTCATCTAAAAAGTAATGTTAGACCCACTTTTTCAAACCAGACTAGAACATTTACAGGACTATCTCAGAATTGACATCGTGATATATACGATATATAAACGAGATAATAGCAGTAAAGCAACACCACTCATTCTGGGCTAGTTTCCTGTCTTTCTAGGTAAGCTTCTAATCTTATTTTATTATCTCAATCACACATCCGGATCTAGGAACATCACAATCTAGCTGGGTCCGGCAAATACAATACTCTTGCGTGCCGTACTAAGAGTGCTGGCTGTCACGGACACCATGTTTATGTTGTGGGTGGGAAAAACGGAACGTCATAGATTTAACTATTTTCGGAAAATGACAGGAAGCCTAGAGGAAATCTCTGCATAATAGATTGAAGTATTGGATTGGTAACGTCACTCGGTAATGGGGGTGGCGGTCTACTGTAATCAGACCTGTACACGTCACTGCTCTGTGAAATATAAAACATCGAGTCGGGTACTTATAAGTTCGTCTTACGAGTAACACTATTGAGTTGGTGGTAATGCGTGTTTGAGTTACACCGTTGAGTTAAACATTGTATGATTTATGACGGTGAATATTCTTTATGACAACACTGACGTAACGCGTGATGTTGGTGACGCCGCTTAAAACACAAGTACCACATTCTTGGTCGCCATCTTTGTCTCATTGAAAAATATTCTGTATCTTTAAGTGATATGAAAATGGGCGTTTTTGAGTATGCTCATAAGTGTGTTTACTTGTTGTGATTGACAATGATACCCGGTTCTCATTTTGAGAACTTGATATTTGCATGGATGTGACAAAGATTAACATGGCGGGTGTGGTCGAAGAAGCAGAAGACGCTTACTCTTCCGGAACACCTGGTCTTATTCTCTTGTACTTTGACAAGGGTCTCTATGTAAATCTTTCCTTTGTTCATATTTAACCACTGGTTTAATCGATTTTGATTTTGGATAATGATTTGGTTAACACTTCGGTATTCTCTTATTTATTTTCTTAAACCGTTGACGTCTTCTTCAGTATTCAATCACTTGTGATATATAATTTATCATTGTAATCGTGTTTTAATGTTTATTTTGTTTTGTTCCGTTTAAAGACAAAATAGTTAAACATAAAAACGTTTTGATTTGCTGTAGTTGCAATGAGCCACGTCAATGAGGTGGTCGTTATTATTCGTTATGACTATGAGTCACATCACTGAGTTGGTTGCTACGACTATGAGTCATACCATTGAGTTGGTTGCTACGACTATGAGTCATACCATTGAGTTGGTTGCTACGACTATGAGTCATACCATTGAGTTGGTTGTTACGACTATGAGTCACATCACTGAGTTGTTTGCTACGACTATGAGTCATACCATTGCGTTGGTTGCTACGAATATGAGTCACATCACTGAGTTGGTTGCTACGACTATGAGTTATACCATTGAGTTGGTTGCTACGACTATGAGTCACATCACTGAGTTGTTCGCTACGACTATGAGTCATACCATTGAGTTGGTTGCTACGACTATTAGTCTCATCACTGCGTTGGTTGCTATGACTATGAGTCATACCATTGAGTTGGTTGCTACGACTAAAAGTCACATCACTGAGTTGGTTGCTATGACTATGAGTCATACCATTGAGTTGGTTGCTACGACTATGAATCAAGTAATTGATTTGGTTGTTATTATTATTTGAGTCACACCATTAGATTTGCCGTTACGACAACCACACTCAATCGGGAACCGTCGGCACCCCTCGTGATATATTTTCTCGTTCACGGAAAGAGCCGACGGTTCCTAATTGCTTTCGGGACGGAAATACCCGAACAATTTCCGATTGGAAATCATTATTCTTCTCGTTACTGTTATTTAATTAACATAATGTTCGGTTGATATTGTATATCAATGCTGAGCATCAGAAATGAAAATATTGCCTAAAAATTGCATAATGTACGTAACGAACCATTATTCATGTGGAAGTAATAAAATCTAATTTTAGCAATACACGTAACTGACATGTTTGGAGGAATCCTACATAACCACAGAAAACATATAATACATCGATTTCTAACGATGTCTATAGGGAAAACAGGTACACATTCATTATCACAGAAATGTTCGGTAACAGATGCATTGAAGCCTACTTTTTCTGAAATATTATGCTTCATGACATATGTGGAAGCCACCCCAGTTAAATTAAAAATACCTTTCACAGTAGCCATAGACTCACTTCAGTGCCAGTTCATGTCTCAGCTGTGGTGCCAAATATTGTTCAGACACGAAATCATTGCTAAATAAGAAATGCTGAAATCAACAAGATGGTGCAGATAGCGCCATCTATCTCCACGCAGGGGAACTAAATATTTTATTGTCTGACAAGAATATTTGTTTCCAATTTTCTTGCTCGCGCTTACTGTCGTGCTGTTTTTATTTAATGAAATGTATTGTTTACTTTTAGATCCAAATATAATTACAAACAAAATATCATCAATTTTAACAATTGTATTAAGACTTTCACAATTAACAATAATTCTTAAAATTAATGCATACCGGGGAAGATGTATATCAATTCCAAAAAAAAAGGAAACAAAATGTTCGCGTTTAGATACGAAAATATGGCATGCCTTACATATATTTACAGATGACATTTGACAATGTACATACAATGTATTTACATGATGACATGTCTAAATTGTTTAAGAGAGAGGGGGCGTGGGGATTAGAGAGAGAGGGGGGAGGGGAGAGATTTTCTTTGATTTGATATTACATAATATAGGTTCAATCCGTGAATGCCTTCCATGGCGTACGTCATGTTGTTTAATCTTGGTAAAATATATTCACCATACAATATTTTTAACTACTTTTTTCAATGGCTGAATGCGTATCAAGTTCGACATTTTTCACTCGAAATATGTTGAAAGATTGTCTAACCCTTTCAGAGAAGAAACGAAGCAAACGTATCCACGTCAGCAACTAAATCGGGTCGCTAGGCTTATTTCCGCTATTTCACGGAAATGGCCGACCATAGTCCGAATTCCGAGCATTAAAAAAGATTGATACAGTTTCACCTAGTAAATGTGGCCTACGTCTTTAATGACAGGTTCCCCAACTGACCAACCAATAAACTCGAGATAGAAATTTCGTAAGTTCGAATCCCTACCTAACCCATTTGAAACATTGTGTACTTTCTTCCCCAGTTCGCTGTTCCCTACAAGTTTCCATAACACGAGTTAAAATTTCAATTATCGACTTTTCGGTCTCGAATTGAATCCCACCTGGCAGTATGGTCCTTAGAGTCACTAACAATGTGGTATGGTGTTCGCTAATCTTAATAAGAATGACACGGCATGCAATCTGCGCAGAGTAAAACAACTGCTAACAACGCTGTTTGTCATCATTAATTTAAGTTGATCTGTACCATTCGGCTTTTCCGCGCTTAACAAAGTAATAACACAGCCAAGGAACTGCCGAGAAGAGATATCTTAGAAAAATAACTTTTCTTATCTCTTTGCTATTTTTTTATTTGTGACTTTTCGATTTCACCTTTAGAGTTTTTATTTCTGTTGTGCTTCTCGGAATAGGAAACGTCTTTGAGTTGTTTGGTTTAGTTTGTTTTGCTCTGGTTTGTGGTTTGGTTTGTTTGGTTTCGTTTGTGGTTTAGTTTGGTTTGTGGTTGGGTGTGGTTTGGTTTGTTTGGTTGGTTTGTGGTTGGGCGTGGTTGGGTTTAGTTTGTGCTTGGGTGTGGTTTGGTTGGGTTTGGTTGGGTTTGTAGTTTTGTTTAATTTGCTACGGTTTGGTTTGTGCTTTGCTTTTGTTTGTATTGGTTTGTGGTTTGGTTTGTGGTTTTGCGTGGTTTTGGTTGGGTTTGTGGTTTTGTGTGGTTAGGTTTGGTTTGTGGTTGGGCGTGGTTGGGTTTGGTTTTGGTTGGGTGTGGTTGGGTTTGGTTTGTGGTTTGATTTGTGGTTTGGTTTGGTTTGGTTTGGTTTGGTTTGGTTTGGTTTGATCCTTTTGTCTTTTACGGACGTGCCAGGTTTTTGTGGGGGAGGAAAGCCGGGGTTCCCGGAGAAAACCCACCGACCTACGGTCAGTAACTGGCGACTGCCTCTTGTAATTCTTAGTTTTATATTGTTGTTTTGTTACATTTTTTGTAGCAAAATTTAGAATTTGAATTTGAAATTAAAATATTTCACTCGTTATAACATTACAGACATTGTTACAAACCTTATGCTAAGATATTGTTTTGTTACAAGTTCACAAAACTAATAATTAATATGTTTTGTCAACATCTCTTCAAACACAATAGCAGAAAATTGAAAATACATTGAGAAACCCATTCAAAATAGCGAAGAGACGTGTTGTCAATGACAACGCGATTAAGATCTGGCGCCAGCGATTACGTCAGCAGCTTGTAACATGCTTGAAAAATGGGTTCAAGTTTTGAAGTGCATTATCTCCTTATAGCTCATCACTAAGAACACATTTGTCAATACGGGTGCTGGTATGGCTGATGCTCTTATATTGGAAACAAAGAATTTCTTAACGTTCTTTTTTCGACGAAAATTCCTGTGTTTGTCTGTGAAAATATGAATAGGCAGTACAAAAAGGGAAAACTTTTACTTATTCGGAACACCTCGGTCGATTCGGAAACTGTTATCGGGGCGAGGTGTTCTAAATGTTTCTTACCTATTACTAAAAATACATATAAAAATATTTACCTACCCCGAACGTTTGTTTTACCTATTACTATACACTATTTTTTTCGCGTGCGATTATTTTCGCGTATTTCGCGGGTGATTGAAATTCGCGAATATGAGTCGCCGCGAAATAGCTTCAATCAGAGGCATGCCGACCGTAGGAGTACAGTACTGTACATGTACATAGGCCTTTTTTGTGTACACGTAGGTTTATGTTTCTAGCGGATATATTGCACCTAGTGTAAGAGTAGTAAATTCATAAATAAATAATAATTTACACGCGTTACTTGATTATTTCACTTACAGCTGCTGTACATACACTTGATTATTTCACTTACAGCTGCTGTACATACACTTGATTATTTCACTTACAGCTGCTGTACATACACTTGATTATTTCACTTACAGCTGCTGTACATACACTTGATTATTTCACTTACAGCTGCTGTACATACACTTGGGGCCTATCACCCAGCATTCTGACGTTATGATGACGAAGTATTAAATAGGGTCGTGAATTATGGATGTACAAGATTATATCAACAAACATCCCTGATGAAGGCCCAAGTATAAGGGGCAAGTCCTCAGGGGCGTAGTCTGCAACGATTTTAATTTAAAATCAGCACCTTTTCACAAACCCACAACGCAGAACTCATATATATTTTGATCAACTGTTATGAAATGAATTGTTGACAGGTTCCCCCGTTATGAACTGAAATATTGAAAACCAATAATCCCAAAGTACTATCCTCTTACTGCGATCATAATTCATGTCAGTCGTTAACATCAATTCAAAACTGATCAAATGAAACCACACAATGTATCAACAACTCATATTGTGTCTCTCCACACCATTAGCCGTGCATGAAACCACAGCTCGACCCACCTTGCCCACCGCAGTATAACAATACGCAGTTGTGTTATGACAAATGGGATATAGTTTATCATAGCCACCCATTATAGTTTGTCATGATAGAATTGTCACAACCAAAGTTTTGTTTACAATTAAAGTGACTTGCCCGGTATTGTTTTCCGTCACATATCTAGTATTACTTGAATTTAATGCTTCTAAACGGGATAGCTGTCTGTTGTTCCACACCGACATTGTATGTCGTAACAATCAGTAAAAATGTGTCTACAGACTGACGGAGAGACAACCTGATTCTGTACAGTTTTTTACTATTTAAAGGCTAATATTAGGAATAATATTCATCAGTTTGGTATGAATGATATATACTGAGTTTGTTTTGTACACAAACAGGAATTGAAAACTTAATTTGCGAGCTTTCGAAAACGTCTGTTTCCTTTGTCAAGCAAAGAGTACAATAGCCGAGTGTCGGTGTTCTGACCGCTGAAATCAGCTCACTAACCAAAATAGGGCGAGTTAGAGAAATCAGCTGTCAAAAACGTAGCGCGACATTACCTGCAACGAAGCTAGGTGATCGAGTTATTAGAGTATTCAAATTACACGAGTTTGAATACTTGGGTAAAGCTAGGCAGGGACCGACAAAATAATTCGAATAAAACGGTGTCTTCGAGTTATACGAGTCCGAGATAACGAGGTCCGACTGTAAAAGTATGTCCGATATGTTGTATACTATCGATCGATGTCAGCTTAAGAACGGACAACATTATTTTCAAGCATCGTTTTAACGGGATTCCATTTCCAACGAGTAGCAACAAAACTACAACACCTTCCAACACTGCCGCGAATTCAAAATTTTATTTGAGTATGTTCTCAACCCAAACTTTATTATGAGGGGTTGGAAATCGTGCCCAGTGCAAGTGAAGGAGAACATGCAATGTACTGCGTCCTCAAATATTTTACGAGTATGCTGTAGCTAATATAGTATGAACATATTCACGATAACTGGCCATTTACTATAATTGATCGCGACCGACGTCATTTGTTGTGCAGAATCTTTGTATACCCCCTCCCCACAATATGAAGAAGTGTATTGTCACATATTTACATTTGCATGTCAAACCACTATACAAACTAGCCAGGAAGACGTGCGATTTAAGAGATGATAAACGACACCCGGCTCGTGACGATTATGACGTCATTGTTTTGGCAATGAAACGGCGACGGCTCGCCGTCAAAATGGCTGTTCCATTTTACGCATTCGACGTCGACAATGAAGCATTTATCATAGTTTAAATCAAATTGTTACAAATAGAAGTCAGCAACATGGATAGGACATGTAGATATAGGCATTGAAGTGTCTTGATATGGACTTTATGGTCGTTATACATGCTAGCGCGCAATATGTTTGCATGCAAAGCTCTGTCATTTATATCGACCATAAAGACCATATCAAATTAAGACACTTGTATGCTTAAAATAACACTCTTTGATCATCAGCTGTTATGATCCGTCTTCACTGTAAGTGGCGAAAAATTGCTCATTTCTAAAAAGAAATTTGAAAATCCGACACGAGACAATTTGACCTTCAATTGTATGGTAAAGTTAGCATAAACAGTATATATTTTTCAAAACATTTTACAACAGTTGTTCAAATAAACAAGGTATATTAGGGATTGGATAACAACCTGGAAGCTTATGGTGAGGTTCTTTCTTAACTATATACCATCGGCGTCTTTAACCTTTGACCTTTAAATCTGAGCAAAGTTTATGTTTTGGTGAAAAATTAAACGACGCTTGGTGCTCTGTTTTTGATTTTGTGGAGTTTTTTTTCAAGTAAGTATGATATATTGACATACGGATGAAACAATCTTAATTCGCGACAGGAATATAATTGAAACTTGGTATATTCCTTTAATTATACGTTTCAAAAGTTAAGTACCGCTCAGCCATGATTTAGCGTTGTCAATTTCCAAGTGTTAACATACTGTATGTTGAAAGCATCGATTTCGAAATCATTCATTATGTAAATTTCTTGTCGCTCTTATACAATATTACCGGCGGTATATGCATGATATTTAATAAAATAATGTTTTATTTTTTTTTTACATCAGATATGGGCACGGTGGAAAAGACGTCATATCAACGCAACACTGCACGCGCACGCTCTGTCTGCTGCAACACATCGAATATAAAATAAAATATAAAAACAAATCAAGCTCCGGATAATAGTTATCAAATTAATTACAAACATGTCTTTTTGTGCATTTACCGTGTGTTTGCGTGTTGACTCAGGAGAACTGCGGAATTGCATTTTTCTGTAATCAATTTCAATATCAATAAAACAGAAATCGATATTTCGTTTGTAACACTGGGGTCATTTTCTCGAGTTATCGACACCAGGGTATCACTGTTAGAATATATATCACAAATGACACTGTCTGTATTGGTAATCCATTCAGCCGCTCTCAGGAAACACTTTATTACGGATTCGACCAGATTACGTAATCCTGTTTCCTGATGTTACCGAGAATTGATATCTAATGTTATTCCAATACAAGGTGACTGCCTGGTCTTTCCTGTAGGACGCCGTGCTTTTTTGTATTTAAGGATGCTGGCACCACTGCATCCGAAACACTAGAGAGTTCTGTAATAATCTCCCTTTACTTTCAGATAAAACTGCAGCTTTACCTTGTTAGGTCAGACATAAAAATACAATAATTTGACTCCTAGAGTTCGAATTCGGTTTTAGTACCTTTATACAAATCGTCAAAAAGCAACGTTTTCTGTTCATAGTAACACTTTTTCACAAATACACTGGGAAACCTATTTTGCTGCTATACTTTTATGCTTTTTATTTTTTATTTTTGTTTTGTATTTCATATGTTTGCTTCAGCTTATTATGCTTTTTGGTTGGTTTTTTTTTGTGTAGGCTTGCTTCTAAAATCTAAATTCTACATCCCAAATCCTAAAATTCTTAATATTTGAATCTGCTGTCCTGTCTCGGGTGGCGATAAATTGATGGAGGACTGTATCTCTACACAGACAATGACGTATAACGCGATAGACGATATCAACATGCTTAAAAACAAATTAATATCTGATATTTCATACCAATTTATATAATGATAAAACGCAGTTGTGTTAGCCCTACCTTTGTCAACTTACACCATCCGGTAATATTCAAAACCGGAAGTAGTTCTATCCACGTGGGATTTATCTTGAGTTATTGTGCAACGCACTGTTTTTTGAGGACTGGCTCTTGAGGTCGGATTTAGAATAAGCATTAAAGACTCCAATCTCATTACTAAACACTGTGAGAATGAATTGGAACCATTTTTTTATCTTCATAACAAAAGTTTTTGTAATAGGACGAGGAAAAGTGATAAAGATATTGCAGTCGGTGGGGCTTTAACCTGCGACCCTTGGCTCTCCATCCCTATGATCTACCGACAATGTAAATCTTTTACATTTAAACAAATCATTTTTGAAAAGAAGCCCATAAAATGTCAGACTTTAATGACAAATCACAGAGATAAAATATTAAAAGTTGTATAATTGTTTTTATTTTGACCGAGTCGGACTTGGATTCGAACCCCGAAATGTTTAACAAGAAACTTCCTGACCCATTGACTAATTTCTTATTTACATTTACGTCCAAACGAATTTAAAGGGAGACTACTGTATGTTGGAATTCTCTAAGTGTTTTTTTAGCACTGGATCAGGAGTCCTTAATGAAAACGCATTGCGATCTGACATTTCGACGTGTCCTACTTACATCCGGTAAATGAATGACCGCCTGTCGTGTCCAGGGAAATGGAGGAGTCATTCTCCCTCTATATATATATAATCACGTGCTGTTGTTCTGTTTATACCACGAAAGCTTTGTTAGGGTGTCTGCTCACTGTACAATTCTAGAGAATAGAAGAGTATTGATTTGGAGACGTTCTTTATAAAATTATGAATAACGTTGTGTAGAAATAATTTGTTGCCGAGTTTGGTTTTATACAATGGTGAAAGAAGTGATAGCTAGAACAGGTCACGTGATGAATTCCTGTTTATTCCATAAAATCTGTTTATGAAAACCAAGCGAGTGGAGACTTAAATAGATATACACCAACCCGCATCTCTTTTCCCCATACATACTGTCCGTAACCTTTGACATGAGATTCTGAATCTTGACCTTTGACATTTTAACCTTGACCTCCAAGAGATGTTGCAATCGACCATGGTCCTGGACAGCGTACCGTTTTATAGTCTATTGTTACGACACTATTTTGTTTGTATTCTAACAATTCATGCTCAAATTCCGACATTATTGGCAAGAATTATCTTGTCACCATTAGGCTAAGCAGACTTATTCGGGAGATTTTTAGTACGGAATGTTTGTCTGGCAACGAAGTATAATTAACTATCATATTCACACACGTGTTACGATCAAAGGGCTTGACACCCTTGTTGCACGAACGAAAGATACGGTCTAAATATAACTTAGGATTTAATAGGATAATTAATGGACGCGGGCATTGGTATGCCTCTATGTCCATATCTTGAATCTTATAATATACACAATTAAACATTAGTTAGTACTTCCGGGTTGCAGTCTGTAACTAGCTAAATGATTATATTTAAGTTCCAGATTTGCCCAATGGTTGTCCAAGCTTATCTCAAAGTCCCTTATTGTTGTAGAGTTTATAATATATCCAGGTAGACTGTTCCATACATCGATAACTCTAAATCCAAAGGAGTATTTACGTATGTCTAATTTGCAGTGTTTTTTCTTTAGTTTCTGAGAATGGCCTCTGGTCCTGGATGATGTATCCTGCTCAAATATTCCCATTGTAACTTTTTCGTCATGGAAATTGTTCATGATTTTGTATACATTGTATACATAACGACAAACAAATATTGGTCTCTAAAATATTACGTCACGCTTGGTCGTAATAAATAAAGCCGATGATGAAAGTTTAAAATTCTTACACCTTTCCCAATTAACTTTATTTTTTTTCTATACATGTTATTAAACCGTCTATTGTAAACAAACAAATTAAGATGTATGATTAGATTTCTAATTTTACGGAACTCTCGGTTTAGTAAATATGTTTTTGGGAAAAGCTCATTGATTTTTTTGAGTTTTCCACATGCTTCAGCACAAAACTCTTCGACAACGTGATCGATCATCGACTGCTAAAGTCCATATAGGGCTGCATGTTGTTTAAATGACTTGAAATGTCAAATTACTTGCAGCGCTAACGTTACTCTTCAGAAACCATGATTACACAAGTTTAACATTTGTTTTGATGTGGGATCTAGATGGATTCTGGCGCAGTGTCATCTTTCTTAGATCAAAGCCTTCACGCGACGTGACGTCAGAAATTGACGTGAAGAACACCTGCCTTTAAATAATAAACAAGCCTAGCGGCTGACAAACTAGTCGTTATTTGTCGTATAGACGTGAGGTGGGAGGATTTCCAATGAATATTGCATTTCTGTAATGCGAAGCGGTTGTTTTATACCGTTTTTATAGCGCTTTGATTGAATTCTGATATAAACAAGGGGTTTTTGTTACAAACATACATGTGACTGTATATAAAATAGTCTTGTACGTCTGATTTAAATATAAAGAAAAGACATCAATTTCGAAAATGTCGTCCAAAGTAAATAATGATATATGCTGTGCTCATGTCGACTTTGGTATGGTTTTTCTTGCTATTGGACATTTATCGATTATTTGTGACTTTGGACGTTGGAATGTCAGACGTTTATCGGCTATATGTTAATTTAAATGTTAGAATGTCAGACTTTTGTCGGTGACATGTGGCATTGGACGTTTGAATGTCAGACGTTTATCGGTTACATGTATATACCACAGGGACCTGATAATTTGTTACAGCTAGTTTTGGACCTAAACTATGATGTTTAGAGTAAATTTACACGTTTGGGGAGTTTAGATCAATTTTCGATAAAAATGCTACCTTTATGACCATTGAGGGGGCATTTTTATCGAAAATTGATCTAAACCCTCATAAAGTAAAAAATTACTCTTAACATCATAGTTTAGGTCCAAAACTAGCTGTAACAAATTATCAGGTCCCTGTGGTATATATATATACGACTTTTGGCTTTGGAATGCTTGTCAGTTTTAAGTGATTTTGGACGTTGTTATATGTTTATCGGATATAAGTGAACTTTAATGTTGGACTGTTTTAATAGAAACTGGCAGGCATAGAAAAATTCCTCATAATTTAAGATTATGTCCTTTCTGTAATAGTGACATAGAAGACGAAATTCATTTCATTCTAAAATGTCCCTCTTTCAGTGAACTTAGAAGTAAATATATCAAATTTACCTACCGTTTTGAGCCCTCTGTCTACAAATTGAAGGGGCAATTAAGTCAACCAACATTTTATTAATTTAACTAGAATAAAACAATAAACATACATTCAGACCAAAGAATCCGTATTTGATCATTAGATACTATGTAGCCAATGTCCAGTGTGGTCAATTTGATTTTTTTTGGAAAGCCCGTGTCAAATATAGCAACGTTAAATAAAGCACTCACCTTGAAAACATTGCAGAGGATTTTCGTGTAGCTTGCAAAATACGAATCCTATTTCAGAAAGACCATGACTTCTGCTGTTGCTTATATTTTACGTCTAATTTCTGTCCAGTGTCCTATTCCACCAGGGATTTCCGTCAGGTGGGTCAATGTGGATTGAAAATATTTCTAGTATCTCCTCATTTCTTCTTTGTTTTCCGGAAAGGCCTTGACCTCCCACAGCAGTGTAGAAGTGTCATTGCTTATAGATAACATCTAATTTCTGTCCAACGTCGTTTTTTGGTCGATTTTATAATATCTGCACGTCTCTTTGTTTTGCACAGAATATACACTAAAACAACTGTGAAACTCTTTACAAAGTACACTTGCTGAACATCATCTGGTTAAAGCTCACCGTCAACTTTTTGATATTATCCATCCGTTTTAGATAGTTATATATAGTAATAAACCAACCGACTCGGATAAGTTATGCACGTGCTTCACTCCTTGACCACATGCGCGTGAATGAGCCATGCATGGTTGGATTTTCAAATGTTATTGAAATTGACAGGGATATTTCGGACCATATGCTACTCTTGTTTAAATGAATATAAAGATCGTTATGGAAACGCAGACTATCCCCAAATTGATAATTCGTTACAACAAACCCAGTGGTTATTCGTATTTTTAATTCTAAATTCATAAATTAAAGGGGTTCTACGCACCTCATCGTTCTGCTTCTACATTAGTTTAGAAATTTTGGATTCCAACCATTTTGGCCCCTAGAATCACTGACGAGTCCTGTGCGGACGAAACAGCTGTATGATATAGTTTCGGCATACTGTATCTATTACTTTTAAAAGGTGCAGCATATATGTGTTACTTCATCTTTAGAACTGTGTCTTCGTGTAATCCGTTCGGTTTTACAGTTTATATAATTTCATCGTAGGTTATCATTACATCTCTGGTTGTGTAATTCCGAAGGCTTTTGTTCGAGTCTGGCATTCTGGTCTTGTTCGCAAGTTAAAAAGCGATGGCTAAATAATGGAAATCTTTAAAACTGACTGTTCGATTGCGTACGGAATCGCCATCTTCTGATACTAAAACAACTAATACCGGTGTATCACAGGGCCCTGTCCTAGGTCATCTTCTGTCTCTCTTGTATATCAACGACAGTTATGGATTTGCTGACGATACGATGCTCGCCTAGCAGTCTCTTCTCCTTCTGCAGTTGCACTAGAAACTACGAGGGAAAATCTTAGCCTGGACAGAAAGTTGGCTTGTCAAGTTTCTTTCCAATAAAGCTGAAGCGTAATGTGAACTATATTTCAAATATCCATATTGTGCTTGATGCCATTTTCTATTAAGCGTTGGATAATTGTTCGTAAGATGTGTGCGTTTGTTCGAGTGAATGTAAGTATTGAGTTGTGTGCGTGTTTGTGAAATGGACAGTGGAGCTATGTGTAAGTGAGTTCAAGTTATTGTAAGGGCGTCGTCGTCTTTGCGTGCGCTCGATTGAATGTGCCCACGTGACTAAAATCTTAATGCATTATAATTATATAATATTAAAAAGTAAGAATAAATGTATGATATTGTACGAGGGAGTGTATAAGGCTCCTATTAGCTGTATATTGTTAGATATATTGTACGGAAAGGGTGTTGATGATCTTCCCCAGTCCATTTGCTTACCGGGGTAAAATAAATTTGCTCTGACAGCTTCTGTTTAGATTCCACCATAATCCACCAATATTTGTGCGCTGGTTCTTACAACTGAAGTTTTACGTAACAGCCCCACGACCTCCATTAAGATTTCCTTGTGAGGCGATAGCATAACCTACATTCGAGTCTTTATTTTCGTCTCCGTCGTTAAAGTGTGTTTTTTTTTTCACGAACACCTGACGTAAGCTCCCTTTCCACCGTCTGGTGCTGTATGACATATGTATGAAATGTAATAAAATACCGCTGGATGATTGCTATACTATAGACATGGGATGAATGGTGCTGCTGAAAAAAGGCCGTCTTATATGCTGTTTTACAATTGTGTTTCTCAAAATAGTTTACAACGACGCTTTACTAGAAAATGAGAGTAATTTGTACTGATGCCATTTTATACCCTAGAGTCCATTTGCGTTCTCATAGAGAAGTTCCGAACAACCGTGTTCAGAAAATGCAATGCTTGTTCACCTTCTTCAATGAGTACAATGATTGTATTTACATTTTGTATTAACTCACATTTGAAAGTTATATTTAATTTGGAATTTGAAAATTGCGAATCGGTTTAAAAAAGACACTACCCTGTACGTAAATCATACATGTCTCCGTTGATAAGGGTGAATTTGGTTTTATGACGTGTGTATATATATATATATATTGCTGGGGTATGTTGGTGTACATGCTAACTTGTGATAGCGCGAATCTCATGCCAATTTTGAGTGCTATACCATTAAAATGCCATGCCAAATAAACCAGCATAATATTCAATCTGACAACAATATACAAATAACGGGTTCTTCAATTGTATTTAGTTTATTTTCTTTTACGCCCTATTAACAGTCAGGGTCATTTAAGGGCGTGTCAGGTTTTGAAGATGGAGGAAAGCCGAACTACCTAAAGAAAGACCACCGACCTACGGTCAGTACCTGGCAACTGTCCCATGTGCGTTTCGAACTCGCAACCCAGAGGTGGAGGGCTAATTGTGGTAGAATGTCGGGACACCTTAACCACTCGGCCACCGCAACCCAGTGGTGGAGGGCTAGTGGTAGAATGTCGGGACACCTTAACCACTCAGCCATCGCGGCCCAGAGGTGGAGGGCTAGTGGTAGAATGTCGGGACACCTTAACCACTCAGCCATCGCGGCCCAGAGGTGGAGGGCTAGTGGTAGAATGTCGGGACACCTTAACCATCAGGCCATCGCGGCCCAGAGGTAGAGGGCTAGTTGTAGAATGTCGGGACACCTTAATCACTCAGCCATCGCGGCCCAGAGGTGGAGGGCTAGTTGTAGAATGTCGGGACACCTTAATCACTCAGCCATCGCGGCCCAGAGGTGGAGGGCTAGTGGTAGAATGTCGGGACACCTTAATCACTCAGCCATCGCGGCTCCTCCATTGAAGCGATAACCCCAAATTCTTTACAAGCCAACCAAGTAGGGAATACGAACTCCTATTTATGTCTTGTTCGGGGACCTACCACAATTCAAGAAGAGACTGGGGAACCAAAATAGGATCGGTATCCAATCGGAACAAATATACTCAAAATTCGTTCGAGTTCATTTTATAATGAAAATCAGAGAATATCGAAGCGTCAACTATAAACCATATGCGAATAATCTATGGACAAAATATGAACAAAGGGTATATTATCATAGACTCTTAAAAAAGAACAAAAGAATAAGACCATGTGTTCCGGAAGTATAAGTGTATTATGCTTCATCGACGACATCCGCCATGTAAATCTTGGTCACATTCCAGGACATGTCACATCCTCAAAGTGAGAGGTGAGGTAAAAAATGGCATACTAATAAATATATTCAAAAACTTTCACATCCATATCATACAAGGATACGGATGTGTTTCTCAATGAGACCAAGACGGCAACCATACAATTTGCCAACAGAATTGGTCAACATTCGGCCTTGGATATTCGTGTAAATTTCAAAGGTCATTTTATTCATTTCAAGTATTAGACTATTACACAATTTAGGCCGTGATTCGTTTTGTATACGAGCATTCCTAAAACGCTAATATTTTAACTTGGCAAATGGAAGTCTTGTGTACCCATTTCGCTTTACATTAAATTTTAATGTTCTTCATTTGAAAAGAAAAAAATAGTAAATTTAAATAATCATCTGTTTTTGTTTTTATTGAATATACCAAAAGGATTAGGTGAATATTCGCCTTACTTGGAAAATGTATACGCTTCAGTATTAGGTACCGCGGTGGGCAAGTCATGAAGGTGACTGACATTCATCTACGACTAGCCCTCCACCTCTGGTTCACGGGTTCGAGGCCCGCATGGGGCAATCGCCTGGTACTTGCCGTAGGTCAGTGGTTTTTCTCCGGGAACACCGGCTTTCCTCCACAACCAAAACCTGACACGTCCTTAATGACCATATATATCTGCTAAGTGGACTTTTTTGTTGGACCACGAACAAAGCAAACCACACCAACACAAGATCAAATCAAATTCGGAAATATCAAATTTTCATGTTGCAAAAGTTTTATTGTTTACATCATTGTTTTATGTTCATAATAATGTAGGGTATATGTATATATGTACGTCACAATATAAAAAAACTCCTGGTCCCAAATCGGCATTTATTTCCATACGGTGCTAAAGGCAGTGTCAAAACCAGATATCGGTCAAGCATAAAGCGTCATTGTCCCTTTCAAACTAATATTGGGGTTGCTTCGTCATAAACTCATGGAATCTTGGAATCTGAGTTTTTCGGCAAACCTTGTCGAGTCAGTGCTTGGATGGTAAACATATTTGTTGTGGAGACATAGTAAAAAGAACTTGATCAGAACTCTTATAATATTGTAATGATTTATGAAGTTATTTCAAAACATTCGTAAAACTGTTTCCTTTTAACAGCTGTGGTCATTTAAGGTTTAAGGACGTGCAAGTTTGGTGGCGGAAAACCGGAGTACCCGGAGAAAACCTATTAACTGACAGCCAGAACCTGGCGACTGTCCAACGTCGGTCTCGAACCCGGGCTACCCGAACCCACAACCAAAGGTGGAGCGCAAGTTCTAGCATTATTTCAGACACTTTAAATGAAAAGAAGACCGAGGTCAAAATTGCTTGTGTGTTGAAAAAATGGACGTAATGATGCTGTAAATGTCGATTTTCGCGCGGATTTATATATCCTCGAACTTTGTGATAATTTTCCAACCGAAAATTACAACCCTCGAAAACAAAACCCCAAAGTGTTATGGAATGTAGACCCCCCCCCCCCCCCTATCAATATAAGAATTCCCAAATAAGGGCTATTTAAATTGTTAGAATTTAATGAGTTATTTTTTGGAACCCAATCGTAAAGAGAAACAAAGGTAGCCACGGGCTTGAACCAAATCAAAAACTATAATTATTGTTGTTTTAGTTTTATGATAGAGTATTAAATTTCCTGTATTCATTAGATTCTATATTTGTGTGGTACGGTGATGCCCTGACTCCGAGTATAATATCGAAGAATGTCAGGAGTTAAGGCTGATTTGAAAAATGAAGTGTTGTAAGAGCCTAGAAATTAAAGGTATTTAGTTAGCATTATTACTTACAAATCGATTTTGTTTTACGATATAGGAATGCTAAAGGCTTGATATGTAATATGGGGTCGGATGGCTGCTCGATTTGTACAATGATTGAAGCTTCCTTCTCGCTTTTCAGGAGAAATTTGAGTCCTAATTTTATCAGTTCTTGTATGAAAGTAGCAATAAACTTAATAAACAAAACAAACTGAACCAAATATTTATAAAAACTCTTGCCGATACATAAACTGATTCGTATTACCATTAAATCACCAGAAGCGCGTGAGTCATTCTCAACCTCCAATACCTTCTATAGAAGTGGGAAAAAAATGATTAAGAAATTTCATCATAGCAGTCTGACCGTTTTATATCTGGCTTTCACCGTTGGAGATTATATAGACACATTCATACCAATATATCATAGAGTTTAGTAGAGTGACGAAGGAATGAAAGGGTCTATAATATTACGATACATGCCATAGCAACAAGTCTAAAGTATCCCGGCCCTCAATCAGAAATCAAACAGCTTGGTTGTTGATAGGGTCGAACACAAGTTTTATCTGATAAATGCCTTTCCCAAAACAAACAAACAAACACACACTAAGTTCGGAAACCTAATACATTATATTTTGAATGCAACTTTTTATATTTCATTTTATTCATTCAAATATACGTTGGTACATTCAGGAGATACACAACAATTTCCCACCTTATTTATGTCGAGTACGCTAGAAAATATTGGTATGCAAGTCCTTCGTGTAAATGTTTCACCGTAAAATTATTTAAATCTATAGATTTCCGTTAAAAAAGCATTCTTGATATTTTTAAAAATGGTAATACAAATGCAACAGCATGTCTAATTGAATGATATTGGTCACATGACATGGCTTTTCCACAGCCGAAATCCGATTTGCAATCGGGAACCGTTTTTTTCTCGTTTACGGAAAGTGCCGATGATTGCCGACTGTTACGATTTTCCGAGGCAGACGATCACGATGATTGACCCGTCAACTCCATTTTTCAATTTATTCTTAATTTTTGTTGAATTTAGGCAAATGAAAATATGCATTGATTCTATTAGGGAAATATTTTTTTGTTTCTTCTCGATTCGTATTGTTTAACTCCATCTGGTTTCGCTGTCGTAAAACGGGACAAAACTCGGAGACACAAAGTTTTCAGGATTTCGACCGATATGTGACGTGAATTGTTAATTTCGGCACGGAATGTTTTGCTATCTCCGTTCGTGATAAACCTATAACACTAATACATAATGATAACACCTTTTATCTGGTGCGTATACATGCTCTAAAAGCTGTCACCTTTTATAAGGTTTTAGAATGTGTGTATTATTTACAGGTGGATATTGCTAGGTATAGGTTTAGCATTAACCAATATTATTAATTACATCACATATTCCAGGGACGTATACGTCTCACATATACATCCCTGCATATTCAAAATCATGAATACAAGCCTCTGTGAAAAAATAATTGTGGCTCCCTTTAAGAAGGGCATATGTATAAAGCACATCTATATATCGTGGCAACTTTTTTGTTGACCTGCAGGTCCTTGGGGAATACCTCAACCTGTTCCCCAATTGCATAATCGTAAGAGGCGACTAAATTTGGGTTCCCATCTTTTCTATTCTTTCTAAATACTATCCCCTTCCTAATGTCTCCGTTGACACTACCTCAATTTTGGCCTTTAGTTGTTGAACGTTCGCCCCTGTGGGGAAGGCTACGGGTTCTGACCCCAGGCCAAGACATACCAGAGTCTCTAACAATGGTTGTTACTACTCCCTGTAAGGAAGGCTTTGGGTTCTGTCCCCAGGCCGAGACATACCAGAGTCTCTAACAATGGTAGTCACTACTCCCTGAGTGACGCTCAACATCATGGGAGTTGGATGACTGGTTCAGCCGTATCCTCGATATCCAGGGGTTACGCTCACCTTCGTTCTTTAACGTAGCCCCTGAAAAACGAGGATGGGTCACCCGTTATCATCACAGTATAATGTGCAGGACATCGGCAAAACATCCGGATTGGGTGATCGGGTGGTTCAGTGGATAGCGCAATTGCCTTTCACCAAGACGGCCGGGGTTCGATTCTCCGATCGGATGTGAAAAGGAATGGGGGTCACATGCCCGGCCACGTTGGTTTTCTCTGGGTACTCCGGTTTCCTCCCACAATAAGAGACCTCGTGCGCTAACATCTGGGCCAACAAGAGTGATTTATATAAGTTGTATAACTTGTTTCATAATTGTTGTAAAATAAATAAAGTTCATAGCGCCGTCTCCTAAAGACAAACGTACGTACACAACACATTCACATCGCATGCGCCGAGAGGCTGTTCTTAATGACCTTAGCTGTTAAGAGGACGAATAAACAATGACACCAAAACCAAACGATTTTGAAATATAAACCAATGCTCAGGTAGCAGTGTACAGAAGGCTTTTGTGGCCATGGAGCAGTGTACAGAAGGAATAGCATGCCTATGAAAATCTAAAAAAAAAATAAGGAGTAAAATTGGCTTAAGTATGATAAAGTGGACTTTGTTGACTTCACATTTGTAAAAAGAGAAAATTTTTTTTGGTTAGAGATTAAAATTTTGACCCTTCCGAAATGGGTGTCTACACAGGAAAAGCTAGCTTTACAGGAAGTGAAATTTCGACAACAGCACATGAGGGAAAATAGCGGAAAATCTAAGCGTACGACCTATGCTGGGACAGATATAATTCTGCAACCAAGTTAGTAAGCTTTAATTTTAGATAGAACTTAAGAAAAAAATTCCTATCTGCATAGGTCAAATTTTGTGTCAAAAACAGTGATATTTTGCATTTTTCGGTAATTTTTGATGTGGTAACCATGGTTTTCACACAAGTGCCATACATAGGATACATCAGTGTATACACTTTATAGTCCTTTTTTTGAATTGGAAATGATATACAATTACATCTATGCAGTGTACGGTTAAATCTCGGTGTTGACAATTCTCAGGCATTGGTCTTTTTTCCCATTAATCTCTAGATCTAACGTACACAGCTACCTCAAAAGAGAAAATGTGCGATGAGTTTATATACAGTTTTGTTGAGGCGATGAAACGTTCACCGACATCGGGTATTCGTCTTCAGTCTAAAACAAAGCCATTGAGTTACGATAATGTCGGACGAAGCTAAAAGTGGAAACTATGAGAAAACCAATGAAACATATTATGAGGTCGTCCCTAAGTCGGCGTCAAATGTCAAGTCCGTTTCGAGTTGAAAATTCCGGCTTGAAATGGTTCCCGGTGGGGTTACACAACAGCCTAGATCAGCGCTAACCGGCGTATTTTAGGAAAGTCGATTTTATTTCGAAATTGTTTACCGTCTCCGTTTTCTCGTCGACGTGTTTTGTACATACATCAATTGATGACGTGTCTGATACAGAACACAGATGTGTCATAATTCTAGGAGGTTAACGGTTCAAAAATTGTCTTCTCAGCAATAAATCCCCCTCCCCTACCAAAAAACCCATATCGATATATGTATATACTACAATATGGGTCAAAGAAGTAATATCAACGGTAGTTTAAAAAAAACCACTGAATCCTTACAAATTGATATTTATAGGATGCGAATTACTTAAAATTTTATAAAGGGCAAAGAAGTAATTCCAACAGTGTAGACAAACTGGTGCTGTCAAATATTCGGAGCAATCCGCTCCTTTATCAAGACACAAAGCAAAATAAAATAATTACATTACAGGACTAAGTGGTTTCGGTAATTTTAAAACAATAAGCCCTTCGGCTAGTGTTAGCCGAAGGCAGAATTTAAAATGACCGTATATACACAACATGTATTTCTAAAAAAAACACCCAACATATAAACATTTGATATAGCGTCCTATCTAGTTAAAACAGCTACTCAAAGCGTTTTACAGCATAGCTATACAATTTTATACAATCAATATAATAAACACATACCGGTACAGTTATATCATATACAATTCTGAGGATTCGCAGGAGCTGCCTCATCAGGTGTCAAGTACCCGTCCAATACCACCTGGCTAATATATCCGTATGTGTTATTCCATGCGTACGACAACTTCGGGGGTCGCACCCCGGCCGTCTGTACAATCCGCCCATAAACCCCAAGAAATGCTCCCTCAGATTTAAGACTTCTGAAAAACCCTGGTTACACCATCAAAAACGCCAACAAAATGTACAAAAACGTGGGTTTTTTTCATTCATAATTCTGACCCCGCCATCGCCAACTCGTAACGACATGCTAACCTTTCTTCTAGCGAAGCGTTTTCCCCGTTGGAATTCCCACGTATCTCGTCTAGGGAAACCCAGTAAATTCTAATAACCCAAAAGTGCACACTCTAACTATTTTACAAATTGGCTGCATTCTAACAATGACATAAATGGAGACAAACTGCACGGCAGAACGAATTTTCGACAAGATAGAAAATAAGGATATTTCCGATAATAATTAATGGTTTACGTAATGTGTGTTACAGATTCACATACTGATTAATTATTGGCAATACTTTGATATCAGAGAATCACGTTATTCGGCGTTGAAAGTCGGTACAGACGGCAGTGCACGTGGTCGGTACAGACGGCAGTGCACGTGACTTATATAATACCAGGGCAACACTATATGCAGAATACCCTACCCCAATTAAAAAGTTATTTTTGTCCAAAATGAAGCCATCTGCAGACTTTAAAGGAGATAAATCACATGTAAACTAATTTAAAGGTGCTCTCGCGTTTCTAAAATTAGAAACGAACGCTCGGGTAATATGACTATCGGCTGATCAAATAGTTGTAAGATTTTCCTAGAAGTGCGGCGGGAAAGATTATGTGTCGTCTGCTCGAGAGCTGCCAGTTTTACAACCGGCATTCTCGCCGGCCATTAGGATAAATGGTCTAGAATTCTCGAAGTTTCCTCTCCAATAAACTGTCCATCAATGAACAAACAGACTTTGGACAAGGGACGCGGCTTAGTCTATTAATCGGTGTATTTAATGATAAGAATTTCCGTACTCCGTTTATGTAGCCGCCAAAGAGCTTCACATTTTTTCGGCAAATTTTGTTTTTTTGTACATCTGTGTATAAATTACCACAAGATTACAACAGGATCGTTCCCCTCCAAAACTGATTGATGGCATCCAATACGACGGATAATGCATTGCAAATTGAGTGCAAACTAATAGTCGAATGTAATACCGAGTAAAATTCCGGACAGTACATTGTACGTACCGCCTAATATGTAGCACAGGGACATTGTAATCTGTTATAGATATATTTGGACTTAGACTAGAGTGTTTAGAATAATTTTACACGTTTAAGGGTTAGGTCAACTTTCGGAAAAAACGACGCCATTCCCAAACTAATGATATGAGCTCTTAGGTCCATCTGCGATATGAAGTTCTATACATGGTACAGTGTAAGTCTGGAGTATTTTTCGAAATTCCCGAAGCTCCCCACCCACCCCGAGTGTTTTTTCCACACTTTTGATCCCCCCCCCCCTAGTGTGCGTGTTTTCAGGATATTTACATACAACCCAACTATAGTCCACACATTGCAAGCAGATTTTGAAAATCTTGTACACAGACTAGTAATCGTCCCACTGGCAGATACGTATACACGTGTTTATCAGGCTGATGAACGCAATGCCAATTCATAGAACTATTTTAGGACAGTTCGAAAGACACGCGCTTATACATATTGATTTCAGCTTTGGCACGTTTATATGTAGGCGTTTCCTAAACCTTTTCTTTTCAATATAATATCTCGGGCTTCCTTTTCAGGTTCGGCATTTATAAGACGTTTGTACAAACATAATGTAAGCGGGGGTGTCTGTTAATAAGTCCACCCCCTATTTTTGGGCTTCAGTCAACCTGTCCAAAATCGGAAAACTGACTGATGTCTAGAATACTAAGCAAACGAATTGTAGGTTTAGGTAGTTGGAAATACATTTTTGGGGGGTTTTGGTACATATACAATAAAATTGCAGTTACCAAGTAAGCGTAGTACTTGCAACGCGATGGTCTAGAGTTCGACTCGCTATTTTTCATGAAAATTTCGAAAAACTATAAATGTTGTTGAAAAGCATATAAACTACTAATTCTAAGTGTAGTACAATAGTCTACCATAACGGTACAATAAAACTAAAAATAATAAACATCTGATAGTTTCAAAGTCCATTTCGAACACGCATAGGCTGTGATACAATTTCTACAAAACACAGAAACAAAGCTTGTATTACAAATAGGACTTTCACAAGACAACAAATACTTGGTTAAACATGCACGTGATAATAAGAAAGATTGAAAATAAGGAAGCTTCCCTTTCCCAAGTGCAAGTTCATCGATCGATTACGAAATCGAAAGTTTTGGCCGTGAAATAATATAGATATGACGAGAACAAAAATCAATTGAGGTCAATCCAATGAAAACGTGATGAAAGCTAAAATGACGTGCAATCACGCGTAGGACGTGATTTTAGTACGACCGCGCCCATTCTTTCCAGTCACGCCAAGAAAAGTAGCGTACTAAAAATAGATAAGTAAAAGCAAAATTGTGTGTTCGAACTCGTTTACCAAACCATTGTTAAGAAAATGTAACATTTCCTGTTTCCATCGGTTAAACCTATGTTCTGTTAGATTCCGGACTTGGTTTTATAAATACAATTCATGATTGACGGGATTCCTGGAAGATGGTAGGCCTAATGGTGAGTGATTAAGTGTCTGTTGTCAGTAAATGTAACATTTTATGTTCTCCAGTAAGTGGTTGGAGTCTATCTAGAAATAATTAATTTTCAAAACAAACAGGAAGAAGGACAGACGGATGGCGAAGCAGGTGCATTTCCTCGTTTCCAACCGGGTCTAGGGTCCCCCTCCCCTCTTTTCCCCTTCTGCTCATACCCCGCTCCTCCTCCTCCTCCTCCTCCTCGTCGTCGTCATCATCGTCACCACGTTTATCATCGTCATCATTGTTTTACTCTAGCCTGAGTTTCCTCTGGCCCTGACACCAGACTTGGACAGATAGATGTCTGGTGTGGGGGTAGCCCGAGTTTCCTCTGGCCCTGACACCAGCCTTAGACATTTTGACAGATAGATGTCTGGTGTGGGGGTAGCCCGAGTTTCCTCTGGCCCTGACACCAGACTAAGACATTTTGACAGATATATGTCTGGTGTGGGGTAGCCCGAGTTTCCTCTGGCCCTGACACCAGCCTTGGACATTTTGACAGACAGATGTCTGGTGTTGGGTAGCCCAACTTTCCTCTGGCCCTAACACCAGACTAAGACATTTTGACAGATATATGTCTGGTGTGGGGTAGCCCCGAGTTTCCTCTGGTCCTGACACCAGAATTGGACATTTTGACAGATAGATGTCTGGTGTGGGGTAGCCCCGAGTTTCCTCTTGTACTGTCATCGACATCTCCATATCGGTATTAGATGCTAAACATCTATACCGATAGAGACAGTCACCAGACATGCGCGGTTAATGACCGACTCGGATTGTTGACACGTGGTGATATAGACGTGTCCATTATTTCTTTATCACACTTCCGGTTAATGCATTTCAAACAGTTAAATCGAGCGGCTTGATCAGAGCGGCATGTTTAAATGAAATATGGACAGACTAGCAAAGATGTTCAAGGTCTACACCAATACCTGCAGGCTCGTCTAATATTATTGTTGAAATACATTGGAAAATAAACTGATGCATTACAATATCAGTGCTACATTATTTGGTTTTGATAATGAAAATTTGATTTAAATGCAGATTCTTATTCTCACTCCTTTTTATGAAGGATCTGACAACATTTCACAGGAGGTCATGTTCGGATGACCCTTGCACCCTCCTTACTTCATACTCAAGGCGAATTGTCTAATTAACGATGTCATTTTTAGCAAGTCATTTCGTCACAACGCACTGTGACGAAATGACTTAATGCGCGTATAAGATTATTCAAGGCTTTTCGCCAAACATTCTCTTTCAAAATCCTGTAAGTGGTAATTTGATTGGCTAATGAAAAAGTTCACCAAAACATGCCCCCTCTTGAAAGTTGTCAGATCCTGACGCGGAGAGTAACGGATCGTCAATTAGGACATGTATTTCAATAAGATCGCCTCTATCTTCAATTAGGACGTGTATTTCAATCAGATAGCCTCTATTGACAATTAGGACCTGTATTTCAATCAGATTGCCTCTATCGACAATTAGGACGTGTATTTCAATCAGATTGCCTCTATCGACAATTAGGACGTGTATTTCAATCAGATTGCCACTATCGACAGTTAGGACGTGTATTTCAATCAGATTGCCACTATCGACAGTTAGGACGTGTATTTCAATCAGATTGCCTCTATCGACAATTAGGACGTGTATTTCAATCAGATTGCCACTATCGTCAATTAGGACGTGTATTTTAATCATATTGCCTCTATCGACAATTAGGACCTGTATTTCAATCAGATTGCCTCTATCGACAGTTAGGACGTGTATTTCAATCAGATTGTCTCTATCGACAATAAGGACGTGTATTTCAATCAGATTGCATCTACCGTTAATTAGGACCTGTATTTCAATCAGATTGCCTCTATTGACAATTAGGACCTGTATTTCAATCAGATTGCCTCTATTGACAATTAGGACCTGTATTTCAATCAGATTGCTTCTATCGACAATTAGGACGTGTATTTCAATCAGATTGCCTCTATCGACAATTAGGACGTGTATTTCAATCAGATTGCCTCTATCGACAATTAGGACGTGTATTTCAATCAGATTGCCTCTATCGACAGTTAGGACGTGTATTTCAATCAGATTGCCTCTATCGACAATTAGGACGTGTATTTCAATCAGATTGCATCTACCGTTAATTAGGACGTGTATTTCAATCAGATTGCCTCTATCGACAATTAGGACGTGTATTTCTATCAGATTGCCTCTATCGACAATTAGGACGTGTATTTCAATCAGATTGCCTCTATCGACAATTAGGACGTGTATTTCAATCAGATTGCCTCTATCGACAATTAGGACGTGTATTTCAATCAGACTGCCTCTATCGTCAGTTAGGACGTGTATTTCAATCAGATTGCCTCTATCGACAATTAGGACGTGTATTTCAATCAGATTGCCTCTATCGACAATTAGGACGTGTATTTCAATCAGATTGCCTCTATCGACAATTAGGACGTGTATTTCAATCAGATTGCCTCTATCGTCAGTTAGGACGTGTATTTCAATCAGATTGCCTCTATCGACAATTAGGACCTGTATTTCAATCAGATTGCCTCTATCGACAATTAGGACGTGTATTTCAATCAGATTGCCTCTATTGACAATTAGGACCTGTATTTCAATCAGATTGCCTCTATTGACAATTAGGACCTGTATTTCAATCAGATTGCTTCTATCGACAATTAGGACGTGTATTTCAATCAGATTGCTTCTATCGTCGGTTAGGACCTGTATTTAAATCAGATTACCTCTATCGACAGTTAGGACGTGTATTTCAATCAGATTGTCTCTATCGACAATTAGGACGTGTATTTCAATCAGATTGCATCTACCGTTAATTAGGACGTGTATTTCAATCAGATTGCCTCTATTGACAATTAGGACGTGTATTTCAATCAGATTGCCTCTATCGACAGTTAGGACGTGTAATTAAATCAGATTGCCTCTATTGACAATTAGGACGTGTATTTCAATCAGATTACTTCTATTGTCAATTAGGACCTGTGTTTCGATCAGATTGCTTCTGTCATCGGTTAGGACCTGTATTTTAATCATATTGCCTCTATCGACAATTAGGACCTGTATTTCAATCAGACTGCCTCTATCGTCAATTAGGACCTGTATTTAAATCAGATTGCATCTATCGTCAGTTAGGACCTGTATTTCAATCAGATTGCCTCTATCGACAGTTAGGACGTGTATTTCAATCAGATTGCCTCTATCGACAGTTAGGACCTGTATTTCAATCAGATTGCCTCTATCGACAGTTAGGACGTGTATTTCAATCAGATTGCCTCTATCGACAGTTAGGACCTGTATTTAAATCAGATTGCCTCTATTGACAATTAGGACGTGTATTTCAATCAGATTGCCTCTATCGACAATTAGGACTTTATTTCAATCAGATTGCCTCTATCGACAATTAGGACCTTTATTTCAATCAGATTGCCTCTATTGACAATTAGGACCTGTATTTCAATCAGATTGCCTCTATTGACAATTAGGACCTGTATTTCAATCAGATTGCCTCTATCGACAGTTAGGACGTGTATTTCAATCAGATTGTCTCTATCGACAATAAGGACGTGTATTTCAATCAGATTGCATCTACCGTTAATTAGGACGTGTATTTCAATCAGATTGCCTCTATCGACAATTAGGACGTGTATTTCAATCAGATTGCCTCTATCGACAATTAAGACGTGTATTTCAATCAGATTGCCTCTATCGACAGTTAGGACGTGTATTTCAATCAGATTGTCTCTATCGACAATTAGGACGTGTATTTCAATCTGATTGCATCTACCGTTAATTAGGACGTGTATTTCAATCAGATTGCCTCTATTGACAATTAGGACGTGTATTTCAATCAGATTGCCTCTATTGACAATTAGGACCTTTATTTCAATCAGATTGCCTCTATCGACAATTAGGACGTGTATTTCAATCAGATTGCCTCTATCGACAGTTAGGACGTGTATTTCAATCAGATTGTCTCTATCGACAATTAGGACGTGTATTTCAATCAGATTGCATCTACCGTTAATTAGGACGTGTATTTCAATCAGATTGTCTCTATCGACAATAAGGACGTGTATTTCAATCAGATTGCATCTACCGTTAATTAGGACCTGTATTTCAATCAGATTGCCTCTATCGACAATAAGGACGTGTATTTCAATCAGATTGCATCTACCGTTAATTAGGACCTGTATTTCAATCAGATTGCCTCTATTGACAATTAGGACCTGTATTTCAATCAGATTGCCTCTATTGACAATTAGGACCTGTATTTCAATCAGATTGCTTCTATCGACAATTAGGACGTGTATTTCAATCAGATTGCTTCTATCGTCGGTTAGGACCTGTATTTAAATCAGATTGCCTCTATCGACAGTTAGGACGTGTATTTCAATCAGATTGTCTCTATCGACAATTAGGACGTGTATTTCAATCAGATTGCATCTACCGTTAATTAGGACCTGTATTTCAATCAGATTGCCTCTATTGACAATTAGGACGTGTATTTCAATCAGATTGCCTCTATCGACAGTTAGGACGTATAATTAAATAAGATTGCCTCTATTGACAATTAGGACGTGTATTTCAATCAGATTGCTTCTATTGTCAATTAGGACCTGTATTTCAATCAGATTGCTTCTATCGTCGGTTAGGACCTGTATTTTAATCATATTGCCTCTATCGACAATTAGGACCTGTATTTCAATCAGACTGCCTCTATCGTCAATTAGGACCTGTATTTAAATCAGATTGCATCTATCGTCAGTTAGGACCTGTATTTCAATCAGATTGCCTCTATCGACAGTTAGGACGTGTATTTCAATCAGATTGCCTCTATTGACAGTTAGGACGTGTATTTCAATCAGATTGCCTCTATCGACAGTTAGGACGTGTATTTCAATCAGATTGCCTCTATCGACAGTTAGGACCTGTATTTACATCAGATTGCCTCTATGGACAATTAGGACGTGTATTTCAATCAGATTGCCTCTATCGACAATTAGGACCTTTATTTCAATCAGATTGCCTCTATCGACAATTAGGACTTTATTTCAATCAGATTGCCTCTATCGACAATTAGGACCTTTATTTCAATCAGATTGCCTCTATTGACAATTAGGACCTGTATTTCAATCAGATTGCCTCTATTGACAATTAGGACCTGTATTTCAATCAGATTGTCTCTATCGATAGTTAGGACGTGTATTTCAATCAGATTGTCTCTATCGACAATAAGGACGTGTATTTCAATCAGATTGCATCTACCGTTAATTAGGACGTGTATTTCAATCAGATTGCCTCTATCGACAATCAGGACGTGTATTTCAATCAGATTGCCTCTATCGACAATTAGGACCTTTATTTCAATCAGATTGCCTCTATCGACAATTAGGACTTTATTTCAATCAGATTGCCTCTATCGACAATTAGGACGTGTATTTCAATCAGATTGCCTCTATCGTCAGTTAGGACCTGTATTTCAATCAGATTGCCACTATCGTCAATTAGGACGTGTATTTTAATCATATTGCCTCTATCGACAATTAGGACCTGTATTTCAATCAGATTGCCTCTATCGACAGTTAGGACGTGTATTTCAATCAGATTGCCTCTATCGACAGTTAGGACCTGTATTTAAATCAGATTGCCTCTATTGACAATTAGGACGTGTATTTCAATCAGATTGCCTCTATCGACAATTAGGACCTTTATTTCAATCAGATTGCCTCTATCGACAATTAGGACTTTATTTCAATCAGATTGCCTCTATCGACAATTAGGACGTGTATTTCAATCAGATTGCCTCTATCGTCAGTTAGGACGTGTCTTTCAATCAGATTGCCTCTATCGACAATTAGGACCTGTATTTCAATCAGATTGCCTCTATCGACAATTAGGACCTGTATTTCAATCAGATTGCTTCTATCGACAATTAGGACGTGTATTTCAATCAGATTGCTTCTATTGTCAGTTAGGACCTGTATTTCAATCAGATTGCCACTATCGACAATTAGGACCTGTATTTCAATCAGATTGCCACTATCGTCAATTAGGACGTGTATTTCATTCAGATTACTTCAATCGTCAATTAGGACGTGTATTTTAATCATATTGCCTCTATTGTCAGTTAGGACCTGTATTTCAATCAGATTGCCTCTATCGACAATTAGGACCTTTATTTCAATCAGATTGCCACTATCGTCAATTAGGACGTGTATTTCATTCAGATTACTTCAATCGTCAATTAGGACGTGTATTTTAATCATATTGCCTCTATCGAAAATTAGGACGTGTATTTCAATCAGATTGCCTCTATCGACAATTAGGACCTTTATTTCAATCAGATTGCCTCTATCGACAATTAGGACTTTATTTCAATCAGATTGCCTCTATCGACAATTAGGACGTGTATTTCAATCAGATTGCCTCTATCGTCAGTTAGGACCTGTATTTCAATCAGATTGCCACTATCGTCAATTAGGACGTGTATTTTAATCATATTGCCTCTATCGACAATTAGGACCTGTATTTCAATCAGATTGCCTCTATCGACAGTTAGGACGTGTATTTCAATCAGATTGTCTCTATCGACAATAAGGACGTGTATTTCAATCAGATTGCATCTACCGTTAATTAGGACGTGTATTTCAATCAGATTGCTTCTATCGACAATTAGGACGTGTATTTCAATCAGATTGCCTCTATCGACAATTAGGACCTTTATTTCAATCAGATTGCCTCTATCGACAATTAGGACTTTATTTCAATCAGATTGCCTCTATCGACAATTAGGACGTGTATTTCAATCAGATTGCCTCTATCGTCAGTTAGGACCTGTATTTCAATCAGATTGCCACTATCGTCAATTAGGACGTGTATTTTAATCATATTGCCTCTATGGACAATTAGGACCTGTATTTCAATCAGATTGCCTCTATCGACAGTTAGGACCTTTATTTCAATCAGATTGCCTCTATCGACAATTAGGACTTTATTTCAATCAGATTGCCTCTATCGACAATTAGGACGTGTATTTCAATCAGATTGCCTCTATCGTCAGTTAGGACGTGTATTTCAATCAGATTGCCTCTATCGACAATTAGGACCTGTATTTCAATCAGATTGCCTCTATCGACAATTAGGACGTGTATTTCAATCAGATTGCTTCTATCGACAATTAGGACGTGTATTTCAATCAGATTGCTTCTATTGTCAGTTAGGACCTGTATTTCAATCAGATTGCCACTATCGACAATTAGGACCTGTATTTCAATCAGATTGCCACTATCGTCAATTAGGACGTGTATTTCATTCAGATTACTTCTATCGTCAATTAGGACGTGTATTTTAATCATATTGCTTCTATTGTCAGTTAGGACCTGTATTTCAATCAGATTGCTACTATCGTCAATTAGGACGTGTATTTCAATCATATTGCCTCTATCGACAATTAGGACCTGTATTTCAATCAGATTGCCTCTATCGACAGTTAGGACGTGTATTTCAATCAGATTGCCTCTATCGACAGTTAGGACGTGTATTTAAATCAGATTGCCTCTATTGACAATTAGGACGTGTATTTCAATCAGATTGCCTCTATCGACAATTAGGACCTTTATTTCAATCAGATTGCCTCTATCGACAATTAGGACTTTATTTCAATCAGATTGCCTCTATCGACAATTAGGACGTGTATTTCAATCAGATTGCCTCTATCGTCAGTTAGGACGTGTATTTCAATCAGATTGCCTCTATCGACAATTAGGACCTGTATTTCAATCAGATTGCCTCTATCGACAATTAGGACGTGTATTTCAATCAGATTGCTTCTATTGTCAGTTAGGACTGTATTTCAATCAGATTGCTTCTATCGACAATTAGGACGTGTATTTCAATCAGATTGCTTCTATTGTCAGTTAGGACCTGTATTTCAATCAGATTGCCACTATCGACAATTAGGACCTGTATTTCAATCAGATTGCTTCTATCGACAATTAGGACGTGTATTTCAATCAGATTGCTTCTATTGTCAGTTAGGACCTGTATTTCAATCAGATTGCCACTATCGACAATTAGGACCTGTATTTCAATCAGATTGCCACTATCGTCAATTAGGACGTGTATTTCATTCAGATTACTTCTATCGTCAATTAGGACGTGTATTTTAATCATATTGCTTCTATTGTCAGTTAGGACCTGTATTTCAATCAGATTGCCTCTATTGACAATTAGGACGTGTATTTCATTCAGATTACTTCTATCGTCAATTAGGACGTGTATTTTAATCATATTGCTTCTATTGTCAGTTAGGACCTGTATTTCAATCAGATTGCCTCTATTGACAATTAGGACGTGTATTTCAATCAGATTGCTTCTATCGACAATTAGGACGTGTATTTCAATCAGATTGCCACTATTGTCAATTAGGACGTGTATTTCAATCAGATTGCCACTATCGACAATTAGGACGTGTATTTCAATCAGATTGCCTCTTTTGTCGCCCATTTTGCAGAGAATTGTTTAACAAAGCTCGTGCTCCACTGTCTAAAGTACATATATGAAACCGGGATACGCCAAAATGTCAATCAAGAACCGTTAGGCCTTGCGGTTTTTCTCGTTTCAGACAATTCCGGTGATTCCTCATTCACTTTGTTGCATGGAATTTTTAAATGCCGCTTGAAATAACGGTCATTTACCAAATCGTTCGAATAGCAAAATATTTCGGTGTTAAATATTATATTCGTAATAGCAAAAGTTCCAAGCCATAGTAAAATTTAGTAACTGTACAAGGAGAGGGTTCCTACCCATTGTCTGTGTAAATATTTACAGTTTAGAGTGGCTAGAGCGTTGTCGCCCGTTTTGAAGGTCACAGCAGGAATAACACCACGTGTTTTGTGTAACCGTACATGTGTACAATGTATGTCGGAGACAAGGTATGTTGGTGTACTTGCTTCCATGTATAAAACGCGATGATGACGACTCTATAGTGCTATCTAACTGAAATACCTTGCCAAAGGCCATCCCGCCCGTTCATTTCTATACTGACAACGGGTGAACCAGTGTGATCGATACTCTTAACTGCTGGGGACTTGGGTATGTCTCGGCCAGGGGACATAACCCATAGCCTTCCTCACAAACAAGGAGCAAACGCTTAACTAAAGGTCAAAGGTGAGGCAGTGCTAAGGAAGACATTGGGAAGGAGAAAGTTGTAAAAATTATTAAACTTACGAATCTTGCAGTGGCGGCCGCAGGTACAATTCTTACTCTCTGTCACTGCAATTCACTAGATTTCTCTGTAAAGCTGGACAGGAAACCTTAAAATTATTGCTGTTAAAACAAACCATTACGTAACGTGTTTGTTTATTTATACAGATTTAACATTTTTGACAAATATACCAGTCTGGAAGTTTATTTATATAACCCAAGTGTCGATTTTATACATAAAAGTGTTCCTGACCGAGCGTTTTACCGCTAGACAGAAGCCGTTCTCCCCATTAGCGTTACCATTTCATGTTCAGAAGGAATTGTCATGTTATGAGCCCGCGGTATTACGGACAATATATTTTGCTAAAACGGGTTCCAGACAGCAAAATTCAATATTATACTTGAAGACGCCTTCCTTATCAAATGTTTTCTCTCACATTACGTTACAATAATCACCAACAGAAACATATATTCGCGACAGACAAGAAACCATCAGAAATCTATAAAATAATCTCTACACCCGCGTCCCACTTGTTGTGAACTTAAACTGTTTTTGTCATGTATTTATTTCTATATTGATGTCGCCGACAGTCAAAACGAGTATATCTCTGGTGTCATTTCATTATGTGTTCCTCCCATCTTTATACGAATTGTCGTCAGCTTTACCTGTTGGCAGATATTTATGCCACCCCTCTTGGGTATACTTTCCCCTGTCAACTCCAAACACGATGACGTCAGCGAAACAGTACATCATAACTTTATAATCAAACCTCGGCGGTGGATATTAATTTAGATTCAATTATGTCAGACAATTGTCAGTATAGAAATAAATGAAATAACCAAACTTGCCATGATGGTATAACAAAGGCATACCAAACCTTTGGTTTGATTGTTTCATTTAAGGACGGCTTCCCGGTGTATGCGATGCGTGTGTGTGTGGTGAATGCGCGTGTATTTGGGACGCCGCCGTATGCTCGTGTTAGTCTTCTTGCGATAGTCTAGATTTTATGAAGATGATTTTTGTTGCCTTACCATGGAGATATTTATGTCAAACAATAACTTCCGTTCAAAGAATTTCCATTACGACAAAGTCGTAGTGTAAAGTGTGAAATTTAGTGGAAAGTAAAGAAGAACAGAAACAATGACGTCAAAATTACAACCAATTATGACGTCACCTATGCAATGATTGTTTCAGCAAATGCTGTTATGGTTGAATACACATTGCATTATATGTTCGACAAACAGTATAGAGCCCGGTTGTAAGAAATAGTAATGTGTGTTATAGGACCATCAAACATATTTTCTTAAACATTCATTATATATAAGAATAATGATGCTTTACATGATTTTAACAGTTTTGAACCAGAAATCAAACAATAAAACTGATGACGTCACAAAAGAAATTGATGATGTCACAATAGCAACTGTTGTTTTATATGCCTTCCTACGACCTTTTCACTAATCGGCAGACGACGTGTGTTTATTGTCGCAACAAAACTGTCACGTTGCGTCATTACCTATTTTTTTTTCTTTTGCAAGTGGTAAATATAGACATTTTGAGCGGACTTTGAATATTGGAATAACAGGAAAATATTAGTAGATGTGCAGACACCATTTACATTCAAGAACTGGCAGTTAGACTTTCGCGGGATGCCCCTTTAACGATACATTACATTAATTGGAAGGATGCAAGGAAAATGTAAATAAAATCAATGCTTGATGCATTAGGTGGAATGCAGAAGGCCTAATATATCCGGAAAATCTTTAGAGGTTACATATTATTGAAAAAGCGGGAGAAAAAGAATCCCCACTTACGGAGCAGGGATTTCTACCGGTCTCCTCGGTTCCAGCTATTAGGCTGTCCATCTGTGTTGGCGCTATTTGCTTACAAATTAGGCTACATCCGTCAGACCCCATGCTACTAGACCGTATTTAGCAACTACACGAAAATAACAGATATATTTTGAAGAAGACCTTCACGGCTGATTAGTCTCAGTACATTATGTAACACTTGGTCCCATTAAAGGTTGTTAATGTATCGATAATGAAGGCAGCAGACGACAGCCCTATAGACGACGGCTCCCGTACACGCAATATCAGGAACATTATCTGACGGGGACCCTAACAACAACAGTTGGGTCTACGAACACACAAAACACAGACATTGATCTGTTGTCTGCAGTTCAGTTTGAATCTTTTCTTCTTATTCCGCTTGATAAGGAGTTGTTTCTCCGTTCAATCTGCTGTGAGCAAGTCGGTTTGGTTTGCTTGTGTTTTACGTCCATTTAACATCTAGTGTCATTTAACTTAACCATGACACTCCTACATTTAAGGGCGTTACAGGTTTTAGTAGTGGTGGAAAACCGGAGTTCCGGGAGACAAACCACCGACCGACGGCAGCTACCAGGCGCCTACCCCCTGTAAGCCTCGAACCCTAACGCGATTCCAATTACGATACACCATATATATTCTATACCTTTCAAGATTCTTTCAAGAAGTCTGTCAGTTGAAGACACAAAAAAATAAACGCTATCGATGGGTCTATACACAGTTGCTTGAGTTTCTGTCAGTATATAATTTTTTTTATATATATCATGGAGTCGCGGCCCATTACAGAATGTAATGGGAGGCTCATTTCACATGTATATTTATTATTTACCGACAGAAACTCAAGCAACTGTGGTCTATATTCCCGTAGCTATCATTTGAGGACCCCAGTATCCAGTACAACATATAACTATCAATTGAGGACCCCATGCAGTGCGGAGTAATTTGTCTTCCTCTGTGCCCATTTATTTGGAACGTCGAGGGAATATCCGGTCTCCCTAGACACCTCTGGTAGTCGCGGTGTTGTAAGAATGATGAGACGATGTCATTTGGGGTCACAGGGAAACTATGGACATCGTCCTTGTTACATAACATTAGTTGCTGCACTGACGGACAAGCATGTCCATAGCAACATGTGTACACTGACGGACAAGCGTGTCCATAGCAACATGTGTATACACTGACGGCAAGCATGTCCATAGCAACATGTGTGTACACTGATGGACAAGCGTGTCCATAGCAACATGTGTACACTGACGGACAAGCGTGTCCATAGCAACATGTGTACACTGACGGACAAGCGTGTCCATAGCAACATGTGTGTACACTGACGGACAAGCGTGTCCATAGCAACATGTGTGTACACTGACTGACAAGCGTGTCCATAGCAACATGTGTGTACACTGACGGACAAGTGTGTCCATAGCAACATGTGTATAAACTGACGGACAAGCGTGTCCATAGCAACATGTGTGTACACTAACTATCATTAGCCGCCTTAAGGATCCCTGTCTCAATGTAGACAAGGCTGAATTTGTTCATACGTTTTCGAAAAATTTGAGGAGTACCATATTTAGAGTAACAGGAATTTCTTTGGACCGTTATGAATACCAATACATAAAGTACCGACATGTCTGTATTTAGATAATGTAGGAGACCACGAGACCACAGTCGCTTGAGTTTCTGTTAGTATATAAAAACAGGTTTATATACAGTTACGTGCCATAAGTCTTTCAATTTTTTTTATTTTGCTATATATTCTTTGTATTTCCAACTTTATTCAATGAATTTTCCTGACTTCGTTTCGGGATCATTTTTAATGAAATTTTGTGTGCTTATAGAGAATTGTTTCCTGTTTCATCTCATAATATTTTCACTGTTTTCCGTTATATATAATTAGGGAAATCATAATTTATTTACAACATCCAATTTTCGGGAAGCCATTTTGACGTCATTTTGGTAACGTTATATAGAGAAATGGCGTCACACAGAAATTAGCAGTATAGATAATTCTGTATAGCTCCATAAATACACAACGGAAAATTAAAGAAATATTGCGAGAGGAAACTTTGTATATTTCTGTACCAAATGACAAAAAATTGTCAAAATCCATCCGTAAACGCAGTCAGGAAAATTCATTGAAAAAAGTTGGAAATACAAAGAATATATAGCAAAATAAAAAAAATTGAAAGACTTATGGCACGTAACTGTATATGGAGCCGCGGCCCACTACAGAATATAATGGTACTTCCATTACATTACTGTAATGGGAGGCTCATTTCACACGTATATATTTATTATTTAACAGAAACTCAATCAACTGTGACGAGACATAATCTGCTGAACATTTTCATCAGTTAAGTGACAACATACTTGTTTACACACCCTATCGTTCAGCGCATGATCACACTTGTACGTCACACTTGTACGTCACAATTCAACGTAAATATGTAAGACAAAATAACAAGTTTTACACACCCTTCGTTCAGCGCATGATCACACTTGTACGTCACACTTGTACGTCACAATTCAACGTAAATATGTAAGACAAAATAACAAGTTTACCCCTCGTGACTCCGTACTTTCCTCTTCGGAATCGAAATTCCGTGTCCGACTCGAGGGACTTCCTGGGTCATTGTAACACCCAGCAGGTCACTACAGCATATCGGACATAGCAGTGGCCTGGTTTTAACATGTTGATCCGACAGTATGTAACGGTGGCACAATTAGGTCACGTGATAATGTAACGAACTTCTATTCCTGGTCGTAGCCACCAATTTCTCTCAGAACTATGTTGATTATATTTTTAAATGGTTCCATTTTTATTTATTTTATTTTACGGAAAGCTTTGGTTTTTCTTTCGGGAAATGATGTACTTGTGCCACGTCGGAAATAATTTCCAATGCACACTGTATTTTTTGAAGCCGTACGGGGATGCTTAAAAAGTAACGCGTGCCGGATTGTAGCAAGACGCATCTGCTCCCATTATTCAAATTATTCCCACTCGAATTAGGACATTCATAAAGAATTCATCTTTACAAGAAAGGCCGTAAATCTACCATGATTTTATTCCGTCAGAAATGTCAGAATCATTATGCCTTTTCTTCCGTTACACTTCTGCTTGTACATCACTTGATTTGGAACAAAATTGATTTCCGTATTAATTTTGTGACTTACACAGTTGCGAGAATTACTTTTCCAGGCAAAATATATATGATATCAACGATGTATATCCATCAGTAAATTGAACTTCAAGGACAGTCAGAAGTTAATCGACCGAAAGAGAACTTTTGGGAATCTAAAGTAGAGATGTTCCGTTGACCTTGACTATTATCCTCTTAAATGTACGAGTACAGACCAAAATCACAGCCAATTGTATAAAGCAATAAGGCGAAACAATAATTGTTTCAGGTAGCATGGCAGAAATTATTCAAGGTCAGTCGAGATTTAAGTTTATTATTATTATTTTCTTAGAAAGAGTGGGCCGATTTAAAGGAATGAGACAAATCAGTTTACATCTTTGGCATTTGATTTCTTATTATACCCCGTCTATGAAGTATAGAAGGTATATATATTTGGTCACCTCATTAGTTTTCAATCATTTATTTGTATCTAATGGACAAGTTATGTAGACACTGGATAAAGACCAGGTCGGGTTCCTAAACACATACCGTATTTGACCTAATGAAGCAATTGCCAATTTCAGTGAAACCCATTTTTTTCAGGCAAAGCGTCATGGTTTAAGGCGTCATTTTTGTGTTTTATAATAAGTGTACGGTGGGCTTATTAGGTCGATTGCAGTAAATTTTCTTATTTTTGTCCCTTTTATTCATTGATGTATTTTATCTTAGCGCTATGAACTATGGAATTTCATGTGAAAATTAATGATAGTTGAAAGAAGGTGTCTTACCAGGAGCTTTGTTTCCAAAATCCAAAACTTTAAGAGATCCATCTTGTATTTATTAACAAGGGGAACCTGCATATGAAATTTTGAAAAAGATCCATCCAATACTTCACAAGATATAACGATAACAAACTTTCATTTAAAAATCAAAGATGGTCGCCTTTCAGCCATTTTGTTTTTCCGATCTGTCCCAAAGTCAAAAGAACACAACTACGGACTAAGGGGAACCTACATATGCAATTTGAGAAACATCCATTCAGTACTTCTCAAGAAATAGGGTTAACAATATGGTAACGGACCGACGACCGACGCAAGGCGATTTGAATAGCCCACCATCTGATGATGGCGGGCTAAAAACTTCTGGTTTTAACATAAAAATAACACACTTTTAATGAGAGACAATTTTATTCATCACTTTCACAATACAATAGTTTACATCTTGACATCAGCTGAATGGTATCACAATTTTAACCTTTGACCCTTCCTCATACAGTATATCGTTTTGCCAATGTTTTCCTACAATACAGTATCCAATCAAATTGACTGTTATAAACTGACAAGGGTAGATTGATTCAAAACCATCAAAAGGCCGAGAAACTGCACAACACTGATCTAGCATGTTGATGTGTGTTTAAAATGAATGAAAACATGAGATGAGCAATACTTTTCAAAACTTTGGTACAAATGATGTGAAAAATTGGACCAGTGTTTGCTACACATCAAAATGATCTAGAAGAAAGATGGTTTTAATTCATTCACCCCCGAAATTTCAAAATAAGCTATTCCAACCTTTGAATTGGAAGAGCTCAAGAATGACTGTAGGGATGAACAGGTAAACACACAAGCAGATTTTGATTTTTGCTGAGAACACAATACAGTACAATCTAGTACGATGTAATTTGTCAATATACCAGTATAACAGAACAAATACTACTGGTGTCAGCTTTACAATGGAATTACTTTAGGGACGTATAGCTGAAATGTCAGGCAATGCAGCCACTGTGCAGTCTAGCATGAAGCACATAGGAACCATTCCACGGGAATTATCTGATGACGGACCTGTTCTGAGTGAGTGATGGATTTGTTGAGAATGAGCGATGGAAACACTTAAAATGATGACTATAGGCGACATATGGACAAGTACAGATCTCGTAAAAATAATGATGATGATGAAAATGATCGAGAAAATCTGTCAATCGGAAGTTACCCAAAAAAAAGCTGGAAGTGATTAAATATTGCATTGAATGTTAATTAATCAACAACAAACTGTAAGACTTATCTCCACACTGGTAAGTGCCCCCCCCCCCCCAGACATACACATTAATATAAGGGAGGATGCCCTTGCTAACAGACTTAAGGACTAAACCTTCTTACACCAGACACACCCATTCCTCCCCTAACACCCCTAATTCTTAAGTAAGTATACCTGTCCCTAATTCTTAAGTAAGTATACCTGTCCCCAATTCTCATGCAAGTATAAATGGTATTGAAAGAGTTGTTAAATTTACACTTAAATTTGTTTTCAAATATTCTGATACTTCAAATTTCAAGACATTAGTTTTTTTGACATAATAATAAGATTCCAAACAGTTTGACTTTTATTACTGATATGAGGTGTTGGATCTCACTGTACAATCGATTCACACATCCGAGTACTCTGTACTACTTTTGAACATGTTTTAACTCATCCATCCCCTGAAATTCCATAATGAACTATTCCAATCTTTGGATTTGAAGAGTCCAAATGTGTCTTCAGGGGTGAATGAGTTAAATTGAGAAAATAGTTCATATTCCTTTCTTGTTAAGTTAATGCTTTTCTAGTGTATACAAAATAAAACAATGAATTCCCCATGATTCAGAAAACTTTTTTTGATTTTCCATGAAACTAAAACACAATTTCAGAACACATCTCCTTTGATAAGGCCATTCAGGTAACATACAGTTCTCTCCCCTGCTATACTCTTATAGAATACGACAGACAACATACCACACACATGCCATCCTGTCGTAAACTCTCTCCTGGACTCTGCGGTCGGTTTATTTACGTCAGATTGACGACCGGGTGATCAAAGCCAGCAGGGTATTACAAACCTCACAAGTCCTCACACTTGGACTGTTCCAGGCATGTATTTATATCAGCGGCCCAGTAATTGAAATCCAATAGTCTGCGCTGTAGACAATGTCTTGCTAAGAACAATACAACATTTTTTTTCTCCTCTACCTACCTGAAAGAATCTTAAATATGTTTTCTGGGAAATCCACAAATCGGAAATTGGTTCAAATATGTTCAACATATGCAGTGTACATGTGTAAATAAACAGTTGATTAAAATACACTGAATACTCTGAATAATCCCCCCCCCCCCCCAATTTCTATGATAAATCCTAAAATTTCAAATAGTTGTTGAACAATTGGAATTAAAAATATTTAAAAGTGATTTCATACACATATCACAAATGGAAGTGTGTCTGTAGATGTATCGGAACAATGTGCACACACAGATGGTTCTTAATAACGGCACAACAACTACTTCTAGCTATCTAACGAAATTGCAACAGTTCAATAGCTGACTGGAAATCTTCACAAAACTACACCACATACCAGCTACCGAATTTCTAATATGACAAGTTAAAAGTGTTAACAAAATGTAAAGAGTCCACGTTTGAAACGCCTTCATTTGACTGGTTTCATTTTAAGATAGCGAGAATGTTGAGTTCCTTTTTAAAAGTTCCGTCAGATGGTCATGTCATCCTTGGTTTTGCTCACTCTTGGAATTCTTGCTGTTCCTCCGGGGGTTCCCCCTCCTCTGGAGGATATTGTGGCGGGGCATCCTCTTCAAAACTGCGGGGGAACCCGTTTGGTTCCTCGTCAGGGTAGCCCTTGTTCTGGTCTTCCTGTTTAATGCGAATCTTTCCATCAAAGTCGAGGGGCATGTCCTGCATTACCTCATCCGGCTGGCCTTCAGGTCTGTCGCGGCGACGGTCGCCACGGTCACGACTCCTACTACGGCGAGTACGTTTGCGATCACCCCTGTCGCGGGACCTGCTCCTCTTGCGCTCTCGAGATCGGCTCCTTCTGCCCCTCTTCCTGCTCCTGTCCTCCTCTGTAAACGGAAATAAAGAAAATTACAGCAACGTAGCAAAACCAAATCAGAGCTCTAGATCAAATGATATCCACTTATTGTAAAGAAAATATCTGTTTTGTAATGAACACTTGATTGTTTTCTGTACACAGCTTTTTAATGAATACCTTAATGTTTTCTTTACTCTTGCCTTATTCATACACAATACAATCACATTCTAAATGGTTATAAATGATAATTTATAAAAGTGACAAAGTGTCAGACAAGAATTACGTTTTATAATATGTGTCGCCTTTCCCGCTCTGCCAATTTGCAGAATTATGAATCAGAAGTTGTGATAGTGTTTGTAGAGTTCTAACACACCTACATATTATTTTGAGTGAAATTGGACAATATCTTAATCTTAATCAGTGGCAAGGAAATGCGGCCATTTTGTTGAATCATGAAACGAAAGGTGTGATAGTGTTCGTTGAGTCATAATACACCTACATACCAAGTTTGGTTGCTGTAGCTTTTAAACTTAGTCAAAAACAGCCTAATATGCAAGAGCTAAACACAAAACTTTAACGTTGTAATTCCAGAAAGAGATTTTTACCCCAAAAAAGCAGAAGTCCATTATTTTTTTTAGCCCAGTAGGCTCTACTATCCATGCTTCATCTATGATTGAAGTTTGGTTGATGTAACTTTGTCAGAAACAGAGCTAAATGCAAAACTTTAACATTGTTGATGCGGCCGTCACAAAGTAACCCCTATGTGCTGCCTTTCCGACATCCATCGGAGGCGACGCAAAAAAACCTTAAAGTATAAAGGATACCCTGCACCTGCTGTGTTTCGTAAGGAATTTTCAAGGACTGATTCAAACAGGTATTAAAACCATCACTGTAGAAAAAGCAACTGGATATCTATAGGGCAGAAATCTGACATCCCTAATTTCACCCTCAAATTGTTTAACATAGAGCCTAGTTTTAACTTTTGAAGGATTACCAGTGTTAACATGCATGTATTCAGCATACTTAACCAATGCATACACTTACAGGTATATTCATGAAATTTAGGCCTGAATCTTGATTTAACCTTAACTTTTTACATGTAAGTGTATAACAATTTAAAAGATTATAGAGCCGGGATCTTCAAATTAAACACTGCTAATTATGAAGTCAGTCATGCTGTTTGCTATTTTTTTTTATTTACATTTTAGAGCGAGAGTTGCTTCCCCTTCCTCCAAATTTTTTGGTCGACTCTATTCATGGGACTAACAGGTGAAAAAGAAATTCAGTTACAAGAAAGACAACTCTTGCCGAATGTACCAAACTAGTTAATTCCTGCAAATCTTTCATATATGATGACATGAAATGTAGCACTTTGGTCCCCTTTCTAATACAATACTATTTCATCCTAACTATGAGACTGAACCCAGCATTCCTCAAACAAAAGCAGGACATACATGAAACTATTAACTACATATCATCACCTAGCAATAAAGTTGATAGTTTTAAGAAAACCCTGCTTAAAAGTTATGTTCGTGAAGAATATTTTTATAGTATTATTCAAATGATATATTGTTTGTCTTTCAAGTGATAATTTTCTGAGGCTCATTTATGCTACATTCACCATGTTTTGATAACTTTTGTAAGCTATCCAAGTACCTACAATAGTTTCAACTCCCAAACCTGAAGAGACAAGTGTGACAAAACCTCCATAGATCATCAGTCCTGCTTGACCGGTTTTATACCAGTGTAACTGCCAAATGTGAGAGCCAACTCTAGGTTTATACCAGTGTAACTGCCAAATGTGAGAGCCAACTCTAGGTTTATACCAGTGTAACTGCCAAATGTGAGAGCCAACTCTAGGTTTATACCGGTGTAACTGCCAAATGTGAGAGCCAACTCTAGGTTTATACCGGTGTAACTGCCAAATGCGAGAGCTAACTCTAGGTTTATACCGGTGTAAATGCCAAATGTGAGAGCCAACTCTAGGTTTATACCAGTGTAACTGCCAAATGTGAGAGCCAACTCTAGGTTTATACCAGTGTAACTGCCAAATGTGAGAGCCAACTCTAGGTTTATACCAGTGTAACTGTCAAATGCGAGAGCTAACTCTAGGTTTATACTGGTGTAACTGCCAAATGCGAGAGCCAACTCTAGGTTTGTACCAGTGTAACTGCCAAATGTGAGAGCCAACTCTAGGTTTATACCAGTGTAACTGCCAAATGTGAGAGCCAACTCTAGGTTTATACCAGTGTAACTGCCAAATGCGAGAGCTAACTCTAGGTTTATACTGGTGTAACTGCCAAATGCGAGAGCCAACTCTAGGTTTGTACCAGTGTAATTGCCAAATGTGAGAGCCAACTCTAGGTTTATACCAGTGTAACTGCCAAATGTGAGAGCCAACTCTATTACAAGTACTAACAAGTGACTAATTTGTCCACCCCTAAATACACATTTGAACCCTTCCAATTCAAAGGACAGAATAGTTTATTATGGAATTTCAGGCGGGAATGACATAAAAGTGACAGGAGTGGCAAAAACTGTAGGCAATGACTGTGATCAAGTATGACTGAAACTTTATTCCTACTGAGATGAAAACAGCCAATTGTGAAAAAGGAGGAAAACCAACATTTTAATGGGATTTAATGGGAAATCTAAAGAATTAACATTACAGCAAAATTATCAACTAGAAATGTCTTTGAGACATAAATACCCCCTTCCCCCATATGAAATTGGTTCTTCATGCTTATTACGTATGCGAAGTTTGTTGACAATAGGATCAGTAGTTATTTAAATAAGCCGGTTACATTACCATTGGATGGGACGGGCATGGGCAACACTATATGTAGGTTTTTCATCCCTGTTTCTATGGACTATTCAAAGGCAAACTAAACCAGTGATAGTCCCCTGCTCAGTAATAGGCCCATCCCTCATAAAACATACCCTTGAACATTGTTATCTCATAGTTGGCGGGACTTTGAGAAGTATTTGAGTTAAGTAAATGTTTGTTATGAGTATGGCCACGGATGGAAAATACTGTAAATTAATCGGGGAAATGAAGTTATATGAGCTTGAGATGACTAGGTTAGACTAGTTTTGTCATAAACCAATTCACCTTAACTGTTAAGTCCACATGGCCTTATCGTTAGTTAACTCTTTGCCTGCTAATAAATGGAGTTATCTCCCTAGACCAAGGCACTGAGTAATTATTGAAAAAAACTACTTTTATTTCAAATTTACAATGTATTTCTATTTTTTCAACTTGCATATCAATGCATTGTCTATTACATTAAAATTTATATCATACCATTGGTTAAATGGATGAAAATGAGCCCTGCTGACATTCTCTGCCAAAAATCCCTATATATATCGGTAAAATTGATTGTAAAACAGTGAGAATCATGCTGTAGAAAGCATGGAATCTGTCTTTGTTATTGTCGGAAACGAGGCCGAGGAATTGTGGGTAGTGATGTTATGTGGTATATTTAGAAAAACAAAATTACTTAGGAGAATAAAAACCGGGCGGAAGCTCCCGCCGACAGTGGCTGACGGTAAGAAATGTCTGGGCAGCACTGACCGCCAGCCGCAGGCAAACAGTTAAATACAGTACAACTACATACCTTCCTCCAGGCCTCTCCTGTGCTCCCTACTTCTGCTCCTCCTCCTCGGCGCCTCCCTTTCTCGACTGCGGCTACGAGGGCGCCTCTCTCTAGATCGACTCCTGGGTCGTCCTCCTCCCCTACGATCGCCGCCGCCGCCGCCGCCTCTCTCCCGTGAACCGTCACGCTCCCTGTCACACCAAACAAGACAATTACTATCACCTTTCAGCAACACATGCCATAGGTAACATCCAGAAGAAGATATAAAGGGCACGGCTTTTAAATTGTTTCAATCTTTAACCGATTCACCCTGAAATTTCATAATGAACGTTTCCACAATCTTTGAATCGGAAGAGCTGAACTGTGTATTCAGGGGTGAAGAAGTTTATTATTTATACACATACAGATTATAAATCAAAGGAAGACTAACGCAAAGAGATATGTCTGTTGAACATTTGAAGTTTGACATTTAACAGTCTGGTGTTGATTCACCTAGAACTATGATGATGTCACTGTATCATCTTCTTAATTTCATTGAACTTTCTACTACGTATATGTTGTTACTTGACATATTCAACATTTAAAATATAATTGTCTGAAGAGATTTGAAAGGCGTAAATACTTAAGCAATTCTTAATTCTTATTTATCTTGTTGATATAGTGATACAATGACTTCATAATACTAACTAGATGAAAGTATAAGCAGACAGCCATTTTGCCACATCAGGGTTCGCGCTGGGTATTTCATAAATGGGGTTTTTCCAAAAATAAACGGAGTCACCCTGCATAGTTTAAACGGTAATCCTTTTCAGTTTCTATGCTTGAAAAAGATATAGGGACGGCTTAAATTGAAATCCTGCACATGTTCATAAATAGCCATTTTGCCACATGTCCATGCTTTCATTATCACACCAGATCTGTTTTTTTCACTGATTCATATCACTAGGGCCTTCAAATAAACAAATTATATGAAAGCTATGCCAGACCCTGGTGCCTATACAATCTCCAAAGGTCTTTGGTAAGCCTGGCCATAGCATTATATAACAGTATCGGATATTGATTGAGAGTTACTCCCCTTCCTGTACACGAGGCAGAATAAGATGGTGTGATATTACAACCAGTTTCACTTGACAATAATCAAGCAGATAAAGTGGGGTCTAAATGACAAAAATTTTTTTTTCTAAAACTTCTTTCTCTGAAGATTTACCTGTATTCATCTCGGCCAGAGAATCTGGTGTTTTCATCAGGACCTCCCTTCCTGGTACCGCCAAGACCTCCGCCTGTAATAATCAAAACATTACCAGGGTCAGCAGCCAATCAATATTTCAAACTGTGTTTTCACTTAATTAGCAGCAATTCAAAATTCATCGTACAAAACATGTCCCATATTTAGTTCAGGACGAGATCAAAAAATGTAATGTGAAAATAAACTGGCACCCAAGATTGTATTCAGTGTTATCTGAACAGCACATGGATATTATTTTTCCTAAATGCAAACTAATGAATCATCATCCTACAAGGCAAACAAATTTTCTTGATTTTTATTCTCAAACCTGCATTTAAAACTTGATCAAGTTTTGAAAGACTATATTTTTGTGATAACCTAGAATGAAATTTCAAAATAAGTTTCACATTTCCCTAACAAGTTTTGTTTTTGCTTGCTAAAGAAACTCCAAGAAATGTTGCAGATAATGTTATAATATTAGGTTGGTTTGGTTTATTTAGTTTTGCGTCCTATTAACAACCTATCATTTAAGGACGTGCCAGGTTTTTGAGGTGGAGGAAAGCCAGAGTACCTGGAGAAACCACTGACCTATGTTCAGTACCTGGCAATGTCGGGACACCTTAACCTCAAGGCTGCCACAGCCCCCTCAATAGTTAATGGATCGCAGTACTTAAGTACAAAATAATATCACAAAATCTGAAAAACAACCTCCCACAGGCTTTAAATAATTTCGACACGGGTCACATTTTACAAATAGTTAATAAAAATATTGCCTCTCCCACATGCACTCCATGATCTGTTTGCTCCGTTGTCAAAATGATGGGTTTGACAAGGCACATGCGTTTTCTCTGGTGTAGCTATAGAAAGGGATTTGGCTTTCCTAAAGGGCCAGAAGCTAGTCATCATTTTCTGTATTTAGCAACCAAACTAGTGGCGGATTGAGTCAAGTGCTTCAGTGTCAATTGGCCTTTTCACCATCTCTGTGGGTTAACAATTGATTAGGCATGTGTCTGCCGTCGCTTCAGTACAGACCCATACTTATCATTGGTGCAAAAATGTCATCTCTGTACGACCACACCAAATACTTTATTTCTTGTTTCATGTAAAGCATTCATTTTAACTACCTTAAATTACAGTAATCTTTCTTGAAAATAGCCTTATTTTGACACAATCAATATACATTGAAACCTCGTTATCTTGAAGTTGATGAGTCCATGGGAAAACTAAGAGTAATCCCTAAGTATTCAAGTTACATGAGTTTGAATGTTAGTGCAAAGCTTGGCCGAGACCATGAAAATAATTCAAATTAAACAGGCCCTTTGAGTTATGAGTTCGAGACAACGAGATTCGACTGTAATAATAATCTGTCTGTACATTCGAAGGTTCAGTCTTTTTTTATTATCAGTTTGCCTAAATTGGATTTTGCTGTACTGTACACTAGAACAAAGGTAACACAACTTCCCCTTTATAAAATTACACTGATCACTAGTGTTCATATCTTGAATATCTTTTCATGAAAATAAAAGCTACAATGAGTCAAAGATGGCGGCAGATTGGAACAAAGATACAGGAAGAAGAAATTTGACAACAAATATAATCTTATTCCTTCTCTATACCAAAAACCTGTTCAACTTCTGTTGAAAGAATTCATTTTTGAAAAGCCTTTAACAAAATCTCTTGCTTTTGCTTTCATTCAGACATACAAAAGTGCAGCCCGGGTAGCATACGAGTCGAGAAAGACTAACGAACCGCTGGACCAGAATCGATATATATCTCATCAGCAAAAATTTCTCACGATGACAAAATGCAATATTGCATAATCTTTGTGTAATACACTAATGCAGGCAGTGCTATTGTGTGCAGACCTCTCCCGAGGCAGCCATTCACCGAGATCTGCTCTACCGTACGGTTCTACCACCGGAAGGGGTCACGAGTTGGCGAAACCACCTAACTGCGGCGTAGTGGTCATTACCGTGTCTGCACACATAATCGTCTGTCATCTGACTGCAGTAACCATATTGTTTAGTGGGGGTTGGGGGGGTGGGGGGAATCTAGGCGTCTATTTCTGGATGTAGGGACAAGTCGTAAAGATTTGCGACAGCGGGGGAGATGACGGAGATGATGAAAGACATGATGATGATGCTGGCTGAAGTGAAATGTAATTGCTGTCCTTTTACTGGCTGTACAAGCAGCAGCGCCAGGAGTGTTATTGTAATTCAACACCACCTACCCACAATCACCTTGTAAACTTCAAGGTCGAGAAATGGTGAGATGTCTGTCCTTTATACTGATAGACTACTCAACTGTTGACAAGCTAACGAGACAGGAATAAAAAACACAAAAAAAATACAATTCCGACCCTAATAACATTACCCATGTTTTAAACATCATTAGTGATCAAGACATTTATCAACAATTATCGCTAGACATCTGTTCTCAATAATCATAGCACACCTTTATGAGACAAGTGTTGAAAAGCTCTTTTCAACACTCTCTGCCTAATTAACTACAATGTATAAAAAAATCAGGACTAATTATAAAGGATTTGATTTAACAAGAAAATGCCTATACAACATACTAACCCTACAAAACCTGTGCCTGACTCATAAATAGTAAGTGACCTCGGCTTTAGAGAAATAGGTTAAAAACAAGCTAATTTGTAGAATTAATATCCCCAGTTTTTCTCCCTTTTGTAAGGGGGTAATCACATTGTAGGTAAAATCTGTTGTAATTCAAGGGGCCATAACTCCGCCAAATTAAGTCAGCTGCAAACAGTGATGACCAAACTTGGCAGAGTCATGTAGGCAATTAACCTTATTACCAATTTTAATTGGATACAATTGGATATTTGTTGCATGGAAATGAAAGAAATCAACATTTTTCTTTAATCAAAGAGCCATAACTCTGTGATGGAACTTGGCCGAGCCCTTTAGGCATTTTACCTTGTAACCAAGTTTCAAGAAAATCGGATAATATTTGTTGCCATTATTGCATGGAAATGAAGTGTGACAGACAGACGGACAAACCTAAATTAATACCCCCCTGTTTCACTGAACCAGGGGATAATATATCAAGATATGGGGGAGAGTGGAGATAGAAGGGAGGGAGACACTTTTATCATTAACATTGATAAATAAAGACCATGGTGAAATAAATCTTAAATGGTCTGGGTTTTGTTTGTGTTTAACACTTACAAAACATTATTGAAAATTTTAACAAAATCTCAAATTTTCTAGGATAAAAATTGGGGATGATTATAATTATTATTCTGACTTGTCAGGGAGAAATTATTCCTGAAAACCAATTACAACTTCTGCAATCCAGTATGGACAGGTTAAGTTATGACAATGAAGATATTATTTCAACTGCTGCTCTAACAATGTCCTTTTTACAATTTTCAAGCAGAAAGAACCTAGTCATGCAGAACAAAATCATGTAAAACCACATTGAAGTAAAACCAGTTGTTATCTTAGAAGGAAAAACCAAATGCAATGAATTTTCGTTTCAGGTTTCAAATCAATCTGCTATGGAATATATCAGGGTCTCAAAATATGATAAACAGTGACCATAAAACTGTTCTCAATAACATGAACACAAAAGAACGAAGATAATTGTTTGTGACTTTGTAAAAATTGTTTTGAGGCACTTCTGTATATTGAGCAGTGTATCTATTTTTGTATGGATTTCTAGGTGAAACAGTTTAACATTACAAATAATTTGTTCCGTAGTAATGATACCTATATACAATTTACTTGTTGCATGTCTGAGTATGTCATAACAGATGTTGTCAGCCTATTCAACAAACAGCTGTGACGAGAAAACAAAACGATCCACTTTAAAATTCACGTAAACAATCTAAAAGACGGGTTTATTTTTTTCTCTCCAAACTTTACTCCTTCACCCCTAAAGACACATTTGAACTCTTCTAATTCAACAGTTGGTATAGTCCATTATAAAATTTCAGGGATGAATGAGTCCCCTACGACATCAATTCAATTTAAACAAATTGAATTACCACGAACTAGCATAAAACTTTCTGTCAAATCCAGAGCCGATTATCGAACTTCAAACTATATGTATTGTCCAACTGACGCCATGATCAGTATGCATTCTGCTCAAATCTGCAGAATTGCGATATGCGGAGAAATTCTAGCAATGCTAGAAATCCATGAAGAAGTAATTTGAAGGCTCAATCAATTTCCAATTACCTTATCAGTGCGGCCTGCTATTGGTCAATACTTTGCTCACCCTGGCGCTTTGTACTAAATTCATTATCAAAGTCTCAGTGTCATACAATTACAGCGACAGTTGGCTTTTCAATTGCGTTTTCTTTTGAAACTTCTAACCGAGATACAAGCCATGACATAATGCAGTGTATTAACAGAGTACACAAGGGGCCGATTAGTCAACAGCCAAACAGCACTTGGCTAATTCCCAAAAAGTCATGTCCGTTTTCTAAAGAGTGGTATATTTAATGATTGCTGTTTTTAAAATCAAATCCTGTTTTTAGAATTTATAACTAACTGGCTCTGAAGTAAGACCAAGACACAAATCAAAAGCATTAACAGACGGAATCTGTAACTCTTAGATCAACTTTGAACTTTGATCACATAGCTGTAACCCTTTCCCCTTTAATTGATTATAAATTAATAAATAGTGAACACTAAAAAATTACCTATTAAACTTTTGATCAGAGGGGCCTGTTTGTGGTTTTATGACTTATTAGAATGAAATCCGATTTTCAAGTCAAGGTTAAATATAATTCTAAACAACTTTTCAAAATAAAGGGAGGTAATCATTCTTAACTCATAACCTTTTGTAATTAAAAAAAAAAAGCAAGTATTATTTGTAATGTTTTACTCAACTTCTTCTTCAAAAACTGGAAAAAAACCCATTTACAAACCATGCCGCCAGCAGATCATTTTCAATGAATCGCATCCAAGTTTTGAAATAACATTTCTCAAATTACAACATTCATTACGCTCATGCAGTTATTCATATTTTAAGCACCACATCAAACATAACGATAGGGGACTCATGGTCTTAAAATGGATGTTGCCTGGCAATTTCCATCAGTGCTCTTTAGTGCTTCCTAGAATAGCACTTTCCTATAGCAAAATTCAGTCTGTGATTGTCAACTCGCATATCGTAACACTATACATTTCTTAGGATGCCGCACGTGTATGACAAATGCACATGACTTACTAGAGAAGAAACTCTAAACCTCATTTTATCCGTCTATTTATTTGTGGTGAGGGACACCAAGCATTAGACAGCTTACATATCACTGTGTTCTAACATGACTTCTGCATTTGGCTTCCAATTATGAAATCCCGAATGACGAGCGAGACTTTTCTGACTCAACCCCATTAGTGTTAACTTCCTATTCCTGGAGAAATGTGAACCAGCGGAAACGCAATCGGCGTAATAACATGTTTCCAAAGCCCGAACTTAAATCTGAAGACGGAAATGCAGGTTTTCCGTCATTTGAGCCCAACTTCTTCCTATTTGCATTTCAAGAAACCCATTTTTTTCTATTTCATTTTTTCCAAGATATTTCATTTCATGCTTTTAAGTTCAGTCTGGTATAGATATATTGGTCTCAACATGCAAGTAACAAGTTAAAGGCAATCTAGAGTTAATAACTGATTGTCAGAAATCATTCTGTTAACCATTGTTATTTTTTTATATGTTTTCTTCTTCAAAAATCTGTTAAAATAGAATTATTCCTATGCAACAATATGTCTTTATTTTTTTCAGCAATACAAATCTTTCTGTCATGTCCTATTCATTTTTCTCGAAAGAACACCGGTCCCACACAGCAAGTATGCAGGTGCTCATTTGTAGAATTGGGTTGATTAAAACAAGAGGCCCAGAGGGCCTGTATCGCTCACCTGGATACATTGGTATCTAGGTAATCATGATAAAATATTTTCTTTTTGGCTCGTCCCTCAGCCACCTAGGGGGTCAGTCCCACCATTAGTACAATTTTAAATCTTGAGCACCTAGGAATGCTTCCTGCCAAATAAGGCTCATTTCCAATCAATGGTTATGGAGAAGAAGTCGTTTAAACCAATATAGCTAAATAACCCTTTTTGACCCTGCCCCTCAGCCCCCTAAGGGTCAGTCCCACCATGAGTACAATTTTGAATCCTGAGCACCTTGGGATGGTTCCTACCAAATAAGGTTGATTTCCAATCAGTGGTTATGGAGAAGTTGCTTAAACCAATATAGCTAAATAACGGTTTTTGACCCCGTCCCTCAGCCCCCTAGGGGGTCAGTCCCACCATGAGTACAATTTGGAATCCTGAGCACCTAGGGATAGTTCCTACCAAATAAGGTTGATTTCCATTCAGTGGTTATGGAGAAGAAGTCGCTTAAACCAATATAGCTATTTAACAGTTTTTGGCCCTGCCCCTCAGCCCCCTAGGGGGTCAGTCCCACCATGAGTACAATTTTGAATCCTGAGCACCTAGGGATGCTTCCTGCCAAATAACGCTCATTTCCAATCAGTGGTTATTGAGAAGAAGTCGACTAAACCAATATAGCTAAATAACCCTTTTTGGCCCCACCCCTCAGCCCCCAAGGGGATCAGTCCCACCATTAGTACAATTTTTGAATCCTGGGCACCTAGGAATGCTTCCTGCCAAATAAGGCTCATTTCCAATCAATGGTTATGGAGAAGAAGTCGTTTAAACCAATATAGCTAAATAACCCTTTTTGACCCTGCCCCTCAGCCCCCTAAGGGTCAGTCCCACCATGAGTACAATTTTGAATCCTGAGCACCTTGGGATGGTTCCTACCAAATAAGGTTGATTTCCAATCAGTGGTTATGGAGAAGTTGCTTAAACCAATATAGCTAAATAACGGTTTTTGACCCCGTCCCTCAGCCCCCTAGGGGGTCAGTCCCACCATGAGTACAATTTGGAATCCTGAGCACCTAGGGATAGTTCCTACCAAATAAGGTTGATTTCCATTCAGTGGTTATGGAGAAGAAGTCGCTTAAACCAATATAGCTATTTAACGGTTTTTGGCCCTGCCCCTCAGCCCCCTAGGGGGTAAGTCCCACCATGAGTACAATTTTGAATCCTGAGCACCTAGGGATGCTTCCTGCCAAATAACGCTCATTTCCAATCAGTGGTTATTGAGAAGAAGTCGACTAAACCAATATAGCTAAATAACCCTTTTTGGCCCCACCCCTCAGCCCCCAAGGGGATCAGTCCCACCATTAGTACAATTTTTGAATCCTGGGCACCTAAGGATGTTTCCTGCCAAATAAGGTTGATTACCAATCAGTGGTTTTGAAGAAGAAGTCACTAATATCAATATAGCTAAATAATTTATGACCCCCACCCCTCAGCCCCCTAGGGTGTCAGTCCCACCATGAGTACAATTTGGAATCCTGAGCACCCAAGGATGCTTCCTGCCAAATTAGGTTGATTTCCTATCAGTGGTTATGGAGGAGAAGTCGTTTAAAGAAATTGTTGACGGACGACGGACGCCACGGTATGGCATAAGCTCACCTCGGTCCTTCGGACCAGGTGAGCTAACAATACTAAGCCTAACGGCTGCCAATATAGTTTAAATCATCAGACTCATCCAATCATGACCACTTGTTGCTTTCTGTCCAAGTCATCGTCAAGTTAAAACACAAACTGATGTCACCGACATACGGCATCCGATGAATTTAAATGAAAAACTTGACCACTTTGGCCAAGAAACGGCTCTTTTCTAGATCTAGAAGACACCCAACCAAAAACCCGGCCGTTTGTATGGAGATATTCACTGTCCAACAGAATCTAGGCCAAGTTATTGGCACACTGATGAATATATGTGTGATGATATATTTTGCGGTACGACTTCCACATGGTTAGTGCTTCTCCAGGAAAGATTACGACAAGATTGATATTCATAGGATATCTTTGGCTTTCCACCAAAAAAAACCCGGAGATACTTCCCCATTCGGGGATCGTTCCACACATATTTATCTAAATACAACATTAGCACCAATTACATCCGTATCCACCCAACTCTGATTAATTCAATTTCCATTCTGACTGCTGGTGCGATACCATATAAAGCATTTGACCTCCCACACATCAACAATTTGTATTTTGTATAGAAGAAAGAATCCCGCCCCAAAATTGCTGGTCTGGTCTGACAAAAGTATGCAGATCAACAAGGAAAACAAATATTACTGCTTCCGTTCAAGCCTGATGCTGGAAAATTCTCCACGATGTCAACATTTTTTTACCTCAATTTTGTTTTTTCGTCTCCCCTTTTACATTGACACAGTGCTAGGATGTGTTTCTTGGATTACTGTAGATTACTGTTTTAAGCAATGATGGCATTTCCGGATAAATATCCGGCATTTTTAGTGTCCGATATATTTTGACAGGATTGTAAATCTCGGACCTGGGTATGCTGATGTGTCGACAGGTAAGACCGATGTTCATGTTTTGAAATTCTAATCAAGCAAAGGTGTTAACCTCTGAAACCTCATATAAGGGAGAGCTCCCTCATTCTGCATTTTTAATAGGGGACAAAATGTGGCTGAAACTGCTTTACTCAATTTGTTTTCCCGTTTGTATGTACCAAAAGAACTTCAAAAAGTATTTATCTGATCCAGGCACACCTGTTATGGTTATTTCACACCCTGCAGTAACTAGGATATCATTTGACCATAAATGAAGAACGGGCCTGAAGGAAATTTTGCGGGAGATTGGTAAAGTTTGGTCAAAATGAGAGAGGATTAATGGGATATCATTAAGGGAAATACTATGTTGTAACTCTTCAGAGGTTTAATATCTTCAAATTTGTGAAATTAATCCAAACAAAAGGTGTTACATGCAGATATTCCAATGGAAATGATTGATAGGTTTTTAAACGCAAACCATTTGCCGAAATCCAATAACTGTCCTTTCCAACTGTATGGTGTTATCATAAGGATCTGAATCCTTCAATGGTCACCCCTGAAGGCACATTTTGGACTATTCCAATTCAATGGTTGGAATAGTGCATTATTAAATTTTAGGGGTAAATCAGTTAAAACTGTGGTGATCATTCTTCAATGAATACATATTCAGCTGAAGAATGGCTTTATTTATATATTTTTGTCTTTACTGATAGCATCTGATCTTGACTGGATTGAATCTTGCACTCCTTAACATGACAAGTCCAAATCAAGTTCTGATATCAAGAAATTCTTTCCAGACATAATGATTTCATTTCTTCCCAAATCTCATACGAGATAGAAACATATTAAGTTCCCCAGCAATGTGTTCAGGTCCCAACCATCCACGTAAGATTTCTGAATTCTGTTCATCTGAAGGAAGAAATTAGTTTTCAGTGGGACATATATAGAGTACTCATTCCCTTCTGGTGATGAATGTGTAAACAAATCGGAAGCTGTTGTACCGGAGAATTCCTCGGGGGTTACGATTATAAAGCTGTGATGTAAACACAGCTTACAAGGTGTGGGTACAGCACTGAAAACCAATTTGTCTGGCCACTCAACCGACTGGACTAGAAATGTGTTCAATATACCGACACCTTCCTCCCACACGATAGGACAGGTCACACAGGTCATAAAGGACAGGTCACACAGGTCATAACTGTGTTTATTTTACAACAATTAACAAGTTATCCAACTTATACTAATCACTCTAGTTGGCCCGGATGTTAGTGCTTGACAAGTCTTATTGTAGGAGGAAACCGGAGTACCCGGAGAAAACCCACGTGGTCGGGCAGGTGACCCCATACCTATTCACATCTGGTCGGGGAATTGAACCCCAACCGCCTTTGTAAATGAAAGTGTGCTATCTACTGCACCACCCAACCACCCCAAAACGCTGTACATACAGGTCAAGGTCAAAGGTCTAGCAAATTGCTGTACTCACAGAGGTTAACATTTGTTACAGACTTTTTAAATGGCCTGTAGTATTTTGTTTGTCTGTAGCTGACTTTAACTAAAACATTTAACCCATGTCATAGAGGTCAAGGTCACAAAAGTTCTGTGAAACATGTTCTTCTTGACAAGGCACTATTGTTGCAACGTAAAAACTAAAACTGTAAGCCAACAGCTAACTAATACCCCGCTTCCCCCAACCCCCCCCCAACCCCAACCCCAACCCTTTTTATCTGGACAAAATTTCCCCCCCAAAACATGAAGTACATGACTTGGTTAATATGGCAACAGAAATTTCAACCTGATATAGATGACGTAAGTCTACAATGTATAAAGATTATTGCCACCAAGTTTGGTTGAAATTCCCTCAGTAGTGTAGGAGAAGTAGCCAGTACATTGTAGTGTACCGATTCCAGTACACCACTTAGCTTTGTTGTGGGGGTATAATAATATTTGTAAATTTGTGATATTATTGTAATAAGTATCAAGTACATACCTAAACGCCTCGGTTGCCATCCCTTCACTGTTCGTCCCCTTTCCACGTCAACTAGAACACGTCGTCCGTCAATTTTCTTTCCATCTGCATGCTTGTAGGCAGCTAGATTTGTTCAAAGAAAGAAAAATACGCAAAATAACAAAAGCACTTGGCATTGCATCGGACCACATCCGAATTCATCAGAGCATTATAATGTTTGTACCAAACTGTATGAAACTTTCCATCATTAACAAATATTGTAATTCTTACCTGACCAAGAAACTCACCTGTGTATATTACTATAGCAACAGTAAATAAGTTTCCAAGGCAACCTTCATAATTTTCTCTCCGTATTTAACTTAAAATGTTATGTATGTTTAATATAATTTTTTTTCTTTTTTTAATTTGATTTATTTCAATAAAAGACATTTTGAAAAGGTGAATATTTCTATATCAAAGATCACTGGAAGTTAAAACCTATATTTTCCCCGTCAGAACGGTATAAACAGTATGTAAAGTCTAGTACACTTCGCGCCATTTTGGGCACCAATCATTTCATACAGTTTGGTACTTCTTGGTGAAGCTGAAAAGAAATTGGTCACTTTTGATATTAACAAAACAAATACTTCCTTTTATACTTACCAACCATTGTACAATAAGAATTTGATTATTTTAATGTTGGGAGGAAAATGTTATGAAAGCAAGAGAAAACTTTACAATAATGTGAGATATTTTGAACACAAACGCATTTTTTAGGAAGAATTTGTTTTGTTAATATTTTCAGTATACCTTTATGTCATTACTCTGCAACACATACTAACCTGGAAATCAACAACCAATTAATAAGCAATATCTTAAATACCTATTTGTTGGCCAAAACTTTCTTTTTTTAAATATTTTATATGGGGTGTTAATATACATACCTACCTCAAATAGGGAACCGAAACATAAAAAAAAAATGTTTTGGTTTGTTTTGAAAAAATATTTTTAATTGTTTCTATGACAACTACAACATCAACTGTTATTCTGACGATAGGGTCACTTACGTACTAAGGCCTAATCCCGCTGAATTTACAATTTGAAGACGGCAGGAGATTTTGGCAGGCATCATGGAGACCCATGTCCTAAGCCAGGGGGGGCGAATTTTCCACATGATTCCAAGATCATTTTCCAACTTACCCGATATTTTTCAACTTACCCAAACCATTTTTTTTTTAACAAACTTACCCGAATTTTTTTTTCCTATTCATAACTTACCAAAACTTTGTTGTGTTTTTTTTTTTCAAACAACTTACCCGTATTTTTATTTATAGAACTTACCCGATTTTTAGTAGTAACTTACCCGGTACATTTTGATTTTTTTTTTTCAAACTTACCAAAGATACTTACGTTAACCCAAATTTTGTTTTTCATTTTACCAGTACACTGAATGTTCTTTTCTCCGTTTTGTAGCAGTTCGAAACTACTTCTTGAATTCTTGTAAAATCTGTCATGTTGGTTTCACCGAAGAACTTCCGCGAAGTTTAAGGTCTTACCTGACAGTTCAGTTCAAATGAACTTTTCCCCCAACCCCTCATGCTTTCCACCCCCTACCCCCACCCCACAAACCCTGACCCCTTTAGCCAGAGTTCAGATTAAAATTGTCGAAAACATGTAAAATGTATCAACCACAGTTACCAAGTTTGAAAACTGACTGATTCAAAATGGTGTAAATTATCCCCCCCCCCCCCCCCCCCCATGAATTTCACTGCAAATATTTGATCCTAAATACTTTGAAACTTGCTTATTGTTAAATGACTTGCTATCCTAGATAGTTTTTCAGTCATAAATAAAGGTCGGATTGTTGTGACCTTGACCCATTTTTCACATGTTGCTGAATGTATTCTAGCATTTCAACCCATTTTATATGGCCTTCAAAACCCATGCATTTTCTATATCAGTCTTTTTAAAGTTGGCATATTTGATTTGGACCATGGGACAGAATTCAGAAGGAACTGATCTATAAGGACTTATCTTTAATAAGGGAAAAAGAATGTTCAAAGATTTGAACCATAAAACTAAACTTGGAAAAAGAAAAAAAATCAAGAAAAAATGATAAAAATCTGGTTTTAAAATCAAACAGACAATTTCATAGAAAAGGGACATGGCGTATAATGACTTGTAGGGAGTTTTTGAACAGATCATGTGACAGTTGCTATGGTTACTGTAGGGTAATGGGACACGGTGTCTTACCACTCCCATACAAACCTATAGTGATTGGCCAGCAATAATTTCAAAGTAACAAGAATGGCAGAGCCATCAAGTTCACCACCTCATCTGTCTGAAGTGAAAATAACAAGGAAACGGATTAGTTCTACTGGAGATATCACACTATTCCATAATATAATTTTGAATTTCTGATTTCATACTGAGGCATAAAAACAGTTCTAACTATTTTTATATCGTTCACCCCCTCAAGATGCATTTGAACTCTTGCAATTTAAAGGTTGGAACAGTTCATCATGAAATTTCAGGGGTGAGCAAGTTAACACCAATAGCTTATTTATAACATATACATTTTTGTAACTTGAATCAGACATAGGAAAACTTCAATGCAATATTTGTTAATTTCTATTATTTTCTCCATAAAATATTTCAAATATCACTTGATTTTGGAAACCAAAAAAAATTAAGAATTTTTAATGTACTTACCAGTTGTGTAATACAACACAGATGCTATCATAAAAGATTAAATAAAAATACCTCCACAAAAACCAAGGTAATAAGGTTTCAAATTGAACACACGAAAATTGCACAACTATTTCACTCTAACCTCATTTTTCAAGTAAGAAATGATAAAATGTTGATTTTCTGCAATAATAGCAAAACCTTGGGAGCTTTTTGCACTTTTATCTATCTTCCATAATCTATGTACAGATGAAGTTTCGTGCAGCACAATATTTATGGTTCTAAGGATTTTTTAACAAATCATGTAAGTTCTGCCAATAAATATTTGTAAACCCATTTTTACTCGCTACAGCATACCACAACAGTAATTTTTGTATCGTGTACAGACATATCAATTTCTCGCTTTCTGTAAAGATCTCAGAAGTACGCCTAGTCAATGAAATTTTGTCCGGCAGCCAAATTACTTACTAGATATACTGGGTGCAAACCTATTTTCTCGTTGATATTTAAGAAAATTCTAGAGAATATCAAAGCTTACTATTTCAACTGTGCGACAGGCTTTCTTCAATTTTCAAAATCGACAATGCTCTTGATTTTATCACCTGAAATTTTGTCTCCATTTGAAAATCATACTAAAATACAGCGCATTTGAGGACAAAATGCAGAATCATTGTAAAAATTGCATGGATTCACAACACGATCAAATGGAATTGAATCAGCTTCTTTGTAAAACTTTGAACAATACCAATAATTAATATGGTTTATACAAATGTTGCAAACAAAAAGAAAGTTCTATGGACAAATCACCACCTGATTCAGTATTTGTTTCAGCCTGATTTTACAGCCAAATACAGGTTTCTCCCCCTAGCAAATTCATGTAAGAACAGGGCGCTATAAAAATGGTTGTTTTCAAGCTCCTTAAGTATCAAGTATTAAGATCCTGTTTGGTGAAAGCATTTCAAGCCAGCTCTCTTGGTCAAATAACAAGCCATATCGCAAAACAATATGGAAAAAATCTACCTTAGTTAGGCTAGAATACTAATTGGCCAGAACTCTTATTTCTCAAATAAGAGAAGAATTATCTTTTTTTTCCTTTAAAATTTGTAATAAATTTTCTTGAAAAACATTTTTTGTATTATCTTGAATTTCGATAAAGAAGAAAACAAAATTCTTCTGTATTCTCTGACCAATAATGCATCCTTTTGAAATTGTCACATACAATTAGGTGAGAACGGGTGTCGACCTAAGTCAATCCTATAATACTAGCGAACATCACGGATAAATCAGCTTCAATGGGACAGATTGGTGATGACCTCGGGTAACACCTGTGGACTGGCTCGTTGCGATCTGTCATTAGTTAAATATCGGTACTGTTGTCTCGACCGTTACAACATCGAGCAAACCTCATTTCTCAATCATTACTGCGCAATAGCAACCCGGTGGTAAGGCTGGCCTAGTGTTTCGCCAGACATTCGCAGGAAGGGATGACATGTTTTGTACCATTCCATAATCCATCGGGGAATTTTATTACTTGAAAACAGTCTGGAATCTCTGATTTTAAAATCAGCGACAAAAGACTTTGGAGAATGGTATTGCCAGTGACAAACCAGATACTGACGTTATGTTGGGGTCAGACATTCAATACAGCCGCCTTCAAAAGGCTGTAGTAATGTATTCTGTTCCCCATTGTTATGTAGATCAAGTCTCATTTTTGATATATCTTTTATTTACTTTAAATTTTCATTAGATATTGATTCCAATGCATGCGCCAAGATGCTTTCACTCCAGCAAATTCCTTTTTAGGTCTGGATTTTCAATTAAGAAAAAGAGAGGGAAAAAAATTGGGAAAGAAAATGACTTGACAGTGATCTACCATTACAGCAACATGTCGTCCCTGCCTTGCTGAAATATCTGGCCCAATGCAAGGAATACTTACAATGCATGTCCCGCTCATGTTCGTATTCTATGAAGGCGTATCCGCGTGGCTTTCCCGAAACTTTATCTGTAAGCATGCAGATCTGAAAAACACAAACAAATTCAAAACATATTATTTAACTGAATCAAAAAACAATTATGAAACAAATTGTTCAACTTTGGGGGGTGAGAGAAAACTATAGTACAGTACACCAGAGTAGATGACCAACACTGGTGGTCACCTTGGTAACAGGCAAAATTTCCTGTAGTGTATACATAGCACTATATGGCACTGCTTTCAATACTATAATTACCAATATATATCCATCAGCATATAAGAAAATACTGTATTTGATTTTGGCTTATTTTATTTATATTATAAACCTATATATCAATGGCAGTTATCAGTCTATAATCAGACCCAATCTTCTCGGTCTACTCAGACAGGAAAATCATAGGTTCGTTTCCCTAACTCTGAAGGACACTTGACAGTGGCGGGCTGTCCTTTATGACATCACACTGCGTACTGTAACGACCTCGGTTGAAAGCTCGACTGCATTACTGTGACAGAAAATGATACCTCAACAGCATTAAGTTTGGCACTGCCCACAATGATTTAATGATATTTCAACATAGCGTATTAGATTCTGATATCTCAACATAGCGTATTAGATTCTCCAAATATCCATTTAATGATATCTCAACTAGATTCTCCAAATGTCCGAATTCAATGAGACTATGTTGTAAATTACATGAAAGAAATTTATAAGAAAACACTTCAAACTGTCCTGAGGTTGTTTTTGTCAGATTTGAAAGCAAAACTTCATATCTGAAGAAATTGATCAGAATTAACAGTAATGAATTTCTGTGCCCTAGCACCAGACATGGAATATTTGAGGGATTGAGTAATGAATCCGAGGAAATCAACATATTGGACGTGAATTTCCTGACACCAATCACGTCCAATATTCAGCAATGACTTGTCGACTGACAGATCTATGTACATGATATTTCTGGGACACATCGTTAATTTTGGAGGAGAACAACGGCACTGCTCCACTAGTACAGACTACGGACACTCATTTACATACATATTACCGACCTGTAATTACATGTACAGTACCACCCCTCAGTTTGTCGAGTGGACTCTCCTAGTTTCACTGTCAGGACAGATCTATCTAGACAGATAGGGGTGGTAGATTGATCAGCTATTGTTCTCAATTTATCTCATCTGATTTTGTACGGAGACCTTATATGGAAGCAGATAACAACCAATTCTAGACCAAGTATGGCTGTACATTATCAAGCACGGCTTTTGTTCTCACTATCCCTCCCAACTTTCTCTCCATTCATACCAGACAGGATTTTTAACTCATTCATTGCGGACAAAACATTTGGACTCTTCCAATTCAATGGTTGGAACAGTTCATTAACAAAACTCTGGGATGAATGAGTTATATAACAGAGACAAACCAACTTTTGTCCTTCTTTACATATCACCCAAAATTCTTAGAAGATTACATGAAACATTTTATTTAAATTTTCGATACAATATTTCTTTCTTTAATTTTACTCAGTCTTGCAACTATAATCCTCAAACCTTAGAATTTACATTGAAGCATGACCGAGTATTTGTGGCCCTAAAATGCACAAAGAATTATTATTAGACTTTTATGCAAGGGAGATAACTTTTTGTCTGATACAAGACAGACAAACCATTGAATCACTTTTTATCATTAACATGAGGCTTCTGACGTTACCAAACTAAGCTTTTTACGACTTACAATTTTATTCTCCACTAGCTACAAGCTTCTGGTAACAATTATATGATCTTGTAGGACTATTCTTCAGGTTTATGGATCGTTCCGAAAAACTGTTTAAACCGTTTAAATCATTTTTGAAAGAACTTGATATGCAGGTAATCTTGATAAATATTTATCACTCAATAACGATGAAAATGGATACTCTTGAAAAGATTGGTATCAATGGAAACATTTCACATAGTTTTCATCCATCTGTCATATAAAGATGTAGTGATATTGTGTCCAGGCAAACTCATCATTTTAAAGACTGTGCTGCAGTTTATATAATGAAGATAGCTCTCCCAATCTTCTCTGGAAGTATTGAGTTATAATTCAACTGAAGGCCTTTGAGTGTATTCCTGTGCTTGAGTCTATTTATTTTGTAGTCCCTAATGAAACAGCAATATAAACTAATATACCAGGTGAAAATTGCACCTAGAAATCTGTAAATACTCTTAATTGATAAGCAAAAGTAGAGAAATATACTGCTTATAGTACTGGTCTTACATAGGCACTGGAATTCTACTGTAGGGATACATATTTGGGTTTTCTTTTTTCCATCCTCACTGGGTTATCTCCCTTTAAATGTCTTGATTTGCATTTTTTAAATTTTAGAAATGTGTTACCTATTCATTGACATTTTCTGCATTTTAATTTCACCAGACCAAACCAAACTTCTTTGAAAAACTATTATAATGGTTTCACTTACAACAGACCTCTGTTACAAAGGTAAATCAAATTTACTTATGTCATACCAAGGTAGCATACAACCTTAACTTATTCATCCCCGAATGCAAAATTTGAACTCTTTCAATTTATACGTTGGAATATTTCATTATCAAATTTGGAGGTAATGTGTTAGATTACAAGTCAAGAAATATCATCGCTGTTTTCTCTCTCTATTTTTTCTGAAGAATTTTAAAAATTCTCTGACAGGCTAGCCTTGCAGTTCATCGCCTCCATGTTGTATTGACCTGTATGACGACCTTGATCCGTCAGTCAGGCCTCTGTACAGATAATAGCATCTCATCCATCTCCCCATTACCGAGATCTTTTTTCATTTCAATGAAATCATTTTCAATGTAATAGTTCTGTCGGTCTAATCATGACAAGTGATATCACAGTTCTGTAATGGATTAAAGTCACGTTTCCTACCAAGCAATCACTTGTGTTGAAAACAAAACCTGAAACTTGAGGCTGTCTTTTGCAATTTTCTTATTGTTAACAGCAAAGAAGCTGGACAGCCTTATTTTGTAGATGGTTTGAACATTTTTTGGAACCACATTTAATCAAGGTGAATATCATTTTCAAATATTTTTTTTTATCCAGAGAAACCAAGGTGAATTTATTATTTTCAAATCATTGAAATTTATTGAAGAAAATTTTGTTCAAAACCATTTGTGAAGCAAGTTTTTCCACCTCACATTAATCACGGTTGTTTTTCCAAAAAGAGGCACACAAAAGCTGTGTCTTCATTTGAACTCTTCCACTTCAGATGTTGGAATAGTCTATTATGAAATATGAGGGGTAAATGAGTTGTGTGGGAGGATTTTGAGTACCCTTAAACAAGAGATCCCAGAGGGATCTTGGCGCCCACCATCAAATGATCTAAGTTTGTTTTTTGAAAGATGGTTCTTTTCTCTTCTTTCGATTGTCTCTTAGGTGTTGATTAAGTGTGAGCAGAGACTCTGGTGGGACACAGATGCATTTTTTTGTTTTTGTTTGTGAATTACATTGTCGTTTCCTTATTCTTAGCATAGCTAGGCACCAGGAGGAACCTACATATGAAATTTGTGAAAGTTCCCTTCAGTATATTCTCAGAAATAGGGATAACAAACTTCAATTGTCAAAATCCAAGATGGCTGCCTGTCGGCCATGTTGTTTTCCGATCTGTCCAAAAATGGAATATGCACAACTAGGGACCAAGGTGAACCAACAAATGAAATTTGAGAAAGATACCTTCAGTACTTTCTTAGAAATAGCGATAACAAACTTCAATTGTCAAAATCAAGGATGGCTGCCTGTCGGCCATATTGTTTTCTGATCTGTCCCAAAATGGAATATACACAACTAGGGACCAAGGTGAACCAACACATGAAATTTGAGAAAGATACCTTCAGTAATTTCTGAGAAATAGCCATAACGAACTTCAATTGTCAAAATCCGAGATGGCTGCCTGTCGGCCATGTTGTTTTTGGATTGGTCCCAAAATGCAATATGCATAACTACACACCAAGGGGAACCTACACATGAAATTTGAGAAAGATCCATTCAGTACATTCTCAGAAATAGTGATAACAAAGTTCAACTGTCAAAATCCAAGATGGCTGCCTGTCGGCCATGTTGTTTTCGGATTGGTCCAAAAATGCAATATGCATAACTAGGCACCAAGGGGAACCTACACATGAAATTTGAGAAAGATCCATTCAGTAAATTCTCAGAAATAGGGATAACAAAGTTCAAATGTCAAAATCCAAGATGGCTGCCTGTCGGCCATCTTGAATTCAGATCGGTCCCAAAATGGAATATACACAACTACGGACCAAGGTGAACCAACACATGAAATTTGAGAAAGATACCTTCAGTACTTTCTTAGAAATAGCGATAACAAACTTCAATTGTCAAAATCCAAGATGGCTGCCTGTCGGCCATGTTGTTTTTGGATTGGTCCCAAAATGCAATATGCATAACTACACACCAAGGGGAACCTACACATGAAATTTGAGAAAGATCCATTCAGTGCATTCTCAGAAATAGGGATAACAAAGTTCAAATGTCAAAATCCAAGATGGCTGCCTGTCGGCCATCTTGAATTCAGATCGGTCCCAAAATGGAATATACACAACTACGGACCAAGGTGAACCAACACATGAAATTTGAGAAAGATACCTTCAGTACTTTCTTAGAAATAGCGATAACAAACTTCAATTGTCAAAATCCAAGATGGCTGCCTGTCGGCCATGTTGTTTTTGGATTGGTCCCAAAATGCAATATGCATAACTACACACCAAGGGGAACCTACACATGAAATTTGAGAAAGATCCATTCAGTACATTCTCAGAAATAGGGATAACAAAGTTCAACTGTCAAAATCCAAGATGGCTGCCTGTCGGCCATGTTGTTTTCGGATTGGTCCAAAAATACAATATGCATAACTAGGCACCAAGGGGAACCTACATCTGAAATTTGAGAAAGATCCATTCAGTACATTCTCAGAAATAGCGATAACAAAGTTCAAATGTCAAAATCCAAGATGGCTGCCTGTCGGCCATCTTGAATTCAGATCGGTCCCAAAATGGAATATACACAACTACGGACCAAGGTGAACCAACACATGAAATTTGAGAAAGATACCTTCAGTACTTTCTTAGAAATAGCGATAACAAACTTCAATTGTCAAAATCCAAGATGGCTGCCTGTCGGCCATGTTGTTTTTGGATTGGTCCCAAAATGCAATATGCATAACTACACACCAAGGGGAACCTACACATGAAATTTGAGAAAGATCCATTCAGTGCATTCTCAGAAATAGGGATAACAAAGTTCAAATGTCAAAATCCAAGATGGCTGCCTGTCGGCCATCTTGAATTCAGATCGGTCCCAAAATGGAATATGCACAACTAGGAACCAAGGTGAACCAACAAATGAAATTTGAGAAAGATTCCTTCGGTACTTTATGAGAAATAGCGATAACAAGAATTGTTTACGGACGGACTAACGGACGGACATCAGATGGTGTGCTAAAAACCAACATGATGAGCCACAAATAACCAGTAACACCATTCTATGGCGATCAGGGTATCAAACTCTGCCGTCTTGGTAGATGGTGAGTACACTATCTACTACATCACCTGACCATCCAATAATTTGAAAAAGAATTGTAACAGTAATTAAAAGCTTGATGTTTTGAGGACCTTGAAATTAAGTGGTGTTTCTGACCACCTGATAACATTACTGATGTCGGGCCTGGCCTGGCGCCAGGGGATTAGATCCCGGACACACTGAATAGGCTTGTATCATAGCCTTTAGTATTTACATTTGATTACCAGTCATATCTAATAATGGCCGATTACCCCCCCCCCCCCCCTCCTGGCTTTTAATCTCTCTGTCTATCACACCCGTACTACTCTGTTACAACAATACAGGCTTTCATTAATTGATGAGTCCATTATGTACAGTTCTGATGCGTGTCCTCATACACTATACTAACATTACCAAGTCCACCATTAAAACCGATAGCGGGTTCGATATAGGCTAGATAGTAAAAACATCCCCAAATATTGACATTGCTCGGCAAACATTATACTTCAGCATCAGTACTCTGTTTTACGGGACCGGACAACAGATCCGCGGTCACTCGTCTTTGTTTGCGGAGTTAGATCGGGAGGATAAAAGGGTACTTGATCATCAACTAAAAGCCACCTCCCTCGGTTTCTGGGAAATGGCTGAGCACCTTTACCAAAGCGATAACAGGCTCACATTTGATAATGGTATGATAACCACCCGTAATAATTTGTGAATCGGTGTGGAGAAAACCTTCGAACTAGGTTAACATAAAGTGGTGTACATAAGAGCCTGTATTTGAATGCCTTGGCCGATGAAAGCCCATTTTGTCTGCAGACTGTTGGCATCTGAACAGTTTCTAGAATTGCTAACATTATCAATCCAGTACAATTTTACTCAAAATTTTAAGAAAATTTCTGTTCCAAATTCATAACTATGATTTTCTTTTGGAACTTGGCACACATTGTCAGATTATTAAATTCCTGCCATCTGCAATGCATTTGAGCCTGAAATTTATGAAATACAAACAGACTGAGTTTCCATAGAACAAGTTTGGTCCTGAAATACAGTCTTCAACAATCCCTGTGCCACTGCCAATAACTATGCAATGGAAAACATGTTTTCCAAAAAGGCTATAACTTTGATTCAATAATATTTAATCTACTGGGCTGGACCCGAATTCTAACTTTCAAATTGTAATATAAATTCAATGAATTGTAAACTTATTTATTTTACAACCATTACAAAACAAGTTATATTAAACCCTAGTTGCCTTGGTAAAAGGCGAGTGCACTATTCACTACGTCATCCCCCCACCCTAATTCCGACTCTATTGGACTCAGCTACCTCGTGGCGATATGGAGAGTCCTAAACCAAAAGTAAGGGGAACGACTCTATAAATACCATTAGGACAGCGATCCCTAACTTCACTATGTGATGAATCAAATTGCAGATTCATTCACCGAAACTATGACAGACATTAAAACATGGACAGTCCACAATATCAGTTCTATTGGTTTGGTTTCTTTGATCTGGAAATGCTAATGTCAACGTAAATACCACGTCCTAGCAATGATCAAATGTATTTCTGTGTCTTCTGTCCCGTAAAACGAAGGCCATTAAATCAGAAATATATTTATTGGGTGATAAATTGATGATGAGTACATTTGATAGTTCTAGATTGTACTTTAATTCCAACAGCTTTGTGATAATGAGTATACAGACCAACCGTGACACCAATACAACTATTCTAATAGGTACCGTATTTATCACTCTATATACCCCAGGGGGCTGATCCTACCGTATTTATCACTCTATATACCCCACGGGGCTGATCCTACCATATTTATCACTCTATATACCCCACGGGCAGAGGAAAACAATTCCTACCGTATTTATCACTCTATATACCCCACGGGCAGAGGAAAACAATTCCTACCGTATTTATCACTCTATATACCCCACGGGCAGAGGAAAACAATTCCTACCGTATTTATCACTCTATATACCCCACGGGCAGAGGAAAACAATTCCTACCGTATTTATCACTCTATATACCCCACGGGCAGAGGAAAACAATTCCTACCGTATTTATCACTCTATATACCCCACGGGCAGAGGAAAACAATTCCTACCGTATTTATCACTCTATATACCCCACGGGCAGAGGAAAACAATTCCTACCGTATTTATCACTCTATATACCCCACGGGCAGAGGAAAACAATTCCTACCGTATTTATCACTCTATATACCCCACGGGCAGAGGAAAACAATTCCTACCGTATTTATCACTATATATACCCCAGGGGCAGAGGAAAACACAAATATTCCTACTGTATTTATCACTATATATACCCCACGGGCAGAGGAAAACAATTCCTACTGTATTTATCACTCTATATACCCCACGGGCAGAGGAAAACAATTCCTACCGTATTTATCACTCTATATACCCCACGGGCAGAGGAAAACAATTCCTACCGTATTTATCCCTCTATATACCCCACGGGCAGAGGAAAACAATTCCTACCGTATTTATCACTCTATATACCCCACGGGCAGAGGAAAACAATTCCTACTGTATTTATCACTCTATATACCCCACGGGCAGAGGAAAACAATTCCTACCGTATTTATCACTATATATACCCCAGGGGCAGAGGAAAACACAAATATTCCTACTGTATTTATCACTATATATACCCCACGGGCAGAGGAAAACAATTCCTACCGTATTTATCACTATATATACCCCAGGGGCAGAGGAAAACACAAATATTCCTACTGTATTTATCACTATATATACCCCACGGGCAGATGAAAACACAAATATTCCTACTGTATTTATCACTATATATACCCCACGGGCAGAGGAAAACACAAATATTCCTACTGTATTTATCACTATATATACCCCACGGGCAGAGGAAAACACAAAATATTCCTACCATATTTATCACTCTATATACCCCACGGGCAGAGGAAAACAATTCCTACCGTATCTATCACTATATATACCCCAGGGGCAGAGGAAAACAATTCCTACTGTATTTATCACTCTATATACCCCACGGGCAGAGGAAAACAATTCCTACCGTATTTATCACTCTATATACCCCACGGGCAGAGGAAAACAATTCCTACCGTATTTATCACTCTATATACCCCACGGGCAGAGGAAAACAATTCCTACTGTATTTATCACTCTATATACCCCACGGGCAGAGGAAAACAATTCCTACCGTATTTATCACTATATATACCCCAGGGGCAGAGGAAAACACAAATATTCCTACTGTATTTATCACTATATATACCCCACGGGCAGAGGAAAACAATTCCTACCGTATTTATCACTATATATACCCCAGGGGCAGAGGAAAACACAAATATTCCTACTGTATTTATCACTATATATACCCCAGGGGCAGATGAAAACACAAGTATTTCTACTGTATTTATCACTATATATACCCCACGGGCAGAGGAAAACACAAATATTCCTACTGTATTTATCACTATATATACCCCACGGGCAGAGGAAAACACAAAATATTCCTACCATATTTATCACTCTATATACCCCACGGGCAGAGGAAAACAATTCCTACCGTATCTATCACTATATATACCCCAGGGGCAGAGGAAAACACAAATATTCCTACTGTATTTATCACTATATATACCCCACGGGCAGATGAAAACACAAATATTCCTACTGTATTTATCACTATATATACCCCACGGGCAGAGGAAAACAATTCCTACCGTATTTATCACTCTATATACCCCACGGGCAGAGGAAAACAATTCCTACTGTATTTATCACTATATATACCCCAGGGGCAGAGGAAAACAATTCCTACTGTATTTATCACTCTATATACCCCAGGGGCAGAGGAAAACAATTCCTACTGTATTTATCACTATATATACCCCACGGGCAGATGAAAACACAAATATTCCTACTGTATTTATCACTATATATACCCCACGGGCAGAGGAAAACAATTCCTACCGTATTTATCACTCTATATACCCCACGGGCAGAGGAAAACAATTCCTACTGTATTTATCACTATATATACCCCAGGGGCAGAGGAAAACAATTCCTACCGTATTTATCACTCTATATACCCCACGGGCAGAGGAAAACAATTCCTACCGTATTTATCACTCTATATACCCCACGGGCAGAGGAAAACACAAATATTCCTACTGTATTTATCACTATATATACCCCACGGGCAGAGGAAAACAATTCCTACCGTATTTATCACTCTATATACCCCACGGGCAGATGAAAACACAAATATTCCTACTGTATTTATCACTATATATACCCCAGGGGCAGAGGAAAACAATTCCTACCGTATTTATCACTCTATATACCCCACGGGCAGAGGAAAACACAAATATTCCTACTGTATTTATCACTCTATATACCCCACGGGCAGATGAAAACACAAATATTCCTACTGTATTTATCACTATATATACCCCAGGGGCAGAGGAAAACAATTCCTACCGTATTTATCACTCTATATACCCCACGGGCAGAGGAAAACACAAATATTCCTACTGTATTTATCACTATATATACCCCAGGGGCAGAGGAAAACACAAATATTCCTACTGTATTTATCACTATATATACCCCACGGGCAGAGGAAAACACAAATATTCCTACTGTATTTATCACTATATATACCCCACGGGCAGAGGAAAACACAAATATACCCCAGGGACTGAGGAAAACACAAATATTCCTTGCATATTGCATAAATTGGAGCAGCCCCTTATTTACTTCATGACATAAAAATTACCACAAATCTTTTGACATTTGTCTTCTGTACATTATAAGCTTGATGTTGCAGTTGACTTTTTACGCTTTACCTTACACTGTGTTTAGTGCGAGCCTGGTAACGATTACAACAACCTGAAGTGTTGACGCCACCACACAGTCCTCGGAGGACCCCAGTCGGGTTAACAGTACTGCAACAGCTATTAACTAGTGTGAACAATTTCCAAATCCTCAAAAACATCAATTTCACAAAAAGTACAAAAATGGGAAGAAAAACAACTGGTTTGAGTAACAAGGCAAAAATCTGCACCAGCATTTTGCAAACAGTAAACAAATAATTTTGTCAGTTGATTAGATACACGGAAGGCAGTTATCACTGATCACGTAAAAAGTTACAGTAACTTGATGGCGCAAAATAACCCATTCCCCCCCAAAGTCATAATTAAACTCTTCCCATTCCAAGGTTGGAATAGTCTATTATGAAATTTCAGGGTAGAATGTGTTAAACCTAAATGTCAACACCAGCTGCAACTGCAATTGAATCGTATCAACATGCAGAATGATGAATGCAGGAACATTCCTCATCTACGCCGATTTGTTTTCATATTTACAGAATATAGTTTCACAACAGCCCTTTCTTATTTTGTAAACAATTCTCTAGGGAGTTAGTATTGTTTTCTGAGTGCCATGTTCAAAGAAGACATGATTATGTTTTGTTGAAGCATGTAATTGTGTTCCAATGAGGATTGCCCTTTCTCTTGTGATCTCATAATCTTTTGTGTGAAATTTAATTCCGACTTTCTACATTTTCGTTTGTTGTACCAAAACATAACCATTATTATCCAAATTTAAATATGACATATGTCATTTACATGTTAACCTTGAAAAATGTAGGTATGAGAAAGACTAACCATGTGTTAAAAAGACTTAGTTCCTTTTGTATTATTATTAACATGATAACATAATTTAACCAGGAATTGGGTTCAAATCATTGATTTACAAATAACAAAGAAAACTGATACCCCTGCTGACAACCCGAAGAGAAGTATTATTTTGTTTAGATTTCCAGACCACTGGTGTTAGACAAGGCTCTCAAATGTCAGTCATCCCATTTTACTAATATTTGTGAAGATTAATTTGGCCATATCTTCAGAAAAAAAATGGATTTGATTGTCACCAAATCTGATGTAGACTTACACCTTATCATCGTACAGCTACTGAATTACAGTTCAACATCTATGTTTGTCATAGATTAGCGGAACAAAATTACGACAGAATGTCAAATGCCAGCCAAAGAACAATTTCACACAATAAGCCCTGGCAATTTGAACATGATTGGGGCAAAAAAGTTTAACTATCATGTAATTTTCTTTATTCCATTTTTGCAGTGTTCATTTTGAATTTAAATTTCTTTAACTTTGGAAAGATATTTTTCCCTTGAATCACAGATTTTTCATCTGGCTGATCCTATATAGTACAGACCAATTTGGGGATACACTATCACAAACGCCTTGTTTTACGAGGGTCATGACTGACAGTTACAAGTCTTGAATGCCAATCGACAAGTATTTTCAGGACTGGGAGAAGACTATTTGATACTGTACATATTTGCCAGACACACAGGATAGTAAGATGTATTATACCAACATTACTGGGCCAAGTTCTAATTCTCTCTCAGAGACGTCATAAATCTTAAAGACATCACGGCTTACAACCCCCAAACACCCTAAACCATGTCCAATTAACAGTTTATACTATATCCTGCAACTCATTTGAGCAGGATACTTCAAACTCAACTTCAAATCATCTTGATTTACGACGAGTGTCTATTTTCACTCCGTTCCAAAAATAGCTCACTGGAAATCTGCAACTTATAAAAACATTATCACTTCATTATTTGTATCTATTTCGGAAGATTTATATTTTTATACCAACATTTCGGTTTACTCTGCTGGTAATTAAAGTTTGACTCCACGTTACAAATAACATGTCTGTAGTACGTAAAACTAGAAAAGGTCTTGATGCCTGGAGTAACTGTAACAGCCTTCGATGACTTATCCCTTGATAAGTCTGGGGAGACTTTTTCAGCACTTGGCAGACTCGGAGCAGACATCCCCACCCCCGAAATTTCTCCGGGAGAATAGGCGACATACATATGTACATAAATGCCTTACCTTTGTACAGACACTGCTGGGAGAATAACAAACAAACACCTACCAGGGGAAAACATATACCTGTCGTACGGACACCTGACTCTCCTCGTATATTATATAACCCCGATCAGCAGGTGTTCCTAACCAAAAGGTGCAAAAACTACACTGCCAAGGAGGGATACTTCCCCGCTGGGGTACTACGACTGAGGTGATGGAGAATATTAAGAGCCTTTAGTTAAAGTGCACCAAAACATTTAAGTGGCTTTAAATATGGTACTTTGCCTAGTGGAATCTTTTTAACTTTGTCTACAACGGGATCAAAGTTCAAAGATCTGTGATTATATGTGACAATTTGAGGTGGAAAACTGGAAAGTTATCAAAAAGCTGGGCAGGCATGAGTGACCACATGTGATAATATTTATCAACAAAGTTGTGGCGATTTTTAATGACTTTTAACCAAGTACATCTGGACTTCTATGCTCATTGATGTGTCATCACCAGCGGGAAATGTATTTCTCCAACCAGACTGACTGGTTACAGAATTGTGTAACACTGACGATATTTGCGAATTAAATTCAAGAGATTTGAAGCAATATTTGAAGCAGCCGTAATTTGCGCTGTTCCTTTGTTTCATCTGTGACCACATGAGATTACCTGCATCTCTTATGCATACCAACAACAGAGTGAATGCCTTGTTGTTTTGGGGAGTTAAAGGTGGTGGTGGCAACACAGCGGACGAGGTACGTGTCAAACATTTCACGGAATCGTTTAAACTTATTGTACAATATCTTAAAATATCATTTACAATTATTTTTTCTCTTTGTTGCGTAATTAAGAGATGAACTTTATTAAAACTGTTTCATTATCATTAGTATTAATTTTTCTGCCAAACCTCAAAAACATTCCTCAGAAGATATTTGAATGACTTTTATTCCCATCTGTACATCAAGTCTTTTGTGCTTATACAACTGACCTTGAAAGAAGCGTGTTTTCCTAGTTTTGTTGTACCTGGACCTAGACTTGATAAATAACTGTATACTTTCACTTTAATAAAAAGTTCAGCCGACAAAAATCTAAAAAGCTAGGTGGTTCAAGATGTATTGAAATAATTACTTAACTGACGTTCACCCCTCAAAGACACATTTGAACTCTTCCAATTAAGAGGTTCGAATAGTCCATTACAAAATTTCAGGGGTGAATAAAAAACCACAGATAATAATTTGTGAACTACTTTGAAACGACCAACAGTTTGTGATAAAGCGGTATAGAAGAACCTCGAATCATTGTTATCATTATAAATATACACAGCTAGTAAGTAAACAGTAAACATTGACCAGAATATATGAAACATGTTACAGAGCTCTTTTGCAACATGTCTATCCCGATAAATAGGCCAGAATATGTATCTCGCATAAAAACACCACAAACACGAGGGTTCGTAAAATGCCATCGTTTATACCACTTATACCATCATTACAGAGAATAGCACTTTATATTCCCGTACAATTATCATACAACCATTGACCCTTTGACCTTTACGTTAATTATCTTCATTAATGAAATATCAACAGATTTTCTTATACGATTTCTATAGAAAATGCGTCACATGCCATGGAGAACAGCCAGTGAACCTTTCAGCATCGGTATAATGTGGCAGATATATTTTTATAGATGCATTTGAATGTTTCCAATGTGTTGCAGGTATCGTTTAAATGACTCTGGCTAAGTGCCACATTACTCTGCTACCCACCAACGTCAACAGCTCCTCGAGTTTAAACAGACCAGGTCATGTTCAATGTTAAACGTCAGAAACTGGGTAGCCCAGGAAATTTGCTTTAGGACTAGTGTACCAGCAACTGACCATTGTATACACTTACTCGGAACAGAATAGATTCTACAATGCTATGAATTACAATCTGATAATTATCTAATGATGAATGTTTGTAAAACCAGCTTATCCAAGTTCTGTGATAAATGGTTTGTACCTGCGAGTAACCCTCTGTTCAAACGGATGCTGATAAATAGCCGATGCCTGTTCACTATCTTTGTGTTAACCATAACAAATTACCCAGGCCTTCAACACTGATCATCCCAATCGGGACTTAATGATTGATGCTGCGAGAGAAACTTTCGAAATCCTGAGATGTTTGCGGAAGACCTCGGCAGAAGTGTACACCTTTTAATTAATACAACCGACTTGAAGTTTGCCCACTGACCAATATTTGCCCCTTGTTTCACCCAAGATAATCCAACTTGACTTACATACATATCCGTATTTCTGACAGGTAGAAAACTTATTACTTGGCACACAAGCAGTTGATGGAATAGCAAAACTAAAATGCCAGTAACAATCTCAAATTAAAAACCGTTTTCTAAAACATCTCCGGGACATAAATGTGTCAGGTTTAATTTGGTTAAGAGTCCAATTTTGTTTAACTGCTGTCAGAAACTGCACCCCTCAATACACAAAATACTTTTACTACAAGTTGTTGAAAGCTTTGAATAAAGAAACTACAGGGGAAAAACAACTGCGCCAATTCTGCCAGCCACCCTTATGGCTGCTGTTTCAGATGAAGACAGGCACCTGAACAAACCAAAACTTTTGTTTAAAGCACACAACTAGATTACTGTAACAATTTGTATATAACTGATAGCCAATAAGTCTCCTATAAATCTACCAAGATAGTGGACTAATACACCAGAGTAGACTGGATTAATAGAACTACTGGATAAATGTGGCCAGATTAATGGTACAACCAGATAAATGTAAAGGCCAGATTAATGGTACAACCAGATAAATGTAACGGCCAGATTAATGGTACGACCAGATAAATGTAACGGCCAGATTAATGGTACAACCAGATAAATGTAAAGGCCAGATTAATGTTACAACCAGATAAATGTAACGGCCAGATTAATGGTACAACCAGATTAATGGTACAACAAGATAAATGTAACGGCCAGATTAATGATACAACCAGATAAATGTAATGGCCAGATTAATGATACAACGAGATAAATGTAACGGCCAGATTAATGTTACAACTGGATTATTGTTAGCCAGATTAATGGTACAACCAGATTAATGTAACAGCCAGATTAATGTTACACCTGGATTATTGTTAGCCAGATTAATGGTACAACCAGATAAATGTAACAGCCAGATTAATGGTACAACCAGATAAATGTAACGGCCAGATTAATGTTACAACCAGATAAATGTAACGGCCAGATTAATGGTACAACCAGATAAACTAGAACTGTAAGCCGATGGCTGACTAATACCCCCCCCCCCCGCTACCTCTTATTAGAGGTGTCTGACATGTTTTTGAAAAAAACATGATGTAGTACAAGTTGTATATAACATGCATTATATAATGTCAACAGTCAGCAGAATTTTAAAAGCCGAACGGACAAATTTTAACCTGTGTATAGTAATCCTCAACATTACTTACTGCGAAGTTTCATTGAAAATGACCCAGTAGTTTAGAAGAAGTTGTCCAGACATCATGTTATTACGGAAACCTGTGTATAGTCACCTCATTACCATGGCAACCAAAATTTTGACAAACGAAACCCTGTATGCAAATCTATACATGGTCCCCAACAATACTGCCAAGTTTCACTGAAATTGATCCAGTAGTTTAGGAGGAGTTGTCCGGACAACACATTATAATGGAAACCTGTGTATAGTGACCTGGTTACCATGGCAACCAAAATTTTGACAAACAAAACTCTGCATGCACATCTACACATGGTCCCCAACAATACTGCCAAGTTTCATTAAACTCGATCCAGTGGTTTATAGGAAGTTGTCCGGACAACACCTTATTACGGAAACCTGTGTATAGTGACCTGGTTACCATGGCAACCAAAATTTTGACAAACGAAACTCTGCATGCACATCTACACATGGTCCCCAACAACACTGCCAAGTTTTATTGAAATCGATCCAGTAGTTTAGGAGGAGTTGTCCGGACAACATTTTATTATGGAAACCTGTGTATAGTGACCTGGTTACCATGGCAACCAAAATTTTGACAAACGAAACCCTGCATGCACATCTACACATGGTCCCCAACAATACTGCCAAGTTTTATTGAAATCGATCCAGTAGTTTAGGAGGAGTTGTCCGGACAACATTTTTCTACGGACAGACGGACAGACAAGCTGATTCCAGTATACCCCCCCTAACTTCGTTGCGGGGGGGTATAATAAAACAGCCAGATTAATGGTACAACAAGATAAATGTAACGGCCAGATTAATGATACAACCAGATAAATGTAATGGCCAGATTAATGATACAACCAAATAAATGTAATGGCCAGATTAATGTTACAACTGGATTATTGTTAGCCAGATTAATGGTACAACCAGATTAATGTAACAGCCAGATTAATGTTACACCTGGATTATTGTTTGTAGATTAATGGTACAACCAGATTAATGTCGCAGCCAGATTAATGTTACAACTGGATTATTGTTTGCCAGATTAATGGTACAACCAGATAAATGTAATGGCCAGATTAATGGTACAACCAGATTAATGGTACAACCAGATAAATGTAACAGCCAGATTAATGTTACAACTGGATTATTTTAGCTAGATTAATGGTACAACCAGATAAATGTAATGGCCAGATTAATGGTACAACCAGATAACTGTAACAGCCAGATTAATGGTACAACCAGAATATCTGGTATTGCGGGTGGATTTACAAGGACTAAAAAAGCAAGAAAACCAGACTGAAATGGGCTGCTTTCATATTTTAGTTATTTAATTTATGATTTCTAATAATCATTTTGCAGAGTTTTGAATTCACTTTGAGGTTAAAAGCAAGAAAGAAGAACTAAATTGAGACAAAAACTTTCCATTTGACAGTGTTTCAATCTGTCGTTAGCTCCACAGTTTATCACTGCATCAAGGAATTTGGCTAAGTACCCAAAACAAGATTAGAAGGTATAATGATGATGGAAATGAGATAAGTCGGGGAGTTACGTATTCTCTGTAAGCACCTGTGAAGGCAGCGTACTATTTATGTTTCAATCGTAACTCCACTGACGGTGTAATGAGATTTCGTAAGATTTCTTCAATCAAATCAACAGCTCAGTCTCCACAAAGCATGCTACATCTCCTAACCGGATTGCTTGAGGCACTGTGAAACTGCTGTATCTAGAAATGTTACGTTAATTGAGTTGTATGTCTGTCTATCGTTTCATTTTTGCATTAGTTTAACTACAGTTTCCTGATCTAGGATAAAACAGATATACAATTAAAATCAATATTTCTCTCTGTCTATTTGCATAGCTCATGGTCCAATTATTGACGCCTAAACACGAAAAGCGAATAACTCATGACATCTCTCTGCCTTCCTCCCGATATTTTATCATATTATACAATTATCTTGCTAAACTACATATGATGCAAAAGTTTGTTTATAATGCAATTTTGGCACAACCATTTGACATATCTTCAACAACAAATGCTATTAAATCATGCAAATTTTGGCATCAATATATTCTTTTGCTAAATATGGTGTGAATATGAAAAAAATCTGTCCAGGGGTTAATGAGATATCTTGTACACAAGCTTTTTAATCCCCTAAGTGGTCAATGGTAACCTAAACTGACCTTTAATGTTGACCGATGACCAAACAGACAAAGTGATTACTATATAACCCCCTAACTAAGTGGGGGGTATAAAAATGACATTAAGATGATTCCCGAATTAGAAAATAAATGTAAAATCTGAATTTTTAGTCTAGAATAATAAATCACATCGGAGTGGTGCCAAGCCTTGTTTTGAAAACAAGAATTGCTTGCTTTGACATTAATATTCCTTCTGCATGAGGAAGTTAAACTTGCCTAACGAGATACCTTGTTGCCTCAGAGGTATCTGAATTGGTATCATCCTATTAACACACGTCCGTTAATCACCCAACAACTGGAGAGTTTCCTCAAGGATTTATTCTCCCTCTATACATCAAACTGCAATTTCAACAGCCGCATTTTTATCATGGTTGACTACATCTCAAAACAATTTTCCTTCCTCCTTTTTAACTCTGCTCTTGCAATACACTGTTTCTCTCTCTCTTTGACATCACTAATTAAATAAAAAAATCTTTATTAATCTAATTTTTTTTATTAATTTTGCTGGTGATAACTGAATATTTATATAATAAATATTACCTCATTTTGCCAGTGATAACCGAATATCTATATAATAAATATTACCTCATTTTGCCAGTGATAACCGAACATCTATATAATAAATATTACCTCATTTTGAACACATGCCAGGCAATCACAGATACAATCATAAAAGTTAAAACATTAAATTCAGCAATATTCTATAAGTGCTGTGTCACAAAATCTCCCGAACATATGAAAAAATATAACTCAGGTTATTTACCTCTATATACAAAGGGCCATAACTCTGTATATATTCACACAATGTTTCAGTGTTGACTTTTCGGTATGATTTTCTCTACAGAAAGTCCCTGTATATTCTATTTCTGTTCATTGTCCCGGTTCATTCCATTTCTGTGCAGAGGATCCCTAATTATCTTATTTGTGTATAAGGGATTTGTGTGTATTCTATTTTATTCAGTGGGTTTTGATATCAGTTTGACCAAAAAGTGAATGAAATAAAAAAAAAAAAAATCAATTTTCAAAATAAAAAAAAAATAATGAAGATTTGTTTTTCCTAACATAGTTATGCACTAAGTCTTCAATAATGGGACTTGGGAATTAAATAATCGACTATCATGTCTGCACGCAATTCAAACAAAATGTTCGTGCAATTTGATTTCAGCGTGTTATGAGGATTTCATCTAAATGGATCACCCAATGGAAACTGGTTTTCATTTGAACATGTATCCCTGTTAAATTGGAAAAACACTCTATTCCCCAATGATTTGATAGTGTGATTCAAGCAGGGACTAAAGTGTACTTTAGAGGTTTAGATTTTTAAAAATTTTATCGGGTCTTGAAGAAAATGTCTGATAATAGTTTCTGTGGTAGAACATGTCTTCTGGTATTTTGTCTCAGTAGGAAAGGACATGATCGAACCAAATCCGTAGTAATGTCCGACATAAAAGAATATTTTTACATTATAATATCCTTGATCTTGCAGCGGCAGATCCCTACACAAAGTACACACCATAAAACAGTAGGGAAACATCACAGTCGACCCACAGTACAAATCTATAATAACTTCCATTCCTTTCAGTCCAACATTACACGGTCTATTTACGACTGGCTTAGGCAAACCTATCACTGACTGTAGCATTGAAGGAAGCCATGGTAAATCAAAGCAGATTCTCTGTTTATTCTAAATTATCACAGAAGGGATATACCTTCCATAAATATCAATGCGTTTATAAATTAGGTAAAGAAGACCTATGGGTAGGACACATGTTTTGTAAAAGATTCCACTGTTACCGACTACTCTTAGAGGCTTCAGTATAAACATCCTGTTTACAATTATCTTTGAGGACGGATAGAACCGTTATAAAACTTTGAACCAATCAATCCTTTCGTAACACTTGTACCGATTTTCTTAAATTAATCCTCCGACAACACGACCATGATACCTTGGTTTCAACTTCTCATTTCAGCAACAATTTGCTCAGATAATTATCCAATGAATTTAGGTTTTTTCATTTTCGAAAATTGTTTCAGAATAGCTGTCCTGCTTTTCAATTCAAGAAGTCAAGATTTATGAGGTCTTATAAAATTCTGGATTCGTTTTGTCTGATTGAATTGTTTCCATCGGCCATGGCAGCCATATCTATTGCAAGTCACATTATAGCGCGAACGGCTCCAAAACCAGACAGGAATGACAAACTCCCTGACGTGAAATGCTAACTGGCTTTAGAAAGGTGGAAACCAAAAATGATTTATGGAACTTTACCACTACCAATCCTACAGAAAGCTGTCCGGAGTCCAATAAACTTCGCGAAAAAGAGAAACAAGTGCATCGAGTGTATAAAACACAGCCGACTTTGTCTATTTACATCCTCCCCTGGTGGCATTTCGGATTTAAACCACTTCAGATTCCTCACTGTTATGATACACAACGTGTTGAAAGTAGCAATTAAACACGAAGCCACACCGAGCAGACGTAATCACATTGGAACTGTTACAAAGGATGGATGGAGAAAAGGCATAAAGGGGGGGATTGTGATCACTGCAATCCATTCAGCAGGCTGCTTTACATGTATAAAGAATAACAATAGCTGTACAAGCATGTTAATGACTAAGATTATTTGCCTGTTTATGGTCTAGAATACCAGTTTGTTTATGACCCACAATACACTAATTTGTTATTTTTTTACCTGGAACATAAAGCTTTCCAATGACCCAGAATACAAGCTTGTGAATGATCATGACTATTAGTCAGCACTGTAGGCAATACTTCCATGGTTTCATCATGGCCATTAAAAAGTTGACCAGGAAGCAAGAGTGTTGATGCCTGATCGGAATCAGCTCCAAGAGAAATATTGGTGGAGAAGGGTATAGACCTTAAGTACACATACATGTCATCAGTGACTTATAGAACTGGGATAAGAACTGAAGCAGGTTTTACATTAGCTCCTGGGAATATGTTTGTGTTTCTAAAATTAGCAACACCATCAGAATATAAGCTGTGTCTGACACAGATAGTCTGTGTCGGACAGTTCAAGCCTAGTCAGTCAACAACTGTTTCAATACTTAACCAAACTGCTTCAATGTTTTATTACAAGTGCAGGTCAAAATTATCAAAAGACGATGTCTAAAAATTATGGAAAATGTGTTTTGCCGATGGAGATATAGTTTTGGGTCTTTTCATTACAGGTCAAGAATTGTTAATTGATACTTGTTGAGTAAACATAGCATTCCCCAAACATCTGGTAGTGTTAACAATCTGTTCATCAGCTAATGCTTATTTGACCTATATTTTTGTAACACCCCCTCCCCTGAGAAGTTTCAACAACATCCCCTTTTCCCCTTTTGTTGTTTGAGTGGTTATAAATAACATTTTTAATTACATTGAGTGTAACAGAATCGGAGCAAATCAAGAAATTCTAGACATTTTACGCAATTAGAAATTTACTAAAATAGGACCAAGCTCCTGACAACAAAAGTGTGTATATCCTTCAATGGATAATTTGTTTGTTTTGTAGCAGACGGCCAATCGTACCAGCTGCTATCTGTGTTTGAACGTACATAATATCGATATAAAATTTGATACAAAAAGGTATTTGTTAAGACTGTTAAGGACAATGCCTTTTTAACAAAAAATCATGCTAATTTAATTTTCCATATTTGAAATAACAAAATTTTTATGGAACATGAATACAAATACGGCAGATCTAATTCACCATCAATGATTATTGTACGTAATTGACATTCCATATTTTCTAGTTTGGTCACAAAATAAGAATGCCATTGAAAGTGAAAAAGTAAATTAGGACTGTAATTTTTTTCTCTCGATTGTGTCAGCAGCTAACATATGGAAATGTTCCTATTCAATTGGTTTGTCATTTCCCCCATGGCAACGTAATTATTTATTGCCATAAAAACCGTACTGTCAAGGCTTCCTTCTGAAATGGAAGTTGTCTTGCCTATAAATTAATACAGAGTTTACACAGAGGAAATCAAGGTGGCCTACAATAGTATCTAACTAATTCACCCCTGAGGACACATTTAAACTCTTCCAATTCAAAAGTTGGAAAAGTTCATTATGGAATTTCAGGGTTGAATGAGTTAACACTAAGTTCGTACCAGACAGGCTGTGCCTGACAGTCCCTATGTGTTTTCTGAATACACACAAATTAATTTCCACGATTGACTTACACTGCTACCATGGGTTTTATTTAGCGTGTTCGGAGTCAAATTCTGTTAAAAATAATCAATGTCACGTTCCACTTTCATCAATCAATTGCTCGCGATTCTATAATTCTCTGTGTTTTCTGATCAACTTCGCCATGTTCTACACACTAAGAAGTACTGAACGTGATTAAAACATCACGTAACTGACGGCCGACTTGTGTAGGCATTTCACACCTTTAAATTATCACGGGGAGGGAAAGCGGGATAGTGAAGACAAGACACAGTTCTGGACATCATTTTTTCACTTTAGAAAAAAATATTTCAAAATTTGACGCATAACTTTATTAACATATTCTGTCAAACCTTATTACTTCAAGTCTGTATAACTTTAAGACACCATTTTCAATTCGATGTCCATCCCAGCCAAACATCATACCAAACATTCGAACCCAAATAATATGATTATTGTGCACTTCAAACCCTCTGGTTTTATACACTGTTTACAGGTAACTTAAATTGGGATCCTGGCTTCTAATCCTGCCTGTGCATCTTTCCATTTTTTTTTTCTTTCATCTTTTTCAAAAACTCTTGCAAACTTTTTTCAGGTAATATTTAATAAATCTACAATCATGCATGACAAAAATTTTCAAATACATTTTAAATTAAATATTTTGGGAGTGATACAGGGATCTTAAATGGCGCCATTATTTATCACATTTTACGGCCATATGAAAGGGAAGTAACTCTGTTTCTGAAAAGTTTTTATACAAAGCAACCTATTTTTGTTTTGTTTCAAATAGTGTTTAACATTGCTTTACGTGATTCCATTAGGTTTGTACAAATCTTTTTATTTTACTTCTCAATAGCAATTTAAAAATGCACCTGTAAAACTTTGCACTTAGTGCAAACCCTACATACAATAGAAATCAATGCTAAGGGACTGGTATCGCGGTTACTGTGTAAACAGTACAGTAAAACCACTCCAATGCTGTCATAACTAGGGTAGTGGTAAGATAACCGGATCACTGTCCTCTCCCTTCAGCGGACACGTGTCTCATAACGAGGCTGGGTCCGGAGGCTGGCAGGGTCCTATTGGTATCATTACAGTCACATTAATACTCAGTAACTAGGTTTCCGAGGAGCTAAACACTCAGGAGACATTGATCGAACAGCGATTCCCAGGGTTGTTCCCGTGGTAAACAATACGGAATCTCCACTTAAGATTAGACACAATATCTCCATGGCATACTGTAACATATGTGGACCTTTTGTCGCGAGTGACGGGGCAAATTGGGTTCTCATGTTAAGCAGATCTTTGTTTTTGTCGCCATCGCGATGAGGCATTGTCTGCCGGCTATTCATGAAGGTTTTTTGCACTTTTCATGATGTTGCATGCTTACAACAGATTTAAGAAATATGAAATTGTCGGAGGTAATGAATATTGCTGTAGGAAACATTAAAAGTCATATATTATTCACATACAATGTTTTTGAACACACAAGGCCATCGGAGTATTATACGTACCATCAGTGAAGAAATAACTCAAAACAGCGACATCATAAAAGTAACCATAAACATGCTACCTTGTACATTTCTACCTAACATGTATTTCACGAGAGTTATGTCCCTTACTGATTGCCATCATTAAAAATTTAAACTAACTCAATGGTATATACACATGTATCTGTAATACATGCCATCATTTTATGAACCAATTTAAATTCATACAGATCTGTAGCAGAGTTTGTCAGGTGGACGGTAGCACTTAACTCCTGATATTTCATTAAGAACTTCTGAAATATTCTCAATATTTGAATTGGAATAATTCAAATGGGTTTTCAGGCATCAACTGCAGTAAACACTGGAACAGTTTTTACAGTTCATATTGTTTTGTTCTTGCACAGTAACTATAGTGTAACTTAGCACAAGAACCTATTAGACGTTTTTTTTTTTTCTTTTTAGTTTTTCATAAGACCATGACCACTGTTTTAGACTAGGAGACAGGGTGGTCAACCTTGTACTTGATTATATCATTACTACCCAATTTGAAAAATTTCATTGAATCCTTTTCACAGCCATTTGTGACGAAATTTTTTCTCTTGTTTCAACTTTATCCCTACAAAAGCAGTTGGGACTAACTCATTCACGCCCTCAATTTGAATTGTTCAAATAAAAGATCGGAATTATGAAATTTCAAATGAAGATTAATGAAATGAATATTTCTTAACCAAGTCACCGACACAACCAGCATTTTCATCCTCTGTAACGTCTTCAGCAGATACTCATATCTAATAGAATGATCGGTCACCACGGATACCGTCATGATGTTACTCTGACCTCCATTCCGTACACTAACACGAAGGTAAAGGTCACTGGAAATGATCCGTACGGACCATTGCCTGTCTAAAACATTGATGGCTGTCGCCTTTAAAATATTTCCTCCATCACAAATGTCAGCCTTCATAGCCGCAGAATGTTAATACTTATTGGTAAGAGCTACTTAGTCAAAGAAAAACAACAAACCAACATCCATAAATCAAAGTACTGAAACGCTAAAACTTCTAACAAAAGTATGTATTTTTTAACAGCTATTGAAGTGATTTTGTTGTGTGGGTTACTAAGTTACGATATCAGAAGGTTTCAGAATAGGGATAAGGTTAGTAAGTATTTAGAGTAAACATAATTTACACGCAAATTGTTTAGATTTACGAGTTGTTTCCAATGTACATGTACAATTTAGTGCAGTGCTTTTACAATTTGACTAAAAGATCATTTTTTTTTATTTTGAAATGAATATTGATCAATTTACAGGGAAGCGAATGTGTTTCTTTTAATATATGCATTGAAATAAACGGTATTAGTTTGTTAGACACAAAATGAAGCTTTATTTCATAAACCTTCCCTGCAACACTTAAAACAATTTAAGCAAAAAATTACACCTGAGATCCAGTTGGAAATGCAAGATGAGGATTAATTACGGGAGCAATGGTAGATCAAAGTTGAAACGACATATACTGGTTTGTTTTGATAATAAAATGTTTGTTTGTAAGGTAATAACAGTTTGCATTATGAAGTAGACATATCATACCAACCTCCTAAATGTACGATTAACGAAAACGGATGTAATGTAGCAATTTAAACATTTCGTTTAATTTATTCTATATCATACATATGTACATGTATATCTCATAAAAGATTTAAGATATGATGTCGTTTGTAGAAAACCAAATGCGACATTAAATTTAGAACATATATATAAACTATTAAGTCTTATAAACATTTAAGACATCGGATAAAGAATATCCTGTGCATCAGAGACACTAACGTATGCACATACATAGTAAGTCAAACATATCTGTCTGAACATTAAACGATAGGTCCTAGAAGGATCTTGGTACCCACCATAGACTATCTTCATTTGTTTTTAAAAAAGTTGGATTTTTCCTTTCTTTTTTCTTCTTAAGAAAAGGCATTATCAACTGAAAGATGGTATTCTGTGAGCTAAATGTCCAAGATGGCCGTCGGTCAGAAATCAAATCAAAACCAGGACTGTTGGCTATGAAGCGATTATATAATCAAAGTTTAATACAAATTGCATGACAGTACACACGCACCTGTTAGCTGTGTGTCTGGGACATACCACGATCCGTACATACGCGTGTCTGGGACATACCACGATCCGTACATACGCGTGTATATATAGCACCGTTCGCGAGAGCTCGAGGTTATATATGGTGTGTGTAGCTTTACACCGAGAGGTTATGTATACACAGAGGGGTCAAACTAAGAGCAGAGACGTAATATTTAAATGAGCTGTGGGAGGGAAAAATTGATTTCTTTGTTACAAATTGCATATAGATTATTAAAGTCATCATAATTATCAACAATACCATGGGAACATCATTTCCTTTAATGTTCAGGCTTTAAAATAGTTCATATATCATGCGATTGGTAGTTATTCAAGCTTTTCCGGAGCAGGAGGGGAAAAAATGACATGGGTCAAAAGGTCACAGAATAGTGGCAGCAATAGATGCCAAAACTACTCGTAGTTTTAGCGCTAAAAATGGTCAAACAAAACAGGCGATTTTTAATATTTTCTTATTCTGATAAATTGAATATGGAATTTATTATTATGATGCTGTTTTTGCAGGTCAATTTTTTTCCCCATTTTAACAAAAACCTTATTTCATAATTCAATTGCTTCGCTTTTTTTTTTTTAGATTTTAATGGATGTTGGGTTCATGTCAGTTCAAAGATGTTTGGCGGAAAACAGGAACATTTTTTAAAAATAACTTCAATTCATTTCAGCACAGGTCAGGGAATCGCAGGAAAAATCAGGAAATAGCATAGTTATTATGAGTGAAAGCTGACTCCAAAGTTTGGTGCGATACAATGATCTGAGTACAGTGCATTGGAAACTAGTACGCTAACTCTTGAGTAAAATATCTTCCATGCAATTTAGATGTAGGAAAATTTACATAAAAATAATAAATTGGTTTATCTCAACAAAAGAAGTGATGGAAAAAAATACTCACTTTTCTGATGGGTCCATATACTTCAAATTCTCTGCGTAGTTTAGATTCGCTTGTGTCAAAATTCTGCAATGAAAAGAAATAAATTCAAAACTTCTGAATTAAACAGTTAGACATGCCGAGACATACCACATCATCTAAATAACATATTTCTCCAATGTTGCAAGCGTTTTTAAAAATGAGGTAGCACAAACTGTCATGTCCTGGTAGGCTTTCATTATGGCAGAATTAGAAATAGCATACAGTAAAACATGTTATTTCAAACTTGTACACTACGAAGACCACATTCAAACTGAAGCATTTTGTCTGTTCAGGCTAAACTTCACATTAAACATTCAAAATTGCAACTCAAAGTTTTTTACTGGTTCTGGCCACTCTGACATTATGAGATTCAACATTAGTATTTACAGGACGGGAGAAAATGATTCAAGAGAAATCTCTTGAAACTAGAAATGTCTGTGAGACATAAATGCCTCCACCCCTATATGAAATTAGCTCTTCATGCTTATTATGTATGCAAAGTTTGATGACAATCGGACCAGTAGTCATTTTAACATGCTGGTTACATTACCATGGGACGGGGGAAAAAAACGCACCAAAAACTGATTTACTGTGAACCTTCTTTTTTATATATAGCCCCAACAACTGACCAACAAAACCAGTTTTGACTTAAGTCACTTGCTAAGCCATTTCTTAATCTGTCTAGCCAACTTAAATTTGCTGATCAGCATCTTAGGCAATTTTCTACCCGTCGACCCTCTATGACAGATGCGTGCTACACCGACTTGTGCATTGCATGACAGTCGAACATTTATCACCGACCTTCCATGTCTGGCATTTGGCGGTCAATAGAAAATTTACAGAAACAGATTACCGTTGTTTTTTTTCATAACTAATATTTTTCTGCACAGCAATTACTACAAATGGACCAAAATACCAAATAAGTAGAGGAATTTCCGAGCTAACAATATTTCTAAACAAAACCTACCAAACTATTAGCTTGTAGTTCAAATGAAATCTGTTACATAGGATGATTGGACAGAAGGATTCCTTCTTGAGGTATATAGGTGAACAGACAATTACAGACATCTAGTCAAATCAGGTATATAGGTGAACAGACAATTACAGACATCTAGTCAAATCAGGTATATAGGTTAACAGACAATTACAGACATCTAGCCAATCAGGTATATAGGTTAACAGACAATTACAGACATCTAGTCAAATCAGGTATATAGGTTAAAGGCCCAATATACGTAACTTTCGGCAAAACTTGAAGCAAAAATCAAGCCTAATAACTTATTATATTTATAGATTTAGTTAAGATTAGCTGATATCAGCAATATTTAAGATGAATTCTTACGCGGTTACCGGAACAGCAGCAGTTGAAACACGGTATTTGTAAACACGCGTCCATTTTTAACTGTCTTCTACCTTCGGTTTGTTGTTGAAGTGGGCCCCACGAAATCAGAATCACGAAAACTTTCCTAAAGTTACGTATATTGGGCCTTTAACAGACAATTACAGACATCCAGTCAAATCAACATAGAAAACGTCAAGGAATTTTAATATTAAATGGACTGCGAAACATCAAGGAAATGGACTTAAATTAAAACACCAATTGAGTTTCATATCTGTAGATTTTTTTTCAAAATATAATAAATGATTGAACCAATCAAACTGTGTTTCACAGAAAAATGAGGGAAATGGAATATTGTGATTTCTGTTGATACATGTATTTATAAATATATCTGTTGCTGTATTAGTTACTACCAACAATATTAATATTCAGTGTAGCAGTAGATTGTGTGGGCTATGGTAACAGCTGTGTCGGTATATGTTCCTGTAGATAGTGCACCTAATGGCCGCCACAGGTACAAGGTCAGCATGGAGACATCAAACTAGCCTGGACTGCTGCACTATACATGGTGCTGGGATGAATGAGAATACAAACAAAAGGCCCAAATGTCCTGTATCACTTACTTGGATATAGTTGTACAGTAGAACCTTGTCATCTCAAACTCGTATAACTTGAAGACTCCGTTTAATTTGAAGTATTTTGTCAGTCCAGGCTTAGATTTACACTTACATTTAAACTCGCATAACTTGAAGGTTTCCTATGGTCCCTTCTACTTCCAGATAACAAGGTTTAACTGTTTCTTAATTCCTATAGGAGAATGATTTTGAAGAAATAACTGAATTTCCTCTTATAGGCCCTGCTCTTCAGGGGTTTGAATTCTGTCATTTCTTCAGAAGAAAGATAATTTACTTTAAAAAAATATTAGTAAATTGGACCTTGACATGGAAACATGCTGACCTTGACCTTAGCCAAATCACCCTGAAACACAAAGACCTTGTTCAAGTCTGACCTTGACCAAAAGGACCTTGAATTACAGCAACATATAACATCATCACTTTGTTAGAATGTATCATCCACCTAAAACCAAGGTAAAATCAAATTTCGGGAAGATTTAGACATTTGTTACAAAATCACTCGACAGAAAACATTGTTTGATTGGCAATTATGGTGACAGCTAGGTCTGGTCATCTAACTATGTATTACATCAGATCACTTTCTCCTCACTAATCCTATTTTCTTTATGGAAATATAAGTATATTATCTTTCCCAAGTCCCTTCTAGACTTTCAGCATCAGACATGAAAGACATACCTACAGCTTCAGAAACTAATGCTAAATCAGACATCAATATAAGATTGTTTTTTTCACACAGTCTAGAACTTTTTTGCCTTTACTTTATTCTCATGGGTGGAGGATCTAAGAAACAGTATTTACCTGATACAGCTAACATTCTTGAAAATGACAGAGTTCTGCCATGAAGAATTGAGAACCATTGTAAAGTTTGCTTCTGCAGGTGTTTAGTTTGTTAGAAAAATTAACCATTTCCTTGATAAATTTGACAAAATGTCTAGTTTATAACATTAAGATTTTTTTTTTAAAAATTGACATTTTTTAATAAGAGCTACCTCCCTTGTAAAAAATCATATTTTTCAATTATCCATTACAGCTTACATAATTGAAAATGACAGTTTTACCACCGCTGAGAACCGATGTAAGGCATGATCCTATAGGTGTTTAATTTGTTAAATTAACCATTTCCTCGATATTTGCCAAAACCTCAAGCGTTATAATTCAGAAATTTCTAAATTAACTTAAGAGTTACCTCCCTTGAATTCATATTATTCAATTTGGTGAATTTCAATTAGCATTATAAGGAAGAGTATACTGTATTTTGTAAGTGATTATCAGTCTAACAATTCATTAATATCTGCATGTAACTTTCGAATGAATCTGATATTCCATTTCATAACTTAGTCAATTCTAAATTGATGCTTATCGACTGTTCATTGAAAATACATTCGACAGTTTTGCCTACTCTCCTGCAATGAAGGTACAGACAGAAAGTTATAAATACATACAAAGAGGGTTTGAATATCTACTTTCACAACCAATACAGCAGGCAAAATGTGCATCTCTTATCGACTGTTTATTAAAAATACATTTGGTAGTTTTGCCTACTGTGGAACTCTCCTGCAATGAAGGTACAGGACAAAAAGTTATATGTAGCATACATACTTAAACCACAATAGGGTTTGGATATCTACTTTCACAACCAATCCAGCAGGCAAAATGTGCATCTCTTATCGTTTACACTAAGATGGTATTCTATCTGTTGTCCCTGTATCAGTATTTCTACATGGCTGAATTACGAGACAGTATCTCGGTAATGTCAATGATGGGGATTCGATGGCCATAACTTAGCCATGAAGTAGTCTGTACATGCTCCGTGGCCGTGAAATCTCGTCTGGCATCGAGATGCGGGATATGTAACCTCAGTTTCATTACATACTTTTTAAAGTTGGCTTTGTTTCTAAATCTGATACCATTGACAATCTAGCCTGAGCAGAATAACATTGGAGTCATGATTAAATACATGGTATATATAGAGAGAGACTTCAATTTGACCCCCCCCCCCTCCTTTCTAGGTTCAATATTATTAATAAATTCATTTATCCCTGAAAACATATTTGAATTCTTCCAAATCAAAGGATGGAAAAGTTCATTATGAAATTTCAGGGGTGAATAAGTTAAAATGGAACAACATTTTCAGTTGCCTTCATTCTAAATACCACCTACTTTTTTTTGGTACTGAAGGTTAAAATACTGATCATTTTACACATGTTTGCTCAAGGAATCACTACAATTGAGCAGATTTAAAGTGATCTCTTAACACAGGTGATCTCAAAAGTTGCATGAGCAGGCAGACTAAGAACCAAATCATTTCACACATTTTGCCTCAAATTTATTCATAAGACGAATCATATTATTCCGCACAACAATTAGATGACAAGCATGATTATCCTTGTCTGCTAAAATGTACAAGACATTTGGTAGAAATGCTTGCATGTAAATGAGTTTTGACAAAGTGCTGAATCGGCTTATATTTGTTATTTTTAACATTTCAAATACAGGGGGATTTCCTTTCAGAATGAAACTAAAGTCTACTAATGCAATGCCATTAAAAGGATGTTTACGTTTTGTTTCATTGGTATCATTATATATACGGTAATGAAGTTGTATTTGACTGTAAACTCTTGTTTCCATTGTGTTTCCATCACTTCCACATAAAACCTTTTACCATAATGTACATTTGAATACACTCTCCGCAATAAGTGCTTCATTTCAGTGCAGCCAATCGGCTGTCACCCTGTAGCTGAAATTAACGAAAAAATTCTGTCTGGCTTGCCAATATAAAATTGTTCATATAACAATATGTTCCATTGACCATATATATATTTCTTATATTGACAAGTCTCATTGTTAAGTAGGCTTTCTAAATATGAACTTATAACCCTAAAGTTTCATAATGAACTATTCCAACCATTGAATTGGAAGAGTTCAAATGTGTATTTAGGTAGTGTTGTAATGATTTTCTAACATTTCTTGTATCATAACTTGGTTTATTGTTTATTTAATGGAGTCTATTATATGTGATTATGTGACACATTCTACCTGAGAATGTAGGCTTTTCCTGACCAGCTTCTCCAGGAGCAGTCAGCAATTTGAAACCCCTGTAAGTTTCTGTAAAATATTCAGTAATTTTTTCATAAACCAGTGAAATATATTCCTTATATATAGAACTGATAAGTTGTTAAGGTAATATACATATACAGTAAAACCAAATTACTTGAACTCGTGGGGACCTGATCAATAGTTCAAGGAATATATGGTATTCCAAGTAATCCAAGGTTGGTTGAATATAAACGACCAAACAAACTGTTCATCGAGGGGGAGTAGAGTAAACTGGGTTCGAGTAAGTGGGGTTTTACTTCAATATTTTTATTTATAAAAGATATTTGTAGAAGAAATATCTCATGACAACTTAATATCACAGATATGTTGACAATAATATTTCCAGAAGACAATTGACCATCACTCTTTGTGGGTGCCTTCGGCCAACAAACATAACATACATGCCAAGAGGTCAGCATGCCTCATATTGCTTGTTACTGGACATCATCGTTTGGCGTTGTCGTGGAGTGTGCCTGGCCAATTGAGTAGGAGACAAACGCATACCCAACTGTAAACAACAATGTCCCCCAGCAGGCCCATAGCATTACTCAAAACCGGCTGTCTCCAATATAACCGCATCAGTGACTTCACACACCTCAGTGGCTCCAATATCGCCTCACACCAATCATTTACCAATTGTTTTTTCCAGCTTAAGGAAGGAGCAACCTTACTGTGAAATTTACCTCCTATTCTGAAGAGCTCCAAACCCAAGGAATTTGTAAACCGTCTCCAACGAGTATGAAGTCAGACTTAATTGGTTCTTTAATTGATTCAAATATCTGCTAGATTGATTAAACTTCAAATCTGGTTCACCCTGAAGACACTCAAATATTTGAACTGACCATATCAAAGGTTTTTATTTCTAGTCATGTTTTTTTTCAATAAAGTAAAGCAGTTTGTTGTCTTTGAGAATGGTAGAAGCTAAATGCCCGCCTGCTGTCTCGTGCTTACTGAGGTCAGCCCAGTATCTGATGTTTCACTGTCTTCTTTAACTCTAATCAATTATGGTACTGTAATGCAGTAGTGGAAAATTATTCAATTTCATCTCATCATTTTTACTGCAGAAAAAAATCCAGAATGTTTTAATTAAAGAGTTAATTAGTTTGTGGTAAGTTAATTATATACATTATTGTTTCTGTAGGGCCATCCAACTGCCAAGCGATGTTCATTTAGCATTACACAAAAAAAAGGCCATACCAACATTTAAGGTTTTATGATCGTTTATCTATGACTTTTTTTTTATATATCTGCAAAGTACAGGCAGGCTACAGGAATAATAATGGGTCAAAAATCACTTAACATATTCCCAAATCTCCCCCCCCCCCCCCCTCCAAAAAATATTTCAATTCACAATCAAGTAGAAAGGTAAACTAAGACGTTTTAACAAGACACTTGAAACAATTTTTGTTTGTTTGGCCTTCAAGCCAATTTGAAACCCTTTCTCATTAAGACAGAGAAATACAGGAATACATTTCATTATATCGCCACAAAACATGTTTCGCATGTAGTTCAAGATCCTCTCGTAGAAGCCGAGTTCTAATTCACGTTCTGTATATTTATGTGTTTTCGGCTCGTCAACACGACACTATTTGGGTGGGTGAACGACCTAAAACTTAACATTTTTCCCTATCCTACAGTAATGATCTTCTTCTAGGCAGTGTTAAAGCCATTAAAATTTTAAAAATATCTTGTGTTCTCGCTTATTTTAATAGGCTCTAAATCTTAATTGTTTAACATTCAACCCATCTCATCTAAACAAATATCACCGTACTTTTTTTCAAGTGAGCATATGCAGCCTTCTTGAGTTTTTTCCACTTTTAAAACATTTTTTCCAGAAAATTGGCTATAGAAGTAGACATTTGTTTTTGTGAACAAAATTAATGTATCATCTTATTTGCAACAATGCATACATTTTACCATTTTGCTGTTGAACGCTTGTTGATTGACCTTTGACCTGAAGGTTAAGGCCACAGTGACCAAAACAGCTAATTGAATAGAATTCAAGTTGCATCCCAGGTAAGAATATTTTTGTTTTTTATTTTTTACCTTTAACCTGGAGTTAAAGGTCATTCTGACTTACTGCAGTGTAACAATTTTAAACTGTTTCAATTTTTTTTATGGCAGATACAAATTTGCACGTATTTGACCTTTGATGCAGGGGTGAAAACCAGAGCCCTAATTACAGTGCACTGCATACTTTATATCTTTGAAATGGAAGATATCATTATGAAATTTCAGGGGTGACCGAGTTAAGACATAAATATACATGTTGTATTGACAAGAGAATAGATAACATTTCCACCCCCTCCCCCTAGTGTGCCATGCTATCTCTGATGGTGTGCCTCCCCCCTCCAGAGAATCCTCACAGCAGTCTGTACACTAAGCAGACAGTGTTAATGAATTATCCATCACACTTGAGATGTTATAGCTTGTTGACATAGCAGGAAGACCTTTATTTGATTAGTACAATGGATATGAATACCCCCTTCCACCAATCTATCTATCTACCCTCCCCTTCTTCTTTCCACTTCTAGTCTATGATCTTCTTACATATCAACAAGACCCCCCTCCTCTAGTCAGCTATTCAAGCTCCCTTCCCTTGTCTGGCTGGTGTCCCCCCCTCCCTATCTACCCCCTGGGGACAATCAATAACAAGCACCTCCTCTTCAGCCTGCTCCCTAATCCTTTACAGCCATTATGTCACATTATAATGATGGTTACAACACAGTGAGGTGATGGACAATCAGGGTCCACACACCTCCTACACCAGCTCATGTATACCATTATTTATCAACTTCCTAGATTGTCAATCTATATGCCTCCTACACCACCAGCTTAAGCAATATAACGCTGATCTACACACTGTACAATGAAGCACAAAATACAATTGTTTTTTTCTGCTTTTATTTTCTGTCTGTTTGCTGAAATCGGTGTTCAGACTGATTTACTAAAAATTCTTTTCCGCCATATTTTGCTGTTTGTTTCAACTATTGTTGAAATTAGTGTTCAAATTGATTTTCTAAACTTTTTTTCAGCCTTATTTTGCTGTATGTTCCACTAATTGGTGTTCAAATTGATTGATGAAGTCTTCTAAATGGTGAGCTACCCAATAAGTTATCCACTGAAAAGCTATATAAATTACACTGTCTTCTTACTTCTTTCTCAAGTTGACTTGCAAAACACTTGTGTCTTGGCTGTACATATCTAAAAAACTTTCTCCGATGAAGAGCTCTAGACAATTGCGGAAATTGGCGCTACAATTTCTCCGTCAAGTTGATTCTGGTTTATAACCCGATATATCAAAACCATTACTGGTATGAACAAGTATTAATGCTGGAGTATCATCTTCATCTAGGATAATTTAATACTTCCTGAAATCAGTACAATACAATTATATGTGAAAGGTTTCACTGTATTTTATGTCTACGGAATTATAAGAAAAACTTGTGGAATCTGAGTACAGGTCTGTTGTATCACCATTACAGAATCCAAAATAATTCACTTCGACCCTAAAGACACATTAAAATCCTTCCAGTTCAAAGGCTGAAATAGTTAATTTTGAAATTTCTGGGGAGGATGAGTTAAGGATGTGATAGGTTTTAGTAGTGAAAAGGTTTTAGTAGTGAAAAGCTCGAGTTTTTCAGGGAAGAAAACCCTGACTAATGCCCAGTACCTGGTGACCGACCCATGCAGGCTTCTAACCCGCGGCCCAGAGATGGAGGGCTAGTGGTAGCAGAATGTCGGATACCTTAACCACTTGGCCACTGAAACACCCAGAGATCGAGGGCTAGTGGTAGCAGAATGTTGGACACCTTATTCACTTGGCCACCGCAACTCAGAGGTGGAGGGCAAGTGGAAGTAGATTGTCAGACACCTTAAACAATTGGCCACTGTGACCCAGAGGTAGAGGACTAGTGGTAGCAGAATGTGGGACACCTTTACCACTTCGTCACCGCGACCCAGTGGTGGAGGGCTAGTGGTAGCAGAATGTCAGACATCTTAACCACTTGGCCACCACCACCACCTTGGGTGGTGGCAGAATGTCAGACACCTTAACCACTTGGCCACCAGGAGCGGTAACCATTATAAATCAACACTGCTATCATAATAAATTATATCTGAAATTATAACAACTTTCCTGACCAATGACTGGTGTATAGCTGGGTACTGGTGTATGGCGTTTTTGACTGTATAAACAGGACAGCTAGGTACAGCTACCAGCTGATGTATCTAGAAACCCAATATAAATAGAGATTATCCGTCTCCTTTATACCAACACTACAGAGAAACTCTGACCCCCTACATCCTGGACACTCTCCATGTAGTGAGACTCTGACCCCCTACATCCCGGACACTCTCCATGTAGTGAGACTCTGACCCCCTACATCCCGGACACTCTCCATGTAGTGAGACGGAGCCAGTGGTACCTCAGTAAGTCTACACACACAAACAAGGAAGCACCCAGGAGCCACACACTGGGAAATCCTTGCATGTGTCAACATTCCAGTCCAACCCCCTCCTACAGCCACCAACCAGATCCAGATATAGATAGACCTCTACCACCACTGATACCTTTTCATGTGGGCAAACATAAATCAACATGATTCCAATATTTAACGAACAGATTGACTCAATAGAACAATAGCCCAGGAAAGAGCACCTCATTGTAAAGCCTATCACTTCTAATTAATCCATCAGGGCGGTCGTCACATGGAGGGACGTGATCCAGTAATGCTACACACACGGATAAGGTACCTGGCTGGGGAGGTACAGTAATGGAACTTTCAATTCAGCCCAACAGTCGAATGTTAACAGGCGTGTAATACATGGGACATCAATTATAGCCTGACTGGACATGGAAACCACATATTTGATGGTGTTAAATTCTACTATTGTACAACAGTTGTCAACTGTCGTGCTCCAGTGCAGCTTCCACCTCCGTATCACACACTGTGTTGTGGTAGTGTCCTCGCGGTAAATACGTATGTCAGTCACACTTTCCGTCAACACCAGGCAGCCACCCGGATGGATTTATAGATGGATTTACGTCAATATAAATATTCTGTTTGTGATTTATGTTGATAAAACTTCCAGATATTCCAAATGGATTAATGCGGTGTCAGTGTGAAAATATCTTTTGCCCAATGGATTTAAACAATTTTTTTCTTTGAATCACCAAGAGAATGGATTTTCTTTAATTTAGGATACATCCTTTTGAATTCCTTTCAGTTTTGTGTTAGTATAGCATTAGTCAATATGTGTGATAGATAAGCTTAGAAATTTCTCTTTTTGTCACTCCAACTGACAAGGAGATTTTTTTTTTGTCACTATACCGGAGAGGAGGATCTAGGACATTGAAACCCCTGATCAGTCCCTGCTAACCTAATGCAAGGGCTTAGCCATATATATAACTCGAACCGGTCAACGGGATCGGCTCAAAATACTGGCGGTATGATTCCCTACTCTGGAGGAGGAGGAGGAGGGGCTGGGGTAGGTATAACAGAAATTATAACTCACCTTCATTGAAATTATCAATTATTTGTACACCTCCGGCTGGGGTAGGTATAACAGAAATCATAACACACCTTCATTGAAATTATCAATTATTTGTACAAACTCCATATTATAGTAACAGTCATAGGTATACTATAAATTATAACTCTGTTATCTTCATTTGAATCAAGAATTATTTCTTATTCTCATATAGTAACAATCATCTTTTATTATTAAGTGTGCCAGTCACTGTTTTGAGACAGAGGGGTGGGTATACTAGAATTATAACTCAGTTACTTTCTTCATTGTAATTAAGCAGTATTTGTAATTTTCATATAGTAATGGTCATCCTTTGTATTACAATGTTCCAGTTTCTAATCACGGTCAGTTTCTAATCACGGTCATGTTCCCTTTATATATATCGGCCGACCAATAAAAGTCTATGATGACCAATAATACATTTCCTAGGAAACCAAACAAAGCTTAGAAAATGTACCTCCATGTATATCTAATTAGGAACATGTGTTGCGCTGAACAGCATTGTTGAAATATTATCGGCTAAAAATGTTGGTGTTGATGAAGAGAAACATTGATGAAGAGAAACATTCAAGTCAGCCCCATACAAGCCATCAGACCTGCACACAATGCTATAAACAGGATAATTTTGAACTTGTCACTAGCTGTATATCATTGGGGAAGTTTATCTGCCATCTGTGGTATGTAGATTTCAGCCTCAGTAACATACGATTGGTCTCCAACCCTGACAGTATGTAAACATACTTGTAATTAGTGGGAGGGAAACAGGCTAACACTGCTGCCCTACTCAAACACACCCAAGCCAGGGGCCTTTGGAATTTTTATATGGAAAAGGTCGAAATGGCCTGAAACAAATTGTTTTTTTTTCTTCCAGTTCAATGTTTTAAATTCTGAAGTCCTCCCTCCACTCCTTTCTGTTTGAACTAACCCCACTTACCAAAATGCCTCCCCCTTCCCCCCCCCGCACAAAGACCAAACATGTGAATTAGTTCAACAGACTCACTAAGACTCATTCTATTAAAGCTCTATCAACTTGATAAAATCTTAATCAAATAAAATTTCCAGAAAATGAATTTGCAAAAGCATTACGATTTTTATAATGAATTTGACTAATAGTGACAATTTTGCTACCCCCCTCCCCCTTCCTCCGACTTGTAAATTGTCTAATCGAACCTAGAATTTCAAGTATGGTATATTCATGATCTTAATTCTGCTGCTCATCACAACCTGATAGTTCACTTTGTTTGCAATAGAATTCATTTTTACAAACTTGTTCTGTATGGAGCCGAGAAGAATATTTAGAGCTGAATGATATTCCATTGGCCTAATTTGAAACTTGAAAATTTGAAAATAGATTCTGCCTCTAGGGGTCTCTTTGACAGCCCTTATTTTGAGCTTATCAAAACATGAATTCCAATTGTGAACTGTCCTCCCAATTAAATTAATCCAACACTGAACCAGTAGGTCTGTTAACATTTGGACTAAGGAATCAAGCACTATGTATATTACATGGTGACCTTCTAGAGTACATAGCATCAAGGTTAATATCAGCGTTGCTATGGAAACGTGGAACATTAAAACAGTTGGACTCACGAGTTAATCCACTCTACTCGATTGACAGACTGTTACAAGACATGTCACGGATGTAACTTCCGCGTAATCAATATACTTATAGAATGAAATGCAACAGCTATTGAAAAAATTTGATGAACGGAAAAAAAAAAATTCATTCAGCAAAGTCCTTATTCAATTGTCTTTTCAATGTAACCATATTGACAACAGATTGATTCTGTCTATGTGTTTGCTGCATGCTGCATTTCAAATCAGGGCATTGACATGCAACAAAAGTTGCATCAGAATTTAAATTCTGTAATTACGATTTCAGTTCTTGAATGCATCTCTACGATTTGGCAGTAGGTAATTGAATCCCTATTAAAAGCATTGAACCCTGTATTCACAATAAACAGCACACAAGAGTGTGTAACTGTTAGCTACTCCATCAATCTGGTATGTACCACACCGCTAATTTATCATCCAAATTTATCATCGGTACACTTTTCTTTCTACACAACATGTAACATTTGTAAATAACACAATCTTTGTAACTGAAATGTGGGGTTGCATTGCCTTGTATTTGACACCATGTCACAGCTTAGAGCCTATAAAAGAATCGCAGTTATGACTAATGTAGGTTGCATTGCCTTCCAAATTTGAAATGGCCATAAACCCAATATTGTATTCCTTTATTGTTTTACCCATGTGATACAAGCACCACCATCTGTTGCTAGGCTCACACCAGTTATCATGTCTATACCCTGATTTTGACCGAGATAGCCAGGGTCTGTAGCCAATCATGACAAGAAATTTCAATATTCCATACACTAACTTGGCAAAATTTAATGATTTACTAACCCAAAGTCTGGTTTACAATACTTCTGGGAAGCATAACAGAAACACTTTTCTTCAATTTGCCGATGTCCTTATTAGATTTGGGTATTGAGCAGTACAGTGGCTTGTTCCTAACAGTACTGCAGGGGTTCTTTTCCTCAGTGATCAAATACAATGGGTCAGTGGCCCTACCATAAAGCTGTAGATGACACAGAAGATAGATAATCTGATCTAGGGCAGAGGGTGTCGGAGGAATGATGGAAGGAAGAAGTGAATGAAGAGAAAAAGCAAGGATGGTAATCAAGGTCAGACCACTCCTACAAAAAGCTATGGCCATCAGCTAACGGACAAAATGATATATGAGATTAAGGGGGAGGTTGTACCAAAATAACACAATTTTCATTGTGTAATTAACATACATTTCTAATTCTTATATTCAAATAATCAAAATGACCTTACCACATAAAAAGCCAAACAACAACATTTATTGACATGAGGAGGGGGCAGCTAATTGGAGAGTGTGGGCTTGCTGGGGAGGACGTATAATGATAAAACTATCGCAAAACAACCCTTGTATAATTCGCTAAACAATAACTGGAAAAATAAGTCCAACAATTTTTTTCATAATCTGTGTGCCTCAGGTATCTTCCACAAATTGTGAAGCCTGGGTGTGGAAAGGCAATAGTGTGAGGGAGTATATGGGGCAGGGAGGAGGTCGAGTGTGGGGGAGAGGGGGGGGGGGGGGGGGGGGGGAGGAGATGAAGTGTGGGGGTGGGGGAGGAGATAGAATACCAGTCATTACAACAAACTGATCCGCTATGGTTACAGGCATAATATTGATTTTTATCATAATTACAGGTTGACATATCTACAACAGATGCTTGTCATGGCCGCCTGGTATTGTAGAGGCTTGGCCCCACTATTGTAAAGTACACTGACAGATCATCTTTGATACTTGTGCCTCCAACTATAGTCCTAATACACCATTGATCTTAATTGATGAGATAAACAGGTGCTTTGTATCAGTCACTAAGTGGCAGACTAGATGATATAGAAAGTAAAAGACATTAACCTTCGATTTAACAACAAGCATGCATTTTCATAAAAATCAAACAAGTTCTACTCACAGATGATATTGCTAAATTACATGCGAGGATTATTTGATTTTCTGAGGATTGTGAATTTAAATATTTGTCACTTAGTAATGTAAACGAAAGTAAGATAAGGATAAGATAACTTAGGTAGAAAAGGGATTCCTTCATGCAAGGTGGACCACCGCCACCCCGCTAATTTTGGTGTGTGGGTGGGGGAGAAGTACAGTAAAACCCCATTTACTTGAACTCGTGGGGACCTGATCAATAGTTCAAGGAATACATGATATTCAAGTAATCTGAGGTTGTTTGAATATGTAAGAACTAAGACCAAACAAACTGCTCCATGAATGAAGGGTATTCGAGTAAAAGTGGGGTTTTACTGTATTACAATAACATAAACTATAAACTTAATATACAAGAAGACCCTATATGCAAAGTGGACTATCCCATACTTTTTGGGGAGGGGTTGGGGAGTTGGGTGGATCTACCTCCCCACCCCAACCTCTCCCTATGACCTGAGCAAACCAAGGAAACATTATACATAATACGAAATTTCACAAAATTTTTAATTGCAATTCAAAACATCTCCATTGAATATATAGAACTTTCTGCTTAGTATACATTGCAATGAATTACACAGCACTTGATGCTTCTGGTGTAGTAAGCTACGGAGGGGGGAGGGTGAGACAGAAGAACAACAGCTGGGGGGAGGGAGGGGGAGACAGCCTGTACTCCTACTGTATTGTGGGGGAGGGGGGGAGACAGCCTGTACTATTACTGTATTGATCATCTCTCCACCACTGGTAATGTCCCCCACTTTGTATGTATATTGATGATCAGTGTAATTTGAGGAGGTTTTGTGTATAAAAGTCCTCTATTTACATGGGGACACTGCTGGTTACCAGCGTGACATGTTTGTAGACTCTACAAGGGTCAGACAACTCTGAATCATTTAATGACTGATACCACTGCTCCGTTATCTGATGTGAACGCCACTATACTCAAACAGTACCATACAAATGTAGAGCCAATGTCTTAATGTTGTATAGGTGGGTTGATCAGTTGGGCACTTCACGCTGAAGGTGGATACCTAAAGGTATGCAGAGCGATTGGTATCAAAAATGGAAATATAATAAACGTGGAGTTCCAATATCACAACACGATCAGGCGTTACCAGTTGGTAGTTATTTTCTTGTCGACTAGTTTCGACTCTTTAAGCAGGTCTTTATCAGGTTGTAAACAGTAACTTATTTGGATCAGCCTTGGGTTTTTATGTAGGATAAAACCATAGAACCTGAAGAAAACCTATGGTCGGGCAGGTGAAACCCATACCTTTTCTTATTTGACATGAAAACTGCTGTCTTGGTGAAAGAAAGTAGTTTGCCATCCTGGCACCATGTTGTTTTGACAATGTATATCAATCTATATCTGTACCAACCGGCCACCATGTTGTTTTGACAATGTATATCAATATATATCTGTACCATCCGGCCACCATGTTGTTTTGACAATGTATATCAATATATATCTGTACCACCCAGCCACCATGTTGTTTTGACAATGTATATCAATATACATCTGTACCACCCACCCACCATGTTGTTTTGACATGGTATATCAATATACATCTGTACCACCCGGCCAACATGTTGTTTTGACAATGTATATCAATCTACATCTGTACCACCCGGCCACCATGTTGTTTTGACAATGTATATCAATATATATCTGTACCACTCGGCCACCATGTTGTTTTGACAATGTATATCAATATACATCTGTACCACCCAGCCACCACGTTGTTTTGACAATGTATATCAATATATAACTGTACCACCCGGCCACCATGTTGTTTTGACAATGTATATCAATATACATCTGTACCACCCAGCCACCATGTTGTTTTGACAATGTATATCAATATATATCTGTACCACCCGGCCATCATGTTGTTTTGACAATGTATATCAATATATATCTGTACCACCCGGCCAACATGTTGTTTTGACAATGTACATCAATATACATCTACCACCCGGCCACCATGTTGTTTTGACAATGTATATCAATATATATCTGTACCACCCGTCCACCATGTTGTGTTGACAATGTATATCAATATACATCTACCACCCGGCCACCATGTTGTTTTGACAATGTATATCAATCTATATCTGTACCACCCAGCCGCCATGTTGTGTTGACAATGTATATCAATATATATCTGTACCACCCGGCCACCATGTTGATTGACAATGTATATCAATCTATATCTGTACCACCCAGCCGCCATGTTGTGTTGACAATGTATATCAATATATAACTGTACCACCCGGCCACCATGTTGTTTTGACAATGTATATCAATCTATATCTGTACCACCCAGCCGCCATGTTGTGTTGACAATGTATATCAATATATATCTGTACCACCCGGCCACCATGTTGTTTGACAATGTATATCAATATATATCTGTACCACCCGGCCACCATGTTGTTTTGACAATGTATATCAATATATATCTGTACCACCCGGCCACCATGTTGTTTTGACAATGTATATCAATCTATATCTGTACCACCCGGCCAACATGTTGTTTTGACAATGTATATCAATATTTATCTGTAACACCCGGCCACCATGTTGTTTTGACAATGTATATCAATATATATCTGTAACACCCGGCCACCATGTTGTGTTGACAATGTATATCAATATATATCTGTAACACCCGGCCACCATGTTGTTTTGACAATGTATATCAATATATATCTGTACCACCCGGCCACCATGTTGTGTTGACAATGTATATCAATATATATCTGTAACACCCGGCCACCATGTTGTGTTGACAATGTATATCAATATATATCGTACCACCCACCCACCATGTTGTTTTGACAATGTATATTAATATATATCTGTACCACCCGGCCACCATGTTGTTTTGACAATGTATATCAATATATATCTGTACCATCATCACTGTACTGTTTTGTTACTGAAGATTTTTTGAAATCAAACATTTTTGTACATCATCTGAAACAATGAAACTCCATCCTAAAAAGCATTATTTGGGACAGATTTTACTAATTTAAATATCGTATATACATGATAACTGCCTACGATATGTAGAAATAATAACGCCCTACCCATTGTTAGGAAGTAATCCTTAAGGAAAAGTTCAGCTTTATTCTTTTCTGTCGCAATCTCTAAGACTGAAAAATATTCTGCTGCCATCATAATCAGAGACACGATTTACGCATTTTTTGAGGAATGGCGTCATTTAAGACAGATTTAACAGCTGGAGATAATTGAACGGTGCTAAAATATTTGATTACGATCACGGCAGCGCGCGGTGACACACCCTTAAGAGTTCCTCCTACCCAGACAGTGCAATCAGCACGGTGACAGAAGCCATTATCTCTCCTTATGTAACCTGTTGGCTACATCAGGTACGGGATTACACCAGCAAGGACATCGAACGAGGCATACTAACCGGCTAACATGGGTGGTCTGCGCAAAACCCAGTTCTCGATTGATTTACTGTATTTCTGCATTTCAACTTGGATCATTGCCTAGCTTCATTTAATGAGAACAAATAATTTCTAGAAAAGTAAATACGCTGTAAAATTCTAAACAGTACAGAGTGCATACCTTGACCTGCTTTCCTTAACGAGAACATAACATTTCGTGAGTAGACATTTCTAATAGTAATCGTGCCTACAGTAAAGACAGAAACATTTCTGCTGTGGATCAATTTCTATAACCATATTTTTATGTCTACAGCATGTATCCAATTTTATGCCAAGTGTAATACAACTGGAGTGACTGGATGTTTTTTATTGTCTTTGTCCGGATATTAACGCACAAAAATCCATGTGTCGCTATTCCGTATTAATTGACAGAAAAATCGAGAGAACAGTCACTCTTCAGTTGGCATGGGATAGTGTTTGTCTGTACACAAACCCACCATATGGCTTTCTTCAGGGAGACTGGCTTAAACCTGTTTTTGTTTATGAAACATATATCTATCTGGCCACAGAGTCAAGCAGCTTATATCTATCTGGCCACAGAGTCAAGCAGCTAACTCAAATATTTATGATAGCTTTTATATTTATGACAAATGCTTTACCTCACTTTCAGAGCTGTTGGTGATCCACCAAAGTCTTTCCCATGGGGGCAATATCGTCATTATAATGCCCACCAAATGAAATGGGAAGCAAGAAGCCAAGTCAACAGTTAGATATTTTAGGTGTAAGCTTGATAAATAATAGGTGTAAGCTTGATAAATAATAAAGTTAAGAATTTATCAATCTAAGTTAATATATTGTATTTCACAGAGAGTGACTTTTCCATTAGGAAATATGTGGGGATGTGTCTACCAATTAATGACTCATTGACCCCTGAAATTCCATAATGAACTTTTCCAACCTTTGATTTGGAAGCATTTAAATGGGTTCAGGGGTGAATGAGTTTTAATGACTAAATTTTTTTACCAAGTTTTATTTTCAACTTCCTAACTCAAGTTTTTGTTTTGAACTTTGTTGGATTATAACTTCAGTACTATTTACATCTATAGTATGCATTCCACAAGTGAATAAACCTTGTACATAAGAATGAACTTAGGAAATATGTAGGGATGTGTCGACCAATTAATGACTTCATTGATCCCTGAAATTCCATAATGAACTACATTAGAATGAACTTGTGCCAAAGAAAGATGGACCCCACATCTTCCAATATAACCGATCATGCATTGTGCCACATTGTGTACTGTACACATTGATTCCAAGATCTTTTCATGATATCAATTGTTTTATCTTGAAATATTTCTGAAATTTAACAACTCTACTTCTTTAGAAATTGGTTGTCTAGTTAAAGCAATTGTAAATACATATATCAGTTGGGATGGCCTCAAAGGGCTCCTTTTTTTCTACATGGTATATCATAACTCCACATAGTAAGTGATCCCGGAGGTCTATCAATGAGGCAAGGATAAGCTACATACTAGCGATGGGTTTTGATGGTACAGTATAAAGACACACTGGAGCACTGGTTAGTACCAGGATAAGCTACATACTAGCGATGGGTTTTGATGGTACAGTATAACGACACCCTGGAGCACTGGTTTGTACCAGGAATCACGAGGCAAATTTGACGATTTACAGACAACCATTAACACAATTTCACCCCTGAAATTTCATATGAACTATCCCAACCTTTGACATTTGGAAGGGTCCAAATGTTCCTTCAGGGGTGAGCGAGTTAGACAAGATTTCCTTTCACTGCCAGTTGTTTATAATTTATACATATTTATATCTGTTTGTATAGTGATTCTGAAGAGACAATAGATTTTTCTCTACATCTCTTGCTGTGTCTAAAAGCACAATCTAGGACATGCATAACCAATTTTATCATTTAAGTCTTTCACCCAGAAGATGTATTTGAACTCTTCCAATTCAAAGGTTGGGATAGTTCATTATGATATTTCGGGGTTGAATGAGTTAAATAAATATGTCTTTCTTTTGGTGATAATGGTTCATGGCAATGTCATAAAGGGCACCTAGGGACCAATGTAATGATTCCTTTGAGATGCTTCTTAATTGAAATGTCTGCATGTGTTTGCAATGGGTCAAAGATATGCCATTCCACTTAATTCAAAAATTACAGAATAGTCTGTCTTGAAAATTCTTTGCAGTTTGAAAGATTTCATCAGTCGGGTGTGTCAATCCAGATTTACTGCAATGTATTATTCATACACTGATGCGTCTCTAAATTCAATTTAACCACCCGCTACCAACAATATCAAGTTGGGCGTATGAAGTTTTAAACCGATTACCTACACAAATCCGTAAATCCATTGCCAATTCAATTATAAGAATTACTCAATCTTCCAAAATATTCTGATCATATTTCATTTCCCAGTCCGCTTCAGTTTTTTGTTTCTACGTGTTAGAAGACGGAAAGGATTATATTATCAGGCCCCCAGGACTGTTGATACTAAAATCTACCGTTCTCCACTGTCCTCTGTCGTACAGCTGGAGTTCGGCGACACATGTGACGCGGGCTATAGTGTGTCCCCTTGCTACTATCAAACACTAACCTATGGCCATTGTGTTAGGAAATGTGATTTCGTACCAGAAATATAAACCATCCCCTGGGTTATCAAAGTAACCACTATACCAGTACCCTGGTTGTAAATTGGTCCAAGGTTGTCCTCCGAGAGCTGGCCTCAATTGTTTAGAGCTCTGATGGTGTAGGTCTTCTGTACACTCGAAAACATTGAAAGAAGCAATAAACCTTGGAGTTACTTTTGTAAAACAAAGTTGAGTGATTGAAAAAACATTTGTAAGCCAACATCTTCACATAACCTTTTCTGTTCAAAACACAATTTTCATATCTTATTATATTGGATATTTCTTGAAGATAATTAATTTGTATGAGTTATCCCCCTTTTCACCACCCCCAACCCCTTTTTTTATCGTGACTTTCATTTCAATCTATCTCTTCGCAAATAAAAAGCAAAATTGATAAAAAAAAGTCATTCTGAGAAAGACGACCAGATTATATTTACATTCAGACGAGATTCCCAGTAAAAAATAAATCTGCCCTATCCTTGGCCTTCAATCCATGCCTACCCTTCTTATCTCTATTCCTGTCTGCCATGTCTTGGATGCTAATTGGCCCATACAATAAACCCGTAAAACACATGTGACCAGTGTCAGCTAATCCCCATTGACTAGGTCACAATTATGCCGTCAACAAAAACACGAAGATGTAAGTACACTCATAAAACCTGATGTCATTGATTTTCTCTTCCCCGGCGGGTGGCATTCCTTTAACCTTAACAACTGGGATGGATGCGGATTCTTCAGTCCAATTAAATAGATTTTTTTTTACTTTCTCAGTGACGGTGTGGAGCATTCCACTTGTTAAATTCAAACCTGCTTTCTGATAAAGCAGCTAACGCCCGTGTTCGTATAAAATGGAATAACAAGTTTTTTCGATGAAATTCAATCTTTTACCCCTAACCAATAAAGCAAGAATGCAACTAGTTTTTTGTCTTAAATACCAAATTTCACCCCAAAAAATTGTTTAAGTCACAAACAATTAAATCTAGAATGAGACCCACAAGACTTGCGATTAATTAAATCAAAATTCTGTTATATCAAGCTTTGAAATATAAATGTTTGGATGAAGCAAAAACTTAGAATTCCTTCAATGTTTGTATGGAATTTAATGGAATGTGAAGAAATATGTTTCCGCCTACATACGTATCAAACATAATTAAAACCATTAATGATTTAATTACATTTTAAAATACACTGAACATGTAAGAACCTTGGGTGAAACAGTCTTTATTCAATGATAAGAGCACTATTTCAATCCCCAGTGGGTGCCATTCACAAGGAGACACAAGAATGCAGCTTCCAGATTTTAGGATGCCAGTACCTTCTGTTGCCTAGTGATCTTAATTTCAAATTCCATGATAACGTGATTTCAAATTGACCTCTAAAAGTACAAATTATTGATCTGTTTAATGTTATGGTGAAATTTAAATAAATTTTTCAATTTTTTGTATTATTTTTTTACCTTGGCAAATTGTAAATGACTTTAGAAAATCGAAAGTGACCTTGGCAAATTGTAAAAGACCTTAGTTTTATTTTATACTCAATATACAAATGTAAGTACAGGACTAAGATAACTGACCTTGGCAACACAGATGACTAATTGCGAAACTTATTCACTGTACAGTTTCTTAGCTATTTGTTCAAACTTGGAAGGGTTTTAACCTCAAAAGAAAGGAAAATATTCCCTATTCTAACCAAAAGATAAATAATCCACATACTGTGTCTGATGTTGCTTTGCAAATCTTGTATTAAAAGACCATTCAGCGATGGAAAGGACAAAAAGGGCCTTCCTCTGGGAGTACGACACATTTTCTTGGCGCATTCTAAGGACCGATATTTCAGGCTGACACCAGGGGAAGTAGAACATAATGCAGCCTTTATATGACCACACAGCTACATATGATTGAGTGGGTTTGACCATCCCAACTGACCGGAATCACATCACATTGACATTTGTCATTAACCCATAAATAAACACCTCCTCCCGGAGGAGCTGACCCACACGAAGCTGACACAATGTCATATTTAAGCCAAGAATGACCCAGTCCCAAAACCACTTTAATAAAGCAAAGTGATACATCCATTTAATTATAACCAGACAGGCAAATGTCCGTGTCCAAAATGGCGTCCAGCCAATGCTCTCCAGACTTACAAAATCCTCAAAGACTAACAAAATCCTCAAAGCCATCAAATAAGTTCCAAGGACATAATTTTACCGGAATTTCTAGAGAATACCCAATATAAAGCATCTGTTTGCTTAACATTACTTTTGAACCCCTAGAGGGTAAACTCTTGTTCTGTGATCGCTATGGTTACCAAACATGAATACCTTTAACTCAGCCCACTTAACTACTTCTACTACATGGTTGACGTCAGAAATTTTGTATGTCAACCATTCTTCAGATCTGTCATGGAACAACCTATGAATAAATCTCTTGATATCCGCTTTTTAAAAAGGAACAAATTAACTGTCTGTTCAACAGTACAATCACATCCAATCTAAAAATCTCATGCGGAATGAAATATTTTCTGTTGAATTAACAGTACAAGAATTTCCATTCCTATAAACATTTCCAGCTTCCCAACAAAGCATATTTTCTGATGATCGAAGCCCTGTCTATTGGACAACAGCACACAAGGCAGTTATCAAGATTTGTATAATCTGGAGGAATGATCCGATTCATCACCACAATCAGCCAGAGAGTTTGTTGTGAACTATTTACCAAATAAATCGTTCCTCGTGGCGCTGAACACCTGATGAGGCAATAAACATCTCCGCTTCATCTCCTCCAATGACCAATAAAGTGACAATCCCCGATTTTGTCCGGGACCTTCCCAGGTACCTGTTGCCCCCGGAGACATCAAATGTATCGTTACAATCAATAGCTGGTTTAGTCCACGTAGACATTTGTAGGGACGACAGGAGGCTCGGTGTGAGTGGGTGTTTAGCACCGTTTATATTGTAAGGGAGGGAAATGAGACGCCCAACATACCTACCTTGCCCGAAGCCTTCGGAATCAAAGCGCTAGAGAACAATTGTTCACCAGTAATTATAGATTGGAAGTGTCACCCCTAGGGGGCCAGGTCGGCTGTGAGAGTTCTGTCAGCCCCAATATAGCACAGAAACTGTCATCAAGCTCAAGTGAGCCGATCAATTTGCTGTAAAGCTGGAAAAATGTTAACTCGAGCCAGAATCAGTCTATTTTTCGTACCAAAATTCAAGCACTTTGTTTCTCGATTTTCCAGATCTGCATATTTGTTCAACCCAAGATCGTGGAACACCTGGTCTTATTCTCTTGTACTTTTACTCCATCTAAATCTTTCCTTTGTTTCTATTAAGCCTCTAGTTTAATCAATTTTGAGTTAAGATTATGGTTTTGTTGACGCTTTGATATTCCGATTTTATTTTCTTGTGCAAACTTACAGGAAAAAAAGGTTTAATATTTATTATAAAAAAAATCACTGCAATCTGGATTTTTGAAAAAATGTGTCCTTTCTTTATTTAATCTTTATATAAATTTGAGAAAGAATTGCATGTTTACAGATAAAACACATTCTGGTAAGATATAAATTAATTGAGCTTTGTGTAAACATAGCTGAAAGCATATTGCAAGCCAGCTCCAAGCAATGTTGTTGATATGAAATTCCCACTACACAAGGTGAAAATCAATTTCATTAATTAATTTATTTAACTGTTTGGAACCCCATTGACAGTTAACATAGTACTCAAGTTGTTGACCTGGAAAGCAAGGTGCCCAAGAGATAGTTCTTAGCAACGAACCTGTGGATTTATAATTGGTGTCGTCAAATCAATTTTGTTCACACTTGAATTATTTCAGAACAATTCTAAAACTATCCTAGTAACAGGAGACGAATATGATGTCAAGGTGGTTAAATATCCTTCCCATCCTTTATCCTAACTAACCGTCCTAATTACTGGTATGTGAAGAACTGAATAATGAATAAGTGACAACTCGTTAATATTAAAACTTAGTGGGGTCATAAACCATGTTTAACTTTTAATGAAGTTAAATTAATTCGTAAAGGTCATGATCAAACCATAGGTCATAGGTCATGATCACAGGTAATCAGGTCATAGGTCATGACAAGAAATAGGTCATATAGGTCACAATCGATAAGAGTCTATAGTCTTGATCAAGTATTGGGTCACAGATAGCGTTTGGAAATCTGTTTTTAAAGTTCAATTGATCTGATTTATCAATAATCAATTAAGTAATTGGTTACATAAACAATGAATTTTGTATTTTGCCTTTAAAGACACTGCATTCAACATACTCCATGTCATGAATTGGCCTAAAAAATAGCGCGTGATATTACTATACAATAGAAATATAACTTTAAAATTGTTTATAGTTATAAAATTTATCTTTTGATAGCTCCTAAGCAATAATAAATCTAACTTAGTTGGTTAATTTTGAACAAATTGCCTTGTTCCATGCATGTCCGATTATTCCATCTTTAGAAATTCTAATCGATGATCACATTGTAAGAGGGTCAATTACTGATTAATCAATTAAATCCGATCATGGCCACATCACTAGTCACAGGACCTCCGCCCGTGTTCTTTCACAGGTCCTCCGCCCGTGTTCTGATTATTGTGTTTTATAGTAATTAGGAAATATTTATTTTTTTACACTGAATTTCAGCTAGTAATGTTGACGTCTTAGAGAAGTCTAAGATCGCCATTGTTTGAGGGCCATTATATACCTCAGCAATATTCTTCTCTGCTACCACACCCTTATTAAAGGACAAGAGAATTTCTATACTACATCAACGAGTTTCTTTTTTGTACGGGATTAGCATTAATGCCTACAATGCTGTCAGCTTACTCCCTTTCCTTCTGTCAAAGCTCACTGGAAGTTCTCCAGTATGCCAGTTTGTCATTAGGTTTTGTGGAGAAAGGCATTAAGTTCCGATGTAAATGTATTGCATGTTGATCAGGACAGATGATTTCTGATCCACGCGGTAACCTTGGCAACGCTGCGCATTGTAGATCTGGGGGTGAAGTAAAATAAGAAAACACATCAAGGAAGCCTGTATATGTTCCTCAAAGGACTACTCTTTGAAGAATTCACATGTCAGTATTATTCCGATTCGTAAATATACCTAATGTATTTCGTACTGAAAACTGAACTCTGTCAGGCTTGACAGAGGACATAAATGGGAAAAAAATAAATTCCTCCTTTGTTTTTTTTTTTAAGCATTTTCATTTCTGCAAGAAAAAAAGACTTCTAATGTACTGAAATACTGTTAGAATGTCAAGCCGAGTCGAGGACATACAGAACCTGTGACAGATATTCTTAATTTCATCGCAAGCAGATGACTGATCTAACACTTTAACACAGTCACGATTTTATTATTCTCTCCGCTTAACCTAGAAGTAAACTAATAACTTTGTCTCGAGGAAGGAAATGGGATCTTTAATTAGTTGCCAATTTCTAAAGTTTTGAAGGTTTTATATTTGCGTCAGCAACACTTGTGTTTCCCGAAATAGCATCTGAGATGAGATTTTCTTTGACTTTACAACCTGCCTGGTTGCTCTGAACTTTTATCTATTGCGGAGAAGTGGGTCAAATTTGATTACAACATGGGGGCATGGAAGATCAAACAAGTCTGTTCAAGTATACATGCTACTGTGACAGGAACTTCATTTCCAAACGAGTTCCACACTAGGTAAACCTATAAATGATCCACACTAGGTAAACCTATAAATGATCGATAGAGTTCTCTTTATACTGGATTGATTTTTGGTTTATTTTGTTTTATGTCCTATTAACGGCCAGGGTCATTTATGGATGTGCCAGGTTTTGGAGGTGAAGGAAAGCCGGAGTACCCGGTGAAAAACTACCGACCTACTGTCAGTATCTGGCAACAGCCCCATGTGGGATTCAAACTCGCAACCCAGAGATGGAGGACTAGTGGTAGAATGTCGTAACACCTTAACTACTCGGCCACCGCGGCCCAGAGGTGGAAAGCTAGTGGTAGAATATCGTAACCACTGCGGCCCTATACTTGATTGATAGGTTGTGACAGATCTACTTTTTGTCCAGAATACTACATTGGTAACATATAGGTATTGATGAATATTTTTGTTTGCTTATTAAATGAAGAAATTCATTTAGATAAACCTAACATATATACAAACATAATGATAATGGTAGAATATTTAACCTTGATATTCAAATCAAAATTATTTCTCAATGGATGTATCAGCCTTGTTATATCACTTATGACAACAAGTTATCATATCTTGAAAGATATTCTGTAAATATAATGATGTCAATCTTGTAACAGATAATGCCCTTTCAGATTTTAAAGGGACATAACTCTTACACAAACAGGAGTATGATACATTACTACCTCAATTTTACGAAGTTCACTTTCAAAAATTTCAGACTAAATTTACACTTACAAATTTTAGAATTAAAAACAAGACTTGAACATGTAAGGGATTTCACTAGAAAGAATTGATTTACCAGATATGATGAATGTAATCTGATAGTGCTATTCCAAATGATCCTATATCACACTGTATATAACTACAGTGTGTTCTGAATACTTAAGATAATGTAATGGGTAGAATTAACTGGTTTAATGTATTCAGAATCTGGAATGTAGAAATACAAATAAACTTTATTTTTTTGTGGCATAAATGAAATCTATTTTGTATCAATGTGATCCTTCGATTTATTTGAGGAAGGATATTCTACATAAGAATTATTCAACATTTAACATTTGTTTTATAGATAACACCAAAATATATCGTTAAAATGCTGTGCAACATTGATGGTTAGTGTCCATTTTTATTTCTTTTTTACTCCACTTCGAGTTTGGATCAGACTTTTGTTGATGCTTCAGTATTTTCTGATTTTTTTTTATCACGGACCATTTGACATCAATCATTCAGAGATGAAAACATCAGTCTTTTCTGATTTTTTTTTATCACGGACCATTTGACATCAATCATTCAGAGATGAAAACAGCCAATTGTGAAAAAGAAGGAAGCACCCATTTTAATGGAATTTAATGGGAAATTTGAAGAATCAACATTACAGCAAAATTATCAGAAAGGAGGAATTTCTCCTTTTGGAGGAGGATTTCCATCCCTGATAATTACAAATCATTACACTTTAAATTAACTGCTAATTTACACATCCAGAAACAAAATTATCAGTTTATTAGGGACATACTGTACAAATTTCAACTTAACCCAACAAATGTCAACAACTGCCAACGGTGATAATTGGTGTGTAATCAATACAAAGCATCTACAAACTCTACACCACATTAACCATTCAGTGCGATGCTGTCTCCCCCTTCCTAAATTATAAACACGGCCAAGTGTATCTTAATAACCTGTCCATCAAATATTCATAATTTCTGTCACAAAAACAATTAAAAGTAAAAAAGAAATTGGACGCCATATTGATCACGGCAATGAATTAACAATGACTTTGTTAGTCCTCTCCACCTCTGCGACTCTCTCTTGTAGTCTGTACACAATCAATTTCCAACAGACTCGGTTGTCACTCTGGCACAAGTCTAGCACAGTATTCTCCCTTTGTTATTAGTAAACACTCTAGACAGGTACAGTACAACTTGTCTAAACTGGTCCCTGTCTAAGCTGAATCCCTGTCTATTCCGGCATTTCCCTCTAAACTCAAATCAAACGTCTACAAACCGGACAGCTATGTAAACTGACCAAACAGTTTGGTCTCCATTACATCTGCTGTACACACTACCTTGTTTGACTGATATTGGGAATCAACACACCAATATCAAAATTACAAAAATCTGTTATTTAACTGAATGTTTGCAAATAATCTGAATTTTTTCAAAGAGTTTAGATGTGTCTTTAACGGTGAATGAATTAACTCATTAACCCCTGTAGACACATTTGAAACGTTCCGACTGAAAGGTTGGAATAGTTCATTATGAAATTCCAGGGGTGTATATTAGTGAAGTCTAATGTTGACACATCAGTTAGTGTTATGTAGACTACAGGTTTGTTTGTCATGTTTGATACAGTGTATATGGTTAGGTCCCGATGATATTGATGATATCGGACATCTTTATAAACTGGTTGTTCATAACACATCAGCACTTTTGGGCACCACATCTCTGGGTTAAATGATTGTCTACAATGTATGACAAAATTCTCAAGACCTTAATAGGACCATTTATAGCTGGAGGATGAGTTATGGATGGCTGTGCAACACATAAAACAAAGTTTACATGTACAAAAGTTGATAAGTTGGTTTCTCTTGAAGTGGGGCAATAAATGTCTGTGTGGTTAAGGCGATTGGCTATAATCAGAAATATTTCATCACTCATTTGTGGCTACAATAGGGCAATCCCCAGATACTGGCCACAGGTCAGTGGTTTGACTTCAGGTACTCTGGCTTCCCTCCATCAATTTAGCCTGGCATGTCCTTCACTGACCAAACTAACCAAACTGAATTCTAACATATACGGCTAATATTCAAGTATGTTGACTGTGGGTCATCCATTGACCTTTTATTTTCATGAACTGTGCAACAGACAAACGTGTCTGCCCCCACAACATGCAGTGCCTTACTTCCTGAATGATTTGTAGCATTAAACCTATTGTCCATATTAAGTTTGATTTATCTTCCTTGAAGTCCAGCCTAGCTATATTCCTCAGACTTTTATACAAGATTATGTTATATCCCCCTTCCAATGTGAAATTATCTCAACTTACACCTCACAGCATGGCAAAATTTCAGTGAAGCATATACACTATCCAATCTTCCAAACATCCTACGTGAAGGTAAATTTATCTGACTTATCTCATCTTACAAGTTCTGACATGGCAAAACAGCATTAATTTTCCAAACTTTCAATGTGAATTTTTCAAACTTTCAATGTGAAGTTATAGTTATCTCCCCTTAAAAGTCCCGACATTGTAAAACTTCATTAAGCATTTACTTTCAAAACTTTCCATGTAAAGTAACAGTTATCTCCCCCTTAGAAGTCCTGACATGGTGAAACTTCAAGGAGGTATACTTTCAATGTGAAGGTAGTTAACTCCCAAAGTCCTGACATGGTAAACTTTCACTGAAGTGCACAGTATCCAATTTTTCAAACTTCCAATGTAAATTTATAATTATCTCCCTAACAAGTCTGATATAGGGAAGATGAACACGGCAATCCACCAAACTCCATCGTTTGTCTGGGAGGTTCAGGAGGTACAGCTGCACAAGTCTGAGTTATATGAAGCATACACATTTTCTCGACACTTCGGTCGATTACGTCTACATTGTTATCTCCTCTCTGTCCTGCGTCGCATCACCAACCATCAATTCTGTCAGAAGGGCAGGTTTCATTCCAAATACATGCCACATAATCATCAACTCTCCAGCCAATTGATGACAAATTGATTTCAGCACAAGATTGGTGACGCGACAATATTGCTTGATTATTAATTACGACCCTTCGTACAGACACTGCTGGTTATGACGTAAAAAAACCACAAGTGAAATAATGACGACGGACATACTCTGGAGAACTCATCATGTACGGAATGATGATATATTTTGGATTGCTACAGAAACCACTGGCAATGCTGTCATAGAACAAACCATGACATGATTATTCTACAGTATATATTTGGACTTCATATACCAGCACAATTTTTCCCTTTTACAATTCATTGTCATAACTTGATGCCTCTCATTTCCAATTTCTTAATAGATCTTCATCATATAAAGGGTCTGAGAATGAGTTTGTATTTCCTCCTGATCTAAGGTCAACAAAAAGGTCCCTCATGTTGTCAATCTATTCACTACAGTTGAGTTTTCAAACCCCGAAGGATAGGTGTTTTGGTCCTGCAGTTGTTTGACATACAGTAAATCCCACTCTCTTTAATTTGTGGGGACCTGATCAATAGTTGGGGGAATACATGGTATTGATGAATAAGGTATATTTCGACTAAACCGGGTTCAAGTAAGTGGGGTTTTACAAGAACAAAAATTTCTTTTACAAAATAATTGAGACACCATGTATTGTGCGAACCTGTCGAAAGAAACTTTTACAAACTTTCTTTAATCCTTTCACTACTATAAACCATAACTGACTAGCCCAGATCAATGTGTGGTTGGGTTTACTTATGTCACATAGGGCGAAAGAAATATTTGGTTTGGTTTATTTAGTTTTACGTCTGTTTTAACAGCCAAGATCATTTAAGGACGAGCCAGATTTTTGGAGGTGGAGGAAAGCCAGAGTACCTGGAGAAAAACCATTGGTCAGTACCTCGCAACTGCCCTACATGGGTTTTGAACTCACAACCCAGAAATGGAAGGCTAGTGCTAGAATGTCGGAACACCTTAACCACTCGGCCACAACGACCCCTATGTGAAAGGAATAAAGGAACGAATTGCTGATCTGGATTTAGACCTATTGAATTTTTTTTCTGACTTATTTCAGAAACAGACTTTAACTATCACTGGGATATAATGAAAAAGTAGACCAATTCAATGAAATGATAATTAACTTCCCCCATCAGCAATAAAACAAAAATCAATTAAGTGATTAGTTTTATTTATTTCTGCTCGAATCCTCTCCATAGAATAGCAACATGCTGTAACATGGTGGATGATCGCGCTGATGACATACATTAAAACAGTTGTGTAAACGGTACACCCTAACACATCCGCATAAAACATAATGGCGTTCCCAATTTGTGAAGTTTATTTCACAGCTTCCATATCCACCAGCCCTAGTTGAATTGTCGCATCGTTAAAGCAATTTAACCTCCAGTAACAGTTGTTGATGTGGCGCTACACAAAATTTCACCAACATTTGTAGCGTACATGCTAATAAAACCCATGGCTACCCAAGGCAGATTAATGTGAATGTGTGGCAAATTTCGCCGTTTATTCTGTATGCATGTTTTATAAACTGGAGAGGCGGGCTTTTGCTTGTTGTCTGGTTGCCACTGTATTAATGTCACATTGACATTCACGCATGTCATCGTCGCTGGCAGGGGCTGATAACCCGACACAGGAAATTTACATGTACCTGCGATAAAATGTGGATTCTCCATCTACGAGATCGGAGTATAATCTATCTAATATGCATATAGAAACCGTTAAATTGTGATGCTGCGCTAATCATATACGGTCCCAATAGTAAGAGTGCAATACAATTTTCCAGGGCTCTACCGATTGAGTGACGACACAGCACTGTCGTAATACATATCAGGAAGGCACACTGCAGTGTTTACCTAACAATTACTGACAATAAAATGGACTGTCACACAAAGCCATGACATTCCTCTTGAACCGGTTGTCGTGTGCCACTGGGCATCAGTGAATACAACGGCCTACCCCTGCTGTTTAAAAATGCATTGCTAGCCAAGCGTGCCTAATGAAAATTGATAAACTTTGAAGTACCAAGATTCAACGCGAGAGCAGGCTCGCTATGGATTTCCACAGTCCTATAGTTTGAAACCATAATTATAAAACAGGACGTGAACGCGACGTTGTGAGTCCACAGTTACTACCGAAAAATGGCCAAGTGCATACAGCTCATCTGAGATGGCTTAGACTGACAAACTGACACATTCATGGATTATTCTTCGCACCTTTAGTGATGGCTATTGATTTTGGTGGATGACAGAGGTGAAGAAATCAATCCCCACGGACAAGTCTTTTTAACAGTCCGTTTTTTTCCCCAGCAATTGCCAACTTTTGAAACATGTTTCGCGTGATTAACCAGAGAGAGGTGAGTTGGCTCATACCACAGCTTTTTAAAACTTTCTATATATTGGGGGAAGGTAATGAAAAATTCAAAGCTTGGCTCAAATGAAGCCACATGAAACTGGTATGCTTTAATTCGTTAAAATATGACAAAAAACTTAAAAAAGTTGGGTTTTACATTCAATTTGAAAACTTGAAAATCACATGCTCTCACGTAAATTTGAAATCTGTTCAAATCAAAGTTGAACACGGAACTAACTAGAAGTCTCATGAAATCGAGTCCATTTAAAACTTTCAAGTTCACCCAAGATCAATGTTAACAAAACGCTTAAAAGATAAAAGAAGTTAAAAGCTGAGCAATAATCAACAAATTAAAAGCTTGATGAGCATACATCAAAATAATTAAATAGAAGGTATAAAATGATGTTCTCATAAAAAATTCATGAGCTAATTAAGAGATAAAAACACTTCAAACTTTAAAATTTGAATGTTTGTCTCACATTTAATATTAAATGATTGACTTTAATTGTGAGTGCATGCAAGAACAAACATCCAGTAAGAACAACCATTTAGTCGGACATAATTATCCGACATGTCTTTCAAAATTTCTTTCTGCTATTTCAACGAAAATTACTCTTCCCCTTGTTCTGTATAAAATGTTGACTTCCTTGAGTTGTTGTTTTTTTTTTTCGACTGTATTTCCATGAAAAGATAATGTCTGTGGTGCAAGTAGCAATAGTTCACATGCTCTTTAAGAGTCTATTCATTGGACGATAGGAAACCAGCACTAATCTGTTCCGACCAATCAGCAATGGTGTCAAACCAAATCAACCAACATTTCCCACATCGACATAACATAGTGTCTATCTTAAAAAAACCTGGGGATTTCTCCAATGGCCAGCAATGTGCCCTTCTCCGTCTCCAAACATCAGGTCGGAATTTGTCGTCATTGACATCGAGGGATTTCGCGTGACCTCACTGTTTGAGTAAACTAGCATGTTATAACCAAGTTACTCGACACTATAGCTAACATACAGGAGCTCATCCCATAAACTTAAAAACATAGAACAGATAAACAGCTTGTAGGAAAACGAATTACAGAACATACAAGAGGTATGACTCGAGAACGAGGGGAAAGAAAGATTCAGTTTTGATAAATTCACGAAATAAATGTAAGGTAAGGTCAAAGAGGAGACATCACGGAGGCTGATAAAAAAAGGACTTGCTTTTTTTTTTGTACTTTCCAAATATCAAGATTCGTTGTGCATGAAATGTTAAGATCGACAATTATGTCCATTTTCATGACGCCCAATTTCAAACTTCTCGCCAAGATCTTTATCTCCAAGAGCACAAGATCAAGGCAGATCTATTTGATGCATGAAGTCCATAGATCTACATATGCTGGTGATCTATTTGTGGTCACCTTGGGGGAGAAGTGTATCCCTTAATAACATCCTCTAGCCTCAGAAATCTGGTAAGAAGAGCAATGAAAGGTCTGCAGAAACAGAGTACAAGATCGAATTGTACAAGAAATATGTAAAAGCTTTGCATTTGCAGATTTAGGTCTCCGAGACAAGACATCCAATTCTTTTAAAACTTGTACATTGTATACAGTTTTCATGTTCTAGAATATCTGAATCAGCAAGTGATTCTTTTCACCAAGAGTAGAACTCAGGTGAAGTCATAAACACAAATATTATTTATCATACACCTATACACTGCAGGTTACAATTTTATGTTAAGCACAGGTATGTTCCGGTACTGATTTATTTGAAAATCTACAAATGCAACCTATGATTTCATACATGCAATAAAAAAAACTTTGAAAAATTTCACTTCCCCAACAGAAATTATACTGGTTCTAAGTATTAAACATTAAACTCATTTTCAATCGGTGGTTATATAATCGTTCAGTAGTGCTAGATTAATTCTAGTCACTAAAAGCTTCATATTTACACAGCTAAGTAGACTGGATCAATCCTGGTAAAGGTTAATATTTATTTTACAACATTTTATGAAAAAAGGTTTGATGAACTCATCAATTATGGCAGCCATTACATAGTAGTGATCACAAAAGCAACCTTTTATTTCCAAATCTGGGTTGTGTATCAAACAACTGGTTCTTGGATAGTCGTGTATGTGCTACCTCTTACTGCATAACTATGGGAAAGGTTCTCATTCCAAGGACAAAACAACCAACGTGTCTATGTAGCTTCCCTTGTCTACAGCCAGAATTATAAGACTCTTGTAGTTCTGTGTCCAATACAAGCTTGTTTTGGAGCAAGATTTTTTTTTAGTAATGTCAACCACGGATTTACTTTCTTCTTCAAAATACTTCCGTAATGTCAACCAAGAATTTGCCGCCTAAAAGAAATTTAGGTAATGTTGACCTAGAAGTTTCTTCCTGTTTCAAAAAAAAAACATGAGTTTCACAAACAAACAGTTCAAAATCAGACGTTAAAGTATTGGTAATGTGAGACGAAGTGATCTCATGAATCCGATATAAAATACGCTCGAGTACCATTCTTAAGTGTCTGCTTTCCTTTCAAATTGAAAACTTCCTAAATCGTCAAATTTTACATTGAAATTATGAACATTGCGATGCATCAATACTACACTGGTTTAAAATTACAACTTTGTTCTGAAGTGACTGCTCTACGTTAAAATTAAAATTTATAGTAAATAAGTCAAATTTTATATTGCGACTCAGTGATATTGGACCAGTATAAAATTTCGACTTCCGAAAGCTGTCAACTCCCCTGCATTGAAAGCTGACCTACATAATGCTTGAAAGCTGAGGAAGCTGCATGAAAAATTTACATAATTCTGTATATATACACAAATCTAACACATGCGAACCTAGACACTCAATTTCAATATGACGATAATAACCAGGGCGTAGTCAGCCAAGCGTAGCCACAGGAGGATGAGGCATGCTATACAAACGGCCAACTTTGTTGCTTATTCATGACATTTCTCTCCAGTGACTGGGTAGAAATGGAAACGCCACCAGTCAAGCATGTCCAATCAATACTGGAGATGGTTATTCTGATACCCAAACACAGGACACTCGGTGGGATATCCAATGGATATAATTATACCCACAACAAATGCATTATTCCCGTAATAACTGTCTCCAACATTGTTTACTCTCGGGGGAATGCACATAAATTTTAGAGTCCCGTTGATTCTACAAATATTGGCAAAGTTTCATCATGCTCTTAATGGACTAAAAACCTTTCATTTCCTTTTTTAGCAAACATTTAAACATGGTTAATATATAAACAGCTGAAAATAAGTCGGAAATTGTGCAAATGATGTAGAAAACAAGAAAGTTTTTATGGAATATTTAAGCGCAAGGTTAAAGTACTCCACATTATCTCCATCACTTAGTAGGTAATGTTCCGGGTCGGAATCCTACTGGGGTTTCACAATGATGTCATCATTGGTCAATAAATCATATTAACTTTACTTAAAACACCAATTATGATGCATGCCTTTCCAACTTATATTAATCCTTTGTTGGAAATATTGGATTTTAAAGACACCCTTTCAGAAACATTTGAACTCTTCTAACCAAATGGTTGGAAAAGCGCATTACTTGAAAAAAATTGGTTGTTTAACATCACTTGAGGAGCTTCTTTTCACTTAATTTTAATAAGGAACAAGAAAGATGGCGGTAAATGTCATGAGTACTGATCATAACAGTGTTTTATATAATTTAGAAAAGAAATAATGTTTTAGTTGTTATAATGGTGTTTGTCAAAATTTCCAAAAGAGCTGTTATTTCGATAAATGTTTCCCAATTTGATCTCAGGGTCGTCTTCCCCAAGACCCCTGATAAAGCCCTGTATGAGGTGACCAGACATATCTGGTGATCCCACATGGTCCGCTAGAAGAACCAATAAATGTTCAAATCCAAAGTTGGTAAAGCTGTGACAATCCATTGGAAGGCAGGAGAAAGACACAAGTAACACAACCTAACCCGTCCCCCTTTTCCCTTTTCTAGAGGAACGGGGTGGAGGGGGCATAAAAAGCTTCAAGATTTCCCTCAAGTTCGGAAACATCGTGAAATAGTTATTCCATATTCATTCTAATACAGACATCCTATCATATAACGAACAAATGATTTATTGCATTCACTTAAATAACATTACAGTCCTCAAAATAAATATACAAATAAATCACAAAGGGGAACGGAGAAACAGAGCTGGGAATCAATTACTAGCAGTGATGAGATGGAAGCTTCAGAACATTTTATCAATTATGATATCATTTACAGCAATATTGAATTAACAGAGATCTATAAAATAAGCCTAGCACTGTGGTAGCCCGTTTATTTATTGAGGATTAATACAGTGCACTGATCAAGCCGAAAATGTCAGCTATAACCAAGCTAGTGTCAGTAGGTGGTCTTGTCATCTCGTCGCTCCCCCGCGTACCAACCAATGCGCTGTCAGCTTTGCCACAAACTCTTATCCTCTCCAAATTACTTTGTTCAGAACACAACGATGCATAATTCTAAACTCTTGTTTCTTGTTGTCTTGGTAAACTAAAGTATGTAACTTGCAAATTAAACAAAGATGTTGAAAAATATTATTTTTCTACTTAAAAAACAAAAAACAAAATAAAGCCTGTCGTAGCTAAGCATGGTGATGTATGCCGTTGACTAAGATCAATACGGTTTCTGTTAGCTAACACAATGTTGCCACCTCTGTCAGATAGGCGGGCCATCATTGTTTACAGTTATCAGCGTTACACGTATTAGATTTAAACCTGTCTCGTACTGTTAATAGATGTCAGAAAGGCTCAGAGTATTATATTCATAGCTTGATGCATGATGACAAAAAAATATATTACATCAATAGCAACTGACAAGAAAAGTCAATAATATCAAATCGCATTTAAATAGGTCAACGTCATAAATTATACTGGAAATAATGACAGGATTTCACCCTGTATTCCCTGCGAATGCAGAAGTGAAAATATCACGAGAACTGGAATTCCGCAGTGCATCAATGTCAAATTAAAACAGTTTCACCGTAGAGAGAAAACCACAATCTACCATGGTGTATAATCCAGAAAACTCAAACCTATTCTGAGGATGAAATAATTTATTTTGAAGTTTCAGGGGTGAATGAGCTGAAATATTTCTGACTTTTTTCACAAAATTTGAAATGCCACTGACCGTAGTTTTCAACATCCTATCATTCATTCTCAAAATAAAGTGCTACAAAACTTACTTGTTGTTTTATGATATCACCCTCTACAGTACAGGCTTTCAGAAATTCTATTTCTTTTATTATGCAAGAAAACTTCTCCTACAATCCCCCCCCCCCCCCCCCCCCAAAAAAAAGTAATTTTCTACTCTACAATTCATTTTCTGATATTTTCAACTCTCTCACCCCTGAAATTGTACGATTTTCTATTCCAACCTTTGAATTGGAAGAGTTTAAATTCATCATTCAGGGGTAAATGGGTTAAAGATATTTTGTTTAATTCTATAGTTGTTATAGAGGTATCCTGTCAATTATTTTTTTCTGATCAATCTTTAGATCAGGTCACCTCAAACACATATACAAGTGACAAAAAATTTAACATTTTCAAGCACTAGTCCAGATAAGCATAATGCAGTGTTTATTATAGCAAATGTATTGAAATTCAAGGACTTTCCACAAGTCCAATCCAAAATTTACTAGTCATGGGCATAAGACTAGTGGCTAAAGTCGCAGACTGAAAGAGGCAATTTGTCATTTGAATGCATGGATTCCATTGTACCAATGCAACAATTTTGTTCACAAATCTTATTCTGCAGAATGGGGAGAACGAGTTTCAAAAGAGTTTACAAATAGTTTGAGAAATCCATGTGCTTAGCATTCTAGAGAATTGGAGAAGTATATGAGCAATTCAAACCACCACAGCATGCAAAATATCCTAATTAATTCAACATTTTCTCCAACACCTTCTTTTAACTCACCTCACCCCTGAAGACACATTTTAACTCTTTCCAACTCAAAAGTTGGAATAGTTCATTATGAAATTTCAGGTGTGAATGGGTTAAATCATTGATAACAAAATGTACACTTTGTGATTGATCCATTTCCCCTAAAACTCCAACAATTGTGGTTTCACAGAAAAATCAATTTTCTTTGTGAGGTTATGACATACATATTTTACCATCTTGTATACAGGTGTATCCTATATTGAACAATAATATGGGAGTTATTTCCCTTCCTCTGTGTCCAGGTCTTGTCGAGAAGTGGGTCATTATCTTGATAAGGTTTAAATCATTGGCTTTGTCTGATCTCCCCATTAAGATATATCTCAGGTGTGACAGTATGGTATAACGATGTCACCAATCACAAATAATTCTATGACAGATTTTCAACTTAATGAAGAACCAGGTCAGTGTACAATTTCCCTGGGGTCTAAAATCCTGAAACCATAGGTTCCTTCCCCCAAATTGCACATATATTTCCTTAAACAGCCCCCTTGACAACAAGCCTCAAAGCCGTGAAACAGCTCAGCCATGTCTGACCTTTTAAAGCTGAAAACCACTACAACAAATTCTGTAGCCATGGTCACCGATCTACTGGAATAGAAACGACAAGATTTCATCTTGAAAGGAACCCTTCATAGTTTGATATTGAAGTGAGACCATTTTAAAGCATAATGGAAAAGAAAACTTTGACATCAAATTTTGAAGAAAAAAAAACAATGACATATTTTCATCATAACATGTGTAACAAGTCATATATATGTTTGCAGCTTCAGTATCAAAAAGTTTGGGAGGGGAGAGGAATTTCTATAAACTTATTCTTGTAGGGAATATTCAGCGAATCAAAGTATCCAAAGAATTGAGGTATTCTTTCATAAAGTATGGACCAATACCCAGGCAGACTATAACAAGAATCAGGACAAAATGGTATCAAAGTACATTTCTTTGGTTTTTCCTACGTATACACAGTAAAACAAGGGAGATAATTATGATACAGTAGACTCCGCTTAATATCACTTCTCATTTGTCCGGGGAAAACATGATATTAACCGTAACATGACATTAAAAGAAAACGTATTTTCTGACATTTTTCAGCCCTCAAAACCGGAAGTGGACTTGGTTAAATGTCGTAGTGCTGTTACTCAACAGAGAAGATTGTTGAATCAAGATATTTTATCACTAACAATGTTTTTTTCACTCCAGTGACAGTATAATCTTTGGTTTTATTCTGGAATGCACTTATTATCATATATATTGTTCGTACGTAATATTATCAGTAGGCTAACTTCACACGAAACCAGGGACGAAACGTACTACGATTGTTTACTGCAGCTGCAGTAGGCCTACTGTAATGATGTAACGTTAGGCATACAAGTGGCTGGTATTCTGCATCAAATTCGTGTTTTGAAATCATGACGCTCCGTAAATATTTACCGTTATCTTGATATGTATACTGGTTTTTCGCTTGTGAAATCTGTTGTTTGTTTAATTTCTTTAGATATTCGCTGCAAGTGCGACATCGTGTTCACAGAGTTTGTCAGTTGTATAGCGCTACCGCGAAATGAACTTTTACCTTTGAAACGTGACGTTTCATTGGATGACCTCTATGCAAATAAAACAACCACGCGATAAGATTTAGTCTCGGCACTTATATCTATTCACCAGCCGGCCTAGAATCACGGCATGTCGGAGTCGTACTTTGGCTATTTAAAAATCATAACAAAGACGATATCTCTGCTTTTTACGTGAACATTAGCTTAAATTAATTAATTGGACACTTATTGTTTAAAAGACACTTTTTATTTTAATTTCAATAAATATTTCGTCATGTTTACGGAAGACCATCCACTTGTAAGCCTTCTTCACGACAACGTGAATTCGATCTAAGACGAGCAGAAATGAAAAATGGAACTCGTGTTAGGAACTCATTAAATCACACATGGCGTTATATAAGATTACAAAAGTATGGGTTCCCTCACCCACAGGTGTAATCTTTGCTCCGGTATGCCGAGTCAATCTATTGTTCGACTAGTACTGCAGTGATCAGGTAGGTGTGAAAGAGACGCAGCTGACCACGGCGTTGTTTACATAGCGATTTCAGGTGTGAAACTCGGGTCCCCGGGGCATTTATATGAAATTATTTCTAACATTAACCTGTAATTTTTGTGTGACAGTGGCCAAAAAAAGTGATATTAACCGAAATCCACCTGGAAACAAGTGATATTAAAAGAATGGCATTACATAGATTATATAGCAGGAAAAACGGTGCATGAAGAAAACGTGATAATAACCGAAAAGTGATATTAACCGACGTGACATTAAGTGGAGTTTACTGTATTACATAATATTTTCGAAAAGATATCAATGTTAAAATTGACAGCTAAGCCGTATATTTATATTTCAATATAAACATCACATGTGAAAGAATCACTTTCCTAAAGCTTAATTTACAAAGGTTATTCCCCTATTTGCGAAAACAAAAATGTTCAGGGGTAATTAGTAATAAAACCCGAACATTTCATTTAATTGTAAGGCATTTTGACCATTTAAACTACCTCCAAAATACAGCGTTTTCTTAATTTATATTTTCTGGTGCAATGGTTAAATGAAGAAACCTTGCATAAGATAATAAACCAAATCTGGATACAAGAAAAGGATTTAGGCTGACAAACCTTTTAGCATCTAAATCTACTAAAGCAAGATGTACATTCAAGCATATTTGGCGAAAAATTTAGAAACTTACTATTCTTGCAACAAAAAGGGACTTGTATGGATCTCCGGTGCTTCCTGGGTTGTTGGAAGGGTCCCCTAGAAACAGAAAATACAACAGTCATAAATATGGCTAAAACAGTAGTTATAACCCCTTCAAATTATTGAAATGATATTAAAATGTTCACCAAGTTCTGCAAAAATATTTATAATTCCATTTCATCAGTTGTACGCCATTAAAAATGTCATCAGTTGTATTACGCCATTAAACATGTCATCAGTTGTACCCCATTAAAGCTGTCATCAGTTGTACCCCATTAAACCTATCATCAGTTGTACCCCATCAAACCTGTCATCAGTTGTACCCCATTAAACCTATATCAGATTGACCAAGCATTCAGTGTTGACAGACGAATGCCTCTTTCATGTTGAAAAAGAACCACAATTACAAAGTAAATCCAAGATTGGGGGATAAAAAGATGTTTGCAGGAATTATTTGCAAGATGTATTCTGCATCATATTCTTCACAATAAAAGCATTGCTGGTTTCGTCCCCTTGAACTGCAAGTCTCTACTGTGATAGGATACCAGAGGGAATCCTATTTATAGCAAGTATGGAGAAGCAATAGTGCATTATTGAAGACAAGATGTCATTAATTTGAATACAAATAGACAAGTTGTCCACTTGTGCCAGAATATACACAGCCAGGGCTTCAGTTTCAGACCCTGCATCATCTCCCTGAAGACCATGTCCTATTATAGGTTTTTGTTTTGCGCCTTTTACAACCAAATACTAATTTTCCAAATCTTCCCTTGATACAGTAGATGCAACATTTGTGGGAGACATAAAATGGGTTAATCCGCGATCCAAATGGGATGGTTTATTCACTGCAATATATGATCTAGTTTCAAAGTCTTTGAAACTGAATGGCTTCTACTATATCATCTGTACGATTCATTCAAAGTGAGATCTTATGCTTTAAATAGAACATTTTATATTCAATAGCTTTTCAGTACTGATCATAATCTACAGTACATGTCAAATATAAATTTAATTCACTCCAACGACACATTTGAACTCTTCCAATCCAAAGGTTGGAATAGTTTATTTTGAAAATTCATGAGTGGATGAGTTGATATACACTGTTGCAAGTGAATTACAGTTTTCAATGGAGACTTCCAACTTCTAAACGCAGTCCATATATCACATAACCGACAGATTGTACTATGTCATACGGCCATAAATACAGTATTAAACATGTAATGACGTCATGTGATTGTCTCATTAGTGATAATCGTATTGTCAAAGCCTAAACCATCGACACAGTTCATGATTACAGTCGGTCAGGAGCCTAACCACTGGGTCATTCCTGCTAACGGCTTGTTCTGTGATTCTGGATTAGAATGTCTATATGAAAACACACTAAACTTTTGTCACAGATTTAATATTCCTAGCATTTACTGCAAGCAGTTCCACAGTGGAAAAGCATGTGAAAAGACCAGGTCAACGTGATTCCCTTTCAAATTTTGAAAAAAACCTTTTCTGACAAATTGAAAATTACCCTCATATGTCCAAGCAAACTTGTTTTAAGTTATAATAACAAGTTGACACTAGTTTAATTCTATCATAACATTTTATCAATTTTAATGTTCAAGGTTGTGCTATTGACACGTTTAAAAGTCTTCGAAAATGATGAAATTATAGTGTCAAACTTCCCCAATCTATTATCTCACAGGCTGAATTTCTTACTGGTGCTTTTTTTGGAGATAACCAAATAGTTAATAACATCTCAAAGCTACTAGAAGTTTTCGATATTAACTTGCATTCCTTGGATGACATTGTACTGCGATTCTGGATCAGACGACTGGAACAACAGCCGTCTGAACTTGTGTCACAACTTTCTATCCCTGGTATTTACTACACACAGGTTCACAAGGAACAGGTATGTGAAAAGGCCAGGTGGAAAACACAGATTTTCAAACTCAAATATTTATCCTTTTAATGATTTTTTTCTGACTAGGCCCCAGAAAAAAATTTGGGAGCTTACTTTTTTGCTGAATTTCTGATTAAGCCCTGAAAATATATTTGGGGACTTATTTTGCAGTGTTCTTTTTGTCATTTTTCTTCTGCTCAATGGTTTCTGAACATCTTCTCAAGAGACTTCTAGCGGGATACTAATGAATTTGGACTTGAGTAATGTATTTAAATACCTGCATACATGTCAGAATATTTGTACAGTAAATATGGTGACCTTTGCCTCAGATTGGTGAAAATTTAGGAATTTTTTAATTTTACTTTCTAGCGTGTAAATATAAGCTTCATTGTAAACACAAGAGCAAATTTATTTTCTTGGTTTGATTAAATTTTGATTTTTCATATTTTGTTCGAGTTCAGAATGCAGGTATATAAGGTCATTGCAAGCTGGTTTTTTGGATACATTTGCAACATTTGAGCACAGTTATGGTGACTGTTACATTCAAAACATCGTTTTGTTTTACCCATCATCCCAAGTGTCTCGATAATTGGTTACACAATAATTCCCAAGTGTAATGTGATTCTGGATCAGAACACCCACAGACAAGGGCAGCCTGAACTTGTATCACATATTTCTCTCCCTGGTATTTACTACACACAAATCCACAAAGGATAAATATGTGAAAAGCCCAGGTTAACCAAATGTTATCGTAATATTCAATTTTCATTTTTAAACGAAAGCAAAAAAAATGTCTATAAATCATGCACAATTTGTTAGGTGTATCCGACATTTTCCCTGTCAAACATTTAATGGTTTTGTTGCCTTGTATTGCTTGTTATTAAATGAATTGGACTAGGATTGGACAGCTCCTCAGCTGTGTTAGCTTATTTACCCCCGAAGACAAATTTCAACTCTGCCAATTCAAAGAAAGGAATAGTCCATTATGAAATTTCAGGGGTTAATGAGTTAGTCAAAGTAGAGTTGGCAGGACATTTCCCCCTGTCACAATGAACAGACAGACCAAGAAGATGACATGGACTTATAACATTTTTTTACCCAATTAAAATTAATGACTAGTGACAAAAGTCTATGATGGATGGGACTGTCACCGAAATAACAGTGTTTCAGGATGACATTGAGGAGCCCCCAGGTGGCACTTAACCAAACGAAGTGCCAATTTCCACCAAAATGACAGGATTCTTCATTTCACTTTAACTGCAGTATACTATTTTGAAATCAAAGTGCTGTCAACAAAACACAAATCCTTGATAAACAAATTCTTGAATCGGCACAGTCTTTTAGTACTTGTTTTTAATTTTGTGTTTTCTAAAAACAACGCAAGAAATTAAAGGGAGATAATTACTTCAATTTCCCGCAAGCTTTAAGTGGAACGACACTACATACACATGCATCCAATAACACAATGGTGTTGTTTATGAACCAATACAAACTTATTGTGATGTGTCTGACACTATTCCACATATTGTGTAATATAGATAGCTTCGGGGTAGATTTATTAGATCAAGTACTTGTAAGAGCAATACCAGATGTGGGAGAGAGGTAACCCAGTCGAGCTGTAGTGGCCTGTAGAGGCGAAGTGGCCTGTCACTGTGTATTGGCAGGCGATAGTTGGAGGCGGCCACCATTATCGGTACTGGCACAGGGATGTCGACAAATTGTTTTGTGCTGGAATTTGGCTAGAATTCAGCTAGAATGGGGACACTACTATGTGGGAACACTAGGAACATTGATATTTAGCATAGATATGGTAGAAACTTTGGAATCGTCTTCTGAAGTTCATTTAATTGGCAGCCAAATTGAAGGACAATGCCTGTGGTTGATATTAGCATAAAAGTTGTGGCCATTATACAATGAGATTGGACATGAAGTTCTTTTGTAGTTATAAGTAGGGAAGTTCTGTTGTACACCCATATACGGATGTAGACTAATAGTTCTTCAATGGAATTGGGCCACCAGGTAGTTAATAATGCAAGGGAGACAACCACAATGTAGTCAACTAGAAAAGGGAGACAACCATTATGAATTCAACTGGAGAAGGGATACAATCACACTGTAGTCAACTAGGGAAGGGAGACAACCATTATGAATTCAAGTAGGGAAGGGAGACAACCATTATGAATTCAACTATGGAAGGGAGACAACCATTATGAATTCAACTAGGGACGGGAAACAACCATTATGAATTTAACGAGGGAAGGGAGACAACCATTATGAATTCAACTAGAGAAGGGAGACAACCATTATGAATTCAACTAAGGAAGGGACACTACCATTATGAATTCAACTAGAGAAGGGAAACAACCACAATTTAGTTCAGTTAGTTAGGAAAGTGAGATAACCATGATGTTGTCAACTAGCAAAGCAGGACAACTTCACATGTCAAATTACTAGATGAAATACGGTATAAACTAGAAATAAGGAAGTTATCATATTTACTGTCATTTTATCCGAGTGCACATCTTCAGACGGTAAAAACAAATTCCATTTGATATTGGCATCCCGTCCACCAATGAAACAATAAATTTGTTTAAAATTCCAATATTCAGATTTCACTGTTCAAGCTGTCACAATATATATCCAAAGCCAATATGAATTAAGTCTGGTACAAATATGTATGACATTTAGTTTAGGAAGTCCATGTACAGGGATTATATGTATGTATATATTTACATACGATATATCTGCTAACCCTTACCCCTCTAAACAATCCTCTTACTTTAAACCTTGTCATTTCACTGAATCAATAAATAACTCTGAGGTTACCAGTTGCACAATATTTTCTACTGTGAAATCTATCCTGCAGGTCCTATATTTTTGAACACACTGGAACGGTTTGAAGTTGACGCAAGCTTAATTTCTATTAGACTTGTAATTACAAAGGCATCTTAATGGTCAAATCTATTCTATATTTAAAATGTTGGTGAAACAGACAGGTATCAATGAGCTTACAAAATTGATGTTCCAGATAAAACAGAATTTGTTTGAAATAAGGTATTGATTGGGGTCAGAATGTGGTTTGACAGATATCAATGAAGGCTCTATTTTCAGTTATCCACATTAAACTGAGTTTAATTGGTATAGACAGGTCTGGTCTATTTTAGTTTTTCATATTCGAAAATTACAGAAATTAGTCCCTGAGCATGGAATTATTTTCTCAATTTCTTACAATTTTCGTTATAAAAATACTTAAAATTCAAAAAGATTGAAACTTTTTACAACCAAATTTTAGAAAGAGATATCAGTCAAAGTCTGAAATACATTTTTTTTTCTATAAGATATTTCTGCCTTATATTCAATAAGTATACAAAACATGAGATGCACCAGAGCCTTTGGAATCAATGCTGAACTACCAGCTAGTGCCGTTTGTCAAACTGTGCCCGACATGCCAGGCGGTAGACATAGACCAGCCCTGATGATACACACACATGGACAAACGTAAAGATATGAACATGTAATATTTCTCAGTATTGCCCAGTGTTAAAGCGTTTCCACGGCGACGCCCGACGTCAGACAGTAAGTACCCATTAGCAGTACTGAACAGTAGGACAATCAGTCCCGGTATCTTGTGTGTTACCATGGATATCCAGGGAAACCTTAGGGAGCTAGCTTTTGGGACCAGTTTTGGCTTTAACTCATTCTCCCCTGAAGACACATTTGAATTCTTCCAATTCAAAGGTTGGAATAGTTGATCATGAAATTTTAGGCGTTCATGAGATAATTTACTATGGGTCTTTTTTCCGAAAAGTTTGATCAAGCTACTGGTACCAGTACTGGCTTTTATTTTAAGTTGTCCTTTCCAGCAAACATTTTTGGATTCATATTATTCAAAATATCTGGAACACCGATTCCCTTGTATCGTCAAATAAGACTGATTCTGTTTAATATTCGACAAACTAAGCCTAAGAAAATACAGGAGGAAAAATATGAGAATTCTGACCTCCTGTCCCAGTTTGTTGTTAAATTCCTGAATCTATTAAATTTATTCCAGAGTTGTTACCTTTGTAAACTGAACCTGAAATCATTATTATTATCATAATTTTTTTGTTTTCATTTGCTTATCTTTTGAGCAAAAACACGAAATAGAGCTGCAATATAAATTTCCAGAAGAACGAGTTTTTTTGGGTGTAATTTTAATGACTTTTCAGTAAAAATACAAAAGTTTTAGCGAAAGCCAAAAACAGTATGCGTAAATGATCATAAGGCAAAAAGACTTAAATGATGCTATTTGACAACATACCAGACTGAAAACAAATACAGAGCAATGTCAGGTATGGGAGGCTGTACAATGATAGGGCAAGCATGTGGGGGAGATTACAGCTAACGAGAAGACAGCTGATACAGAATGGTACTACCACATGGCCAGTACTATAGGTGTCCTAAACCTTCTGACATACGTGTTGTATCTACTAACCATATGTACATTCTGAACACCTCTACCCCTTTCCATGTGGTAGTACTATAGGTGCCCTAAACCTTCTGACATACGTGTTGTATCTACTAACCATATGTACATTCTGAACACCTCTACCCCTTTCCATGTGGTAGTACTATAGGTGTCCTAAACCTGCTGACATACGTGTTGTATCTACTACCCATATGTACATTCTGAACACCTCTAGCCCTTTCCATGTGGTAGTACTATAGGTGCCCTAAACCTTCTGACATACGTGTTGTATCTACTAACCATATGTACATTCTGAACACCTCTACCCCTTTCCATGTGGTAGTACTATAGGTGTCCTGAATTATCTACTAACCATATGTACATTCTGAACACCTCTACCCCTTTCCATGTGGTAGTACTATAGGTGTCCTAAACCTTCTGACATACGTGTTGTATCTACTAACCATATGTACATTCTGAACACCTCTACCCCTTTCCATGTGGTAGTACTATAGGTGTCCTAAACCTTCTGACATACGTGTTGTATCTACTAACCATATGTACATTCTGAACACCTCTACCCCTTTACATGTGGTAGTACTATAGGTGTCCTGAGTTATCTACTACCCATATGTACATTCTGAACACCTCTACCCCTTTCAATGTGTTAGTACTTTAGGTGTCCTGAATTATCTACTAACCATATGTACGTTTTGAACACCTCTAGCCCTTACTATTTTGTACTTATCTAGCACAATTCATTCAACATACCTGTAGCTTTTTTTTTCATTCTGTACACCTCTAGCTTTAATAATTAAGTAGCATTACACTTGTTTCATTCTGAACTTGGTTTGTTTATATTGTATGTCTTATTAACAGCTATGGTCAAATAAGGACATGCCAAGTTTTAACGGTGGAAGAAAACCCCCGACTAGTGGCCAGTACCTCGCATATAAAGCCCTGAACCTGTAACCCAGAGGTGGAGGGCTAGTATTAACAGGATGTCAAACACCATCTAGCTGTACTATATTTTATGGCCTTTTAAACCCGTGACCCAGAGAACGAGGGCTAGTGGTAGCAGAATGTCAGATACCATCTAGTTTTACCATATTTCATGTTGGTGCGCTTGCACTTCATGAAGATGGGTGTACCTTCGCATAGAACTGGAATTTCCCAAATAATTGTAATGGCCAGCCATGCCCTCCCCCACACGTCTATAATACTCTCTGACCCCCTACAGCTAATACAAAACACTGCCAGGGCACTAATGGTATCCAATAAAGTCTTGGCACAATATTGGCCAGTCAATGACACCTGCTAACAGTTCAAGAAACCAACCCTTTACAAACTATAAATCTGAAAATTTCAGTAAGATATTATGAAATTTTTAAAATTCTCAAAATTAATGTCTCAAACTTTTTTAAAAACTGCTGTTATTATGAAAAGGAAGACAGGAAATGAGACTGCTGCATCGTGCAGCAATCAAAAGGAGTACTCACGAAAACAGTTAATAATTATGGAAGACTCGCAAGGTGCATATAAAACCGAAGTCTGAATATGTGCAGAATATCAATATATTATACATACATCACAGACTTCAGATAAGCACACTTCTCTACAGAGTCGATAGCCAAATTATTGACTTTCAACAAATACTCAATAATAGATGCATTGTTAAATATAATTGTGCGTGTGTTCATGGCTACATGTATATTGCACTGGCTTACAGTTATCTGCAATATTTACCTGGAAAACTTACCTGTATAGACCACCAGGTGTGTTTTTTGGCAATAACCATAAACGAGATGGTAAGTGAAGGCGGAGCCTGGCACTGTTCCCCTTGCTAGTACCTCACTTTATGTTGGTCTTTTTGGCAATAGGCGGAGCCTGGCAATGTTCCCCTTGCTAGTACCTCACTTTATGTTGGTCTCGGCTATTTTCATACCCAAATATTGCTACACCTAGCCTTTCTCACGAGTTTGCTTACTTTTAAAAGGAACGTTTGCAAATTTTTACCTGCCTTATTTATTTTAGAGCATACTGTAAGTATACATATATTGGTGTACTCCAGATTTGGGCGTATAAACCAATTCAAACAGATTTATATAACAGAAATGATGAACTGATGAACTTACAATACTTGCCATAGAAAGCAATACACAGCAAAACTTATCAAGATACTTTTAAATTATACTTTATTAACCAACTTTATACCAATTTTGTCTGTTTACCTGTTGTGTACTGGGTATAGTCGCTAAAACTGCATCAAAAGCTACTGAAGCAGCTCAACAAGTGTTTGTCCTGAATAATTAGTTGCCACGACAACCGAACAATGGAGGCTATAATGGCCGACAACAACTTGTACAACTTCAAGTGGTTCACAATAGCGAAAAACCTGTGCCGATATAAATATATACTTCTAAGCATGACCTCAAACTCGATAAAAATCATAACAAATTAATGACAATGAACAGGCAAGCTCACTTCTTTCAGAAAATGAACTACTTCGGGTTAATATGTAGACATGGTCTATAAACCAGGACTCATTAGTTACCTAAGGTACACCAAGTGTTGTACAAACATTTGTATTCATCACCTTTCTGTACATTTCAAGATAATTATTTCCCTCAGCCTTAAAAAGCATTTTCCAGTAAAACTACAGTATTTCAATGAAATAGCTTTCAGCTGAATGAATCATCACATCCAAACATGTACTGACATGATCGGGCATGTCCCCAGCTAAATTTTACCCCAACTATCAAGTTTCTTCATTACAGATTCACATGCCAATAGGTCCAATTCCCAAGGAATACAATATAAAAAGCTTGTGTCACTCTCTATGGAAATGATCAATGGCTCAGGATTCTATACTTAACTATTTATGGAGCCCCTGTTTTAATAGAGAAAGACCCCTAATCATAGTTCTTTCATATCAGTTTACGGATTCTCTCAAAAATGATCGTCCAAATAATGTAGACCTGTTTGAAAACAGTACCGTTCTCTACACTATTCCATATCCTTACATTTCTGTTTAAATCTAAATTTATATTATTTAGAAAATTTTCAAATATTCGTCACCAAAGTCTCAAAATATATTGTTATATCATGATATTTTGCTTTCGACACATCAATTGAAAACTTCTATCAATGGAAGTTCTTGCTAAAAACTTGGAGAATAGAAATCTGACCTAACAAATGCCATGTTTTGTCTAAACCAGACACTCATGGGATTGTATTACTGCCTGTTTTACAGACAGATAAATTCCATAATGAAAAGATTGGCCAATCTTACTAAAACTCCGACTTGAACATAGCCTGGTTTTGACATATATATACTTGGTTACCACTGAAGACCAATCTGAGCTCTTCAAAATTAAAGGTTGGAAAAGGTTATCAAGAAATTTCAGGGGTGAAGGAGTTAAATATGGAATTATACACTTCCTTGTACATTGTGCTATAATTGGCTATTGATATCTAAGTCAATACATGCAAACATATGCTTCATTACATCTATGGCACTTGCTTCTATTCAAAATTAAATTTGAATAAATAATACATGAGTATTTTTAATTGTAACAATATAGTCAAATGACACAAACAAATTCAACACCAGCAAATATCCATGTTATTATTGAACTAAATATCCATGTTATTTTTGAACTAAATATCCATGTTATTATTGAACTAAATATCCATGTTATTTTTTAACTAAATATCCATGTTATTATTGAACTAAATATCCATGTTATTATTGAACTAAATATCCATGTTATAACTGAACTAAATATCCATGTTATTATTGAACTAAATATCCATGTTATAACTGAACTTAATATCCATGTTATTATTGAACTAAATATCCATGTTATTATTGAACTAAATATCCATGTTATTATTGAACTAAATATCCATGTTATTATTAAACTAAATATCCATGTTATTATTGAACTAAATATCCATGTTATAACTGAACTAAATATCCATGTTATTACTGAACTAAATATCCATGTTATTATTGAACTAAATATCCATGTTATAACTGAACTAAATATCCATGTTATTATTGAACTAAATATCCATGTTATTATTGAACTAAATATCCATGTTATTTTTTAACTAAATATCCATGTTATTTTTTAACTAAATATCCATGTTATTTTTTAACTAAATATCCATGTTATGATTGAACTAAATATCCATGTTATTATTGAACTAAATATCCATGTTATGATTGAACTAAATATCCATGTTATTACTGAACTAAATATCCATGTTATTATTGAACTAAATATCCATGTTATTATTAAACTAAATATCCATGTTATTACTGAACTAAATATCCATGTTATTATTGAACTAAATATCCATGTTATTATTAAACTAAATATCCATGTTATTATTGAACTAAATATCCATGTTATTATTGAACTAAATATCCATGTTATTATTGAACTAAATATCCATGTTATTTTTTAACTAAATATCCATGTTATTACTGAACTAAATATCCATGTTATAACTGAACTAAATATCCATGTTATTACTGAACTAAATATCCATCTTATTATTGAACTAAATATCCATGTTATTATTGAACTAAATACCCATGTTATGATTGAACTAAATATCCATGTTATTACTGAACTAAATATCCATGTTATTATTGAACTAAATATCCATGTTATTATTAAACTAAATATCCATGTTATTATTGAACTAAATATCCATGTTATTATTGAACTAAATATCCATGTTATTTTTTAACTAAATATCCATGTTATTACTGAACTAAATATCCATGTTATAACTGAACTAAATATCCATGTTATTACTGAACTAAATATCCATGTTATTATTGAACTAAATATCCATGTTATTTTTTAACTAAATATCCATGTTATTATTGAACTAAATATCCATGTTATTATTGAACTAAATATCCATGTTATTTTTTAACTAAATATCCATGTTATTTTTTAACTAAATATCCATGTTATTTTTTAACTAAATATCCATGTTATTTTTTAACTAAATATCCATGTTATTATTGAACTATAAAAAAAATATTAAAAAGCCTGACTGAATACCAATTAGAGTAGAGTGAACTATCATTTGCTTGCCTTCCTCTTCCAACTGCCAATCTCCCAATAGAAAATGTGACGTGATAGATGGTGTATATATCGTAACCGTGGATTCCATACCATAATACTAAGACTTCTATATTGGCTTTTCTCCGATCTACATGTTCTATTATTCAGATACAAATTAATTACTTTTTCGAAAACTTCGGGGAGCTAATCAAAATCATTAGCATAAAATATACGAGGTAGGAGACTTGAATTGATTTTTTTCTCTCTCTGTGTTAAGGTGTATGGTATTTTTAGGGAATTCTAATTCAAAAGCCATAACATTATATCCAATGTATATAGATCTATTACGAAGCAATCAGGCTGACTGGGTGCTTTCCTGCTTAAATGACCCCCGATCAATCCAAACATACGGTTCCTACTGCACGTAAAAAGAACATCATGCAAAAAGACAAAGGAAAGAAATTAAGACCTTTCCCCTATTCCGCGATCGATAAGCCAGGGACGGCCAGATCACGGCTTCCCATATGAAGTTACCCGTTTTATTGCAGGAATTCAGTAAGGTAAACCTATTGCTACTTGACGACGATGAGGTTGGTATTCTTTATAATCCGTACTTTGTAGCTGTGGTTAGCTGATGGAGAGAAAAAAAAAACACCACTGGACCAAAACATATTGAGCCGACTATTCAATTAGTGCGACGTAATCAAAAACTGTGCTCATATATCACTTCCTATGTGAAAAGCGTGTGCGTATCACGCGATACATTCTCCAGGGTGGTTCGCTAGAGACCTTTTCTCTGCCGCAGCCATGAAAGGACTAACAAACATTCAGGTTGAACCAGAGCCAGAGGTAGTATATCTATCTTGTCACACCTGTAATTAGTATCAGCACTCGTCACTCTCTCTCACCTGTCTCATCACATTTTTATCGCTCATTTCACCTCATGATCAATCAAATTTGCTTCGAAAAAAAATGAGATTGACTTATTTGTGTATTGAGCATATAGCTTACTGTGTTGTACTGAGTACCTGTACAGGTCGTAATGTTACAGGGTATGCATATCAAGGTTTCTGCTTAACAAGTTAAGGTCTAATTATAATTAGACAAGGGCTTCAGCATTTTGTTTAGTAGTTTGTGACCTATTTTTGGTAGGCAGTTTTAATTAATAGGTCGTGACCACAGAAGGTAAGGAATTTAAAGTTCTACCTAATGATGTGATTTCAGTAGAAGGAATTAGGGGTTTTGGTTCCAACGCTGGGACTTTTCTAGTTCCTGTCTGAATAAATTCTTCCTCCTCATCACTGTATGCTTATCTATCAATATTAATAAATATATTAATGCTTTGCCTACATTTTGTTTGGAATACATAAATATTTGATTGATAAATGCTTTAATTTACATTTCAATTATTGTGAACACATTAACCTCCGAAACTTTATAATGAACTCGTCCAACCCTTCAATTGGAAGAGTTCAAATGTGTCTTCAGGGGTAAACGAATTGTTAATAAAGCACTCCTCTTTGCTGTTCTGGTTTATTGTTATGTTTAAGGTCACAAAGGAATAGGTAAGGAGATCTGAACAGGCCCAAGACTAGGAAAAAATTGGAACCGAAATCCAAATTTTGTCTCAGATTTCAATATAAAATTCTTTAAAAGTCTATTTATTTACTGACTGACTTCTGAATATTTCTACTTGATTTTCAGACTATTTAGAATCCTGTGTAGTGGGATTTTTTAAAAACTCATTCACCCTTGAAACACAAATTTCAACTGTTCCAATTCAAAGGATGGACAAGTTCATTATAAAATATCAGGGGTATATGAATCCGGCAAAATAACATGACGATCATATCACTATTGAGACTTACAGACAGAAGATAACAATATTTTTGAGAGATTGCATTGCAACGATTTATTGATCTGGCATTTGACTGTGGGAGGATTGATCAATTATTCACTGATCTGTATGGGTGAGAGGATCCAACTGACCGATTCACAATGGCGGGTCAACCTTTGACGGTCTCCGTAAATTATGATGTCACAATAAATAACGAGATGACAATACATTGCTTCCTATCCTAGCAATGATGATCAGCTAGCTATTAGACAATTGTGCTGTTATTTTAAGTCCACAAAGTGATCAAGTGATCAGCCTGAAACTTTTTATTTCAGCTGCAATATAACAGGGATATTTCTATTGTTTTTTACATGGTCCAGGATCCTTACTATCAGAAATGTTCACATGTCAAAGGTAGAAACATTTCAATATTTCTTCACATGATTAAGTACCCAGAAAGCTATGTTCACGATAACTGATAATGGGGGATTACAGCCCCCATCTGTCCAAAACATTTCCATCCCCCTCCCCGCCATTATCATTAACATACAGGTATTATGAATATTTGGTGAAAATTGTCCCCATCTATGTTTTGAAAGTGGTAACTTTTCTTCGGTTTAAGAGGGTCTTTTTTTACATTAATTCCCATATCCTGGATTTTTGCCCAGAATTCACTAATATGTTTCTCATCTGTACCATAATGCATGTTAATACATTTGCAAAAAAAAGAAAGAAAAAAAAATAGCCGTCTTGATTTCCCTGTAAATCACAAAACCTATCCATCCGCAGTAACAAACCGAACTAGGTCACCGTGTTTCTACAGACGGAGTTAGACAATCAGTTTCACTATTGTTTAACCCTTGTTGACAAGACGCAACAGATACTGGCATAACTATAAAGGACGTTTCCTATTTGTCAACAAAGACGAATTTATGTTCACGGAGAGGTGAAAAATCAATGAATTCTTTCTACACCCAGACAAAAGTTGCCGCAGACGGCAGATTTCAGAGCCTAAGTTTTCTAGCATGACTTGGAGAGACTTGTGGATGTTTTTTTTCCAAGAGTGGGAGAATGTTTCTATTAAATGATTAAGCTCCTACTGTACAACCCTCGATTTCTTTTCAGAACAATGCAGCATGCGCGTACACACACCTAGCTAACAACTGGGGAAGACACACTGCAAACCATTGCAAGACAATTACCTACAAATAACTGCAACCTAGATAATCTGCCAGACTTGACTCCTGTCAATATCTTCCCTTAACTCTCAATACAGCTTTACCCTTGACAGCAGGTCCAACCCAACATGGCAGAAACAGACAAGACACCCCAGTACCACTATCAATAGGTCAGATTATAATGTACAACAATCTAAATAAAGGAAAGGTATAGATGATGAGTATTGGGTATAGCTAATATACAAATACTTAGTTCTATAACTGGCCATCGTATAATTAGCCGAAGTCTGATTGAATTGATGACCAATACTCAGAATGTCTTCATACAGCTGACCAATGCAGTCACACAGGAAAACTGAGGCAGACCTCGAATATCTGTACAAAGCAACTGACAAGACCAGTACTGGAATTATCCTTTAAATAGCTAACAGGAAGGACAACCTACTAATTTATTTCGATATTAAGATGGTGATCATGGTCTGTAAAATGCTTGATTTGACCTTTAATCTCTAGCATATACTGCCCCCCCCCCCCTACCCAGAACATGGTCTATAAAACTATAAAATGCTTGATTTGACCTTTAACCTCAAGCATATCCTGTCCATCCCTGGTTTTAAATCATCTAGCTGTAATTAAATATGTCTCATAAATGATGAATTCATTACTGTAATATTGCTAAAATACCCATCCCTTCTGCCTGTTTCAAACAGAAAATGAAAGATGAGACCTGTAAAATCTTTCTAAATTAAGGAGAAGTCTGTCAACATGTCTCTGAAGGGAAGTAAAACTCCAATAAAAGTAAATCCCGTCCTTTCCTCTGATGTTACAGTTCTATATAGTCTTGTCAGGATTGAGTGGGTTAATTATAGTGCAATACACTCCCTTAAACTGTAGATTCAAGCCATTGTTTATCAATAATGTATGAACAGAAGGTGTATCAACCATTTCATCCTATTGTCATTATGGACCCATCCCAAATGGTAAACAGAACTATTTTTATGCAAGAATATGTCAAGGTAAATGAAATTCCAAATTTTACTGAAAATATGTTGAAGCATTATGTTGTATTATTTTGCTAATTTTAAACTTCTGTGCTGTTCTCTAATTGCAATGAAGGAAGGTCGATTTGTGAAGGACCAAAATGAATTCAAATTGTAAATTCTTACTTGTATCCATGTTTCCCATGGAAACGAACAGACAAACAAAAACCATGTTTTTCCAGCAAACAGAATGGGGGTGCAAACAAGATGTATGTGGATGATTCCAAAACTTCTCAATATGGTTTAATTGCAAAACAACCCTTCAAAGTACGAAAGCCCCAGGCCCCTGTTCCCAAAATCGAGAAAAAGTTGTCATAGTGAAGTGGAATTGAGATGCCACCCGGTTTTATTTTTTTTCTTGTATGTGCTCAGGTCAGGCTCCGCTGTAAGTGTAGCTGATCTGTATTCTGTGAGTTGGCAGCAACGGCAGTCATCTGTCAGGCCGACTCTGAAGACAGTCATCTGTCAGGCCGACTCTGACCTGTCCCATTGGAGGTCCGGATTATCTTGACAAAATTCTGAATGTGATTTGTCAAGACAGATATTGTAATGAGTATGCCTGAATGTACTTCTATACTTACACAAAGCCAAGTCTTGTTCCAGCTTGTACGCAATCTGTTCAGCCCGTTCCTTCCTCTGTCAAAATATAAACATAACAAAATGAATTGTTATTTCATTCTTTTCAGCAACAGCAGCACTTTAATTTTTAAAAATCCTATTTTATCAGATATTGATGAATAAAAGTTAAACAAATGCATCATTTTATTCTGATAACTAGAAAGGAATTCAATGAAGTTAAAAAATCTGATTTGCAATCTCTATAAGATAAGAATTCAATCCGGGATAAAAACGTCATTTCAGCTTAATATATATATACCATAGACATATTTCAAAGGCAAAGGACATGGTGCCAAGCCTCAGAAGCAGGAATGCGACAGAAATAATTTGAACATCAATTTTTTTCTTTAAATCAATGCTTCTAGAGTGGAAAGTAGTCTTGCATCTCAGACAGTCTAACGCGGCATCATCATAAAGTATCTTAAGAACGACTCCAGATTACTGATATGCACTGGGAAAGAAAGTCGATACTCCATGGATGCAGGGGAATATCGCTTTCGATTCTTGGATTTCTTAAAACTCATTTTCACCTGAAGACACATTTGAACTCTTCCAATTCAAAGGTTGGAATAGTCCATTGTTAAATTGCGTGGATGAACAAGTTAAAGGGTTTTGCATTTGATCTACAACAAAACTTCCCAACTTTGTTTATGCGTCTACTTTATTGGCAGTTTTTCCAAATGAATTCAATATCACGGGCACAAATAACCCGGGTCTGGTTCTGTTTATTCATTTTATTCAAGGTTCCTTCCGGCGATCAGTTCATGTTGCAACAATGGTTGTTGGCTCAGATGTAAATAAATAAAAATATTAATTAGGATTTAGTCTTGGTGTAAATGATTTCAAAGTCGGATACACTTAATTTACTTAACAAATATTAATCTTTGTGCAAGAGATCTCCAATTTCACACAACATTGATGACGCATTTGCAATCTGACAAGTTTTAACATATTTACAAACTAAATCAAAACATTTAAATGCACTACAACAACAAACAATCAAGCGCTTCAATTTGACTTTGATGAAACATGTTCATGGAACTGTAATGTACATCAATATGAAGGTAAGCATACACCTAAAGTCTTGATAAAGAAGTCATTTTATGAAATATTTCAAGTAGAATCTTAAAACATTCAGTCAACATTATTGTTACAACCTATACTTCAATATTCCAAGCTGACTATAAAGAATTCTTAAATCATTAACTATTTTTTTTATTAGGCTAAGAAAATGTTTGATTTGGGTTTATGCTTAAGAAAATGGGTAGCTGGTAGACAAAATAGTTATTTTTTCAATTTTTTAGTTGATGTTGCGCTTTGTTTAAAATTTTACGATCTCTAAATACATACATCTTTTGTTTTACAAACCATTTTTTCAACATGAGCATCTGATTTATCATTAAAACATATTGTTTTTTTAATTGGTAATTTTTTTTTTATTTGTTTTCTAAAGAAGTATATCTTAACAAACTAACTTCACGTACTGATTTCAATTTAAGCTTGTAACATAATATTTCTGTCTCCACAAACATTGCAAAATGAAAAAGTGCAGGTCATATACATGTAGGAAACTAATTTTCAAAAAGTTTTCTCTAAAATTAAAATTTCAATTTAAAACTTAAGCTCTTTGTAATTCGTTCAAAATATGTGAATGTCTTCCAAAAAAAGTAGGGTCAGCCTGTTTGAAAAATGTTTCATTTTAGATCTTATTACTTTAAGTTTCATGCATTGTGTCGTTATGAGTAACGACAGTTATGAGTGTATTCTAGAAGCCAGTACAATGAATCTGACTGTCATTATGCGGTCATTAGACTCTTTCTGGGACAGTTCCGAACATGTACATCAATAATATGATGTACAGCTATACAAACTATGTCAACACTCCAACCCAATCCATCTTTAATATGAATGGCAGTATTTTCTGAGAGCTATTTATGGGAAAACGATATGTGATCCTGGCTGGTAGAAAATCATTCAACAGGTTAAACAAACAAGATGAAAGCAAACAGTTGGAATACCAATAACTTCTCAAACACATTCGCCCCTGAAATGTCATAATGACCTATTCTAACCATTGAATTGGAAGAGTTCAAATGTGTTTTCAGGGGTAGATGAGTTTACTAGGGGTGAGTGAGATCAATCTGTACCACATTTACATCGAACTAATATTGTCGAGTAATTGGTTAATTTTAATAAACAACTTTAAAAATGCTCTACCAAATAATACTGTACTGTAATGTTCACTATTTTAATAACAATGAGCTTCAGAAACTAAATTAACATTATTTGTAATTCTTTTTAAAAACTAATTATTGTTATACAATTTCAAGTGTTTTTTTCAAGTAAGCAGGACAGATCTCATAGACGTGTTTGCCACTTTATTCAAAACAGCATGGTGCTGAATTGAGCCTTTTGTGTCCTACATGTAGCGGATAGGGTGTATGACACGAATTCCACATATATTGATTTCAATGGTATTGTCAGCAGATACATTTCAGTTTTGTCTATAAAAATTTCACTTGAATCCCTGTGTATGATCTGCCCTGTGTGCCGTTACAAGGCTTTAAACCTGTTCTGTAAAGACCCTATGTTTGAATAAAGGATCTCACATTTTTGGGTCATCCGACCCCGCTTTTTAAAAAACCTCATTTTCAGTCTTTACCTGAACAAGACTGACACAACTTACTAAAAAGTCTTATTTGGATCAAGATGTTCTATCAAATTGATTCACAGGTAAATTTTCATGCTTTATTTTTTTATTATTACTATTTTGATCTGTTCATTGAAAGTAGATTGAGTTAAATTACCCTTGATGATTAGATTTAACTTGAATACGGTGTAACAGGTGTGATTTTCCTGTCTTCTTAAATAACAGGATATTTACTTTTCTTTACAACAGAAAAACATTGCACTTGGGACTGTATACAGACCCGGCCATTCAGCCGACATTACGGTGATCGCACAAACGCATTTATGATGAGTCTGTTTATTCTCTATGGTTTCCTTTACGTAAAAACACTGAAACCAGATTCCTCTATTTTCTTGCAGTATATACATGCATACAATCTAGATACATATATACCATAGACGATCACAACAGCTCTTGATGTCTGTGCAAGACATTTTCCTTTGGAAGGCGAGGATCTCTAACTTGTATTCCAATTTCTCCAAAACACTCTGTTATTTCCATCTTAATGAAAAAATTTCGCTGGTAATCGACTGAACCATTATGATCGGGTTGCAGATGATCGCAGTAATTTTACTTTGGGAAATCTCGGGGAATTTTCCAAGTTTCCTTACCATAAAAACATGTTTTAGGATATTTCTGTTGGGGATTTTGAGCTAATCAAAAGCTGCCTGGGAGGAACTCCCTATTAACCAAGGCCCTGTCAACATGAGGTAAGTTTTAAACATTCTGTTAGCTGTGCGAACATGTTACAAACCTTATAATTTGAACAGACTGCTTTGAAGGGGGGAATCAGAAAACATTTCTGGCCCCCTGCACCTTTCAAGATAACTGGAGAAAATCATTATACATTATCAGGCTGAGAGTAACACTGGTTTTCTTGTCATTCATAATGGCTAGTGACTGCGATACCAATCTTATCGTTTGGCTAATTTTTCAACTAAATATCGTTCAAACACACTTCACATTTGTAACAAAAGACTTTTCCCCTTCAACTGTTAGCGTTTCGTTGGGTACGAAGAGATCAGAGAATGGCGATAGACCAGTCTGAAGATCACACTGCGAGATTGGTCTGCTCCAAATTTCATGAGTAAAAGTTATTTTTGGTTACAATAGTGAATCTTCTTTTGCACCAGCTATATTGTGAACGGGAGCCCCTCGCCAGTGTCTGATAATGATGTATCTTTAGTTCTGCATTGATTGTGGTGGTGGCAGACAGGTAGGTCGAAACAACCTCGACTACGACATGTACACAGGTAGGTGTCTTCTTAGACCACGGGATGGATTTCAGGCGAAAATTTT